>JARHVA010000217.1:1220000-1462500 GCA_037957365.1 Torreya grandis
GTGAGGGGGTAGGCCCCAATACCAAGCCATGTACTATCACCAACATATAATTAGGCCTCATTGTACCTTTGGGTATATCAATGTTCTTAGCCTTAAAAAAAACTTGAAACCAACCTTCAATTACCATTTCTCAGGACCTTTGTTAACCCATCTCCCCTTCACATTTTAAAGTTTTTTAATTAAAAAGTAAAAAAAATTAAGCTCATTCAAATAGAATGTGTGTTTTCCTTCAATAAAAGTGAGATAAATCCAAAAAATATTATTCTTGTTTGTGTTATGTTTTGTGGTTTTATTTTTCATAGCATTCATATTCCATTATGGAATATTTGCCAAGCCCACCTACATATCCTGAATCCATCAAGGAAAGTCATCCAAATTTCTATCTGAAAGGAGACCTAGGGTTTACTAACATTATAGATGGTAACCCAATATCCCTTAACCACTATCTTACATCATGAGTAATACATATCCTTATTTATCCCCTTCCTGAATCTAATCTATTTAGACATATCCCACCCATAGAAGGGTTTGATAGACACTAAGCACCTATGGTTTCAACCATGGGCCCTAAAACACCAAAACCAACAAATAGTCCTCATGTAACAAATAACACCAACACAACACCACCATTGATAACTAGTAGTCCTCTTGTTTCTACCACTAATGTTGGAATAAACCAACCAACCACATCAACATCTAATCCTTCCAAAACTACCATTAAAACCCATAACACTATCAATTTACAACATGTGTTTCATATACCTCTTATTACCTCTTTTATTAGAGGTTATTAAAGCATCAAAACATGCTAAGGATGAGGATAACTAGGTTATACCTTACTGTGAAGTATAATGCATCATATTCATATAAAATGTTAGAAAACAAAAACATAACAAGTATGAATTATTGTGCATTAAATAGGGAGTAAGAATAACTAGTAATTAATTAAAATAAATAGAGTATTCAATCAAACTAGAAAGAAAGTAATCAGACATTATAAATGAAAACATGCATAAGGAATGAAGTAAGAAATCACAAATAACTAATGATGACATCCAATTCCTAACACCATTTGTGTTGAAATTATCAATCTTACTCAAATTACACTCAAATACACATTTTAGGTCAAAATACATAAAACAAGCTAAATGGTTTGAACTTGTCACTTGCAAGTGTCAGTTTAGGTCAAAGTATCCCTAAATAGGGTAATGCATTTTATGGGCCAGCTAACTGTGATCAAATCATTTTGAGTCAAAATGATAAATTCATCATTTAGTGCTCTGGATCACTCTTTTCTTATAATTCATTAGTAAACATCATGTACCTTTATTATTTGGTGTTGGAAACATCCTAAATGGAAATATAGCTCTAATGCATCTAACATCACCTTCCAATTCCAATCCAATAAAATTTTAGACCAATAACAAGGCATTTTGATCATTTTGAGTAATTTTTTCACAAAGTGCTTAAACATGCTTAAGAGCTAATTAAACCAAATTAAAGGCCTAATTAATAATTCTATGAGAGTAATTAAATATTTATTTTTAGAAATTGACTTCTATTAACTACATCATCAGGTGACATCATTTCTTGGGAAGACATCCCTAGGCCATAAATGCCACAAATATCAAGATTATAGGTCACCCATGCCTAGTTAATACCTCCCATACCTCTTCAATGCCCCTTCTTCTAAGGTCATGATGAAGATAATTATGGATTTAATTCTAAATATTAGGATTATCCATGGCCACACATCTCAATATTGAGATGGATGGTCATGGTTGATCCTAACCAATCTCAAAAATCTATAAATAGAGAGGCCATGGACATGAATTCTAAGTTGGATTATTGAAAAGTTATAATGTTAAATTGTTTCCATAATCCTTTTCATTTGATCATTGATTTTGTTTACAAGCTTCATTGATAGGCTAGTGTAGTGATTTGGAATCACGAGCCTAGGTTTTATGAAGTGTTCTTGAGACATTGGAGGAGTTTGCCACCATTGTTGGAAAAGACAAGGATGTTTGATCAAGGGAGAACATGATTTTGAGCCACATGGGTATGGTGAATCCATTTGGGAAGGTAATATGATGTTTTATTTCTTTCATTTGTTTCTTTATAGCTTTTGTAATTCCCATAGGAATAGATAGGCTTAGTTAGTTAGTTCTTTATGCATTTCTCATGATTTATGGAGTAATGCTTGACAAACTTGCTTTGTAATCCTATCTACATCTCGGTATGCTTGGTGAGACTAGATACATCTCACACATGAAGAAGATCAGTTTGCAACTTTAAAATATTAATTTGGACACTTAAAACTCTTGCAAATTGATTTTTTTAACTTTATTTTGTTGTTTTTGTTTACCACAATTTTACACAATAACTAACATCAACTAGTAAGACTAACATCAGTTATATAGCTTAACCGATATTGGTTAGTAAAATTGAAATCAGTTGTATACCTATCATCAGTCACACTTATATAACTAATGTCGATTAGATAACTAACATTGATTAGGAAATGTAATCATCATCATTTATATAAATCGATGTCAGTCACTATGTTTTTCTTAAAACACAGACCCAAGAGCTCTTTTTCTAAAGTTTATTATTTCAAACCAAAAAGAGATTCAAAGCTAAAGGACATGCTGACATTTTTGTTGTAGGACCAAGCTTGACATTTACTAAAACCATGTTTTAAATCACCTTTTGCTAGTTTAAAAATCAATTAGGAACTTTGTTTTGGTGTTTAATGAAAAATTTAGATGCTTAGATGAATGTTTTCAAAGTTCACAATCTTAAGACAAAGAGGTCAAATGAACACCACCAAATCTTTCATTTGGGCTTAAAATTGAACACACTTGTCAATTTTTGTTTGAAATAGTTATTTAATTAGATTTTGTTTGGAAAAAAGAGAAATGTTTCATGTATGCTCTTCCATTTGTCCCCTTTAGGGAACCCTTGGAATCAAAAACATCATTCTTATTGCAAATAGGCTAGTCCAAGGCTTAGAAAGAATGTCATCTAAAGCACTCCCCAAAAACTTGTTAAAGTTTGGGTGACCTTGAAAATGACCCTAAAGTCTTTCTATTTCATGATTTCTTTATTTTTATATAAACATATCTTTCAAGGGGGACATCATTACATCCCACGAGTTCTTTAGGGAAGCTTTGACCTAGGGTTTCATCTCCTAGAATTGACTTCATTTGGATCCTAGCTGGAATTACACATGGGATGTATCTGCATTTGGACATCACACTACACTGAGCGAATAGTAGGATGGAGTGGTTGTAAAAAAACTAGAACTTTTTACAACTAGCTAATGCTACAGTCACCAAATTTTTATGCTTATTTTTTGCATCATTTGGCATGAAATTCATAGTGTAATTGATTCTCCTAGAATGATCAAAAACTTTCTAGTTTAGTAGACCCCACTTTGTCATACCTTATCAGTTTAGACTTACGACATTTGTTTTTTATCATTAGTTTACTTGGTCTTGATTTGTGTCTAAAATTGCATGTTAACTCATAGAACTTGACCAAGACACATTGCCCTCAATTTTCTTGAGCAAGGGAGGCGTTACACTGTCCAAAAGAAAATCCATCTTTTCCTTGTCCAAATTATTATAAAAAATTGTGTCATGTCATCCAATTTGGCGTAGTCATGCTACCTAATTGAGTCTATATCTTTCACCCAATTTATTTAAATCCTTCATTTATAATCCACATTTGAAATTGAACCTTTCTGAGTTCTAAGTGTTGGTGTGTCAAAGTGGGTTCACCATTTGGGCACTAAGCTTGTTCTAACTTGGGTTCAATTTCCCATTTGGATTAAAGGTTATTTATTAAGATTCAACATCACATTATCATCTTGGTGGACTCAAGTCATCTTGCGTATCACTCACGTTTTGAGTCCTAGAACATATTTTATCCTATTGCAATCATGTGGTGACGTTGTGCGACATATTTGGTCCTAGATTTATACTTATTAATTCACATATGTTTTTACATCTTGAGTTACTTAGTTTATTTTGTCTTCTTCATAATATGGAGAACTTTCCTCTAAACATCTAGGGTCAACTTGTCAAAGTTGAAACTAGATGTTATAGTATGGGTGTATCACAAAGATATAGGATTTTGTGTACTAGTTTTCACATTGGGTATTTGAGTTACCTTACCCTATTCCAATCTATATGATTTCAACCTTACCAAAGGTTGAGTAAACTCATGAACCAAATCTTATAAAATGTGTGTGGTTTCAAACCACCCTCCCTTATAGTCTCATTGGTACCTTGGTTACTTTTCTAAAAAGAGAGCCAAAGAATACTTTGTTTGGTTGCCAAGCATTGGTCCAAATTTAGTCAAACACATACAACAAGTCTTTTAGACATGACTCAAAGGTTCAATCATAGTGGGGCCTCTTATGGCCTTAGTTATGAAGATGAGCAGTTTTATGATGGTCAAGATAACCCCATTATTTTTTATGATATCCCCACAAAAGAAGGATCCAAAGATGATTACAATGAATATCAACCCAAAGAATATCATGACAAAGCCCTTATTAGATTGATAGAATCAGGTTCTAGACTACCTTCTAACTTTCCTATAGAACAATTGCATACCTTAGTTAGAGAAGGAGAACAATGAAGACAAGAGTAAGATTTTGCATAAATAGACATACCTTCTTCCTCTAACAAAGGAAAGGAAATAAAAATAGATTCAAAACCTACGAATCTGGATCTTCTAGCTAACATCAAGATAATAAGTCAATGATATGCAGATAAACTTGTCACAGACTTAACTGACTCCCTAGTTGCCACTTTAATTCAAAATAATGCTTTGAAAGAAAAAGGAAATGTGGTTGAAAGTATGCAACAAATATTGGATGAAGACATTACCATAGTGGATCAAAGTAATCTAAATGAATAGTTAAAGGCACAAGAGACCTTACAAAGTGTTCCATTTGACACATAACATACATTCATCAATCATCAAGATCCCCTTATCACTTTACAAACTCAAAAACCCAAACATTCAGTTCAAATTGAGGAAATACCTTGTGACAATTTGGTTAGATCTTTTCAACCAACCCAAAAATTGGTAAATAAACATAGAAATTTCCAAAATCAACAAAGTACAAAACAACCAAATTTAGGGAATGTTTTACAATCAAGGAATAAACGGCCTATGTTCTCAACTCAAGGAGCAACTCAGAAACAAGTCATGGATTGAAAGGTATACACTACCTATAGATCCACACAAAATCAGGGGCACATTCCACCCCAATAGCAATAAAATTAGGGGCACATTCCACCCCAATAGCAACAAAATGAGGGGCACATTCCACCCCAACAACAATGAAACCAGGGGCACATTCCACCCCAACAACATCTTATTCAATCCATAAATGCACAAAACATGCAAGAGTGGAATTTTATGAAGGAAATTGGTCAAAGATTGGAGATGAATAATATAGTCAAAAAGTACAAATTTGATGAGATATGCCCAAATTTATTTGATTTATCTATTCTCTAAAACCCCTTTCCACCTCATTTTGAGGCACCCAAATATAAAAAGTATAAGGAAAAAGGAGATCCATGTGAACACATATATGCATTATTTGTCTTATGTCAAGAGGTTGCTTATAGTAGTGAGTAATTACTATGACTATTTCCATGAAGTCTAGCGGGACAAACTCTTAATTGACTACTTAAACTACCCAAGGGATCATTTGTAGATTGGAATAACTTATCAGAAAAGTTTGTTAACCATTTATCATATAACATAGAACATGAACTAACCATTGTTGACTTATGCAAATCCAAGAAATGTGATGGTTAAAGTTTTGTCACATATCTGCAAAGGTGGAGAGCATTGGTAGGCTAATTTCAACATAATTTGCTAGACAAATAGTTGGCTGATATCTTTGTATAGAATTTGCATCTTGAAGTTGCACATAATCTACGGTTAGCTTATGTTAACTCATTTGAATAAATTATTGATAAAGGAGTGCAGATTGAGAAGGATCTTATTGCTAAGGGCCTTGTTAATATTTTTTCACAAGGTCAAGCATCTAATTAGACTAAATCACTAGTTTAAATAGTTATGTAGGATAAACCTAAAGGCTTTAGAAAAAATAAAAACATGGTTACAAATGGGGTGACTAAAAAAAGACATGTAAAAATGGTACAGGATATGCCTCCTTACAATGTATAATTAACTTCCCTAAATCCACTACCTACTTTGCAAAGGCAACCTCCACGAAGGACATTTCATAACAATTTTAGAGTCTTTAACAAGTTAGGAGAATTGGTTGAAATAGTGTTACAAAAGCTTGTTGTAGCTACTTTAATTATATGGCCAGTATCAAGGCCATTTTCTCAAGAACAATCAAAACCAGATTGGTACAAAGAGAATGAATGGTGTAACTTTTATCATGTTGTTGGTCACGGTGCATATCGTTATGTTCAATTATGACATATTATTAAAGACTTTATTGAAAGTGGTGAACTAGAAATTAATTTGGCCCCTAATCAAGACATAAATTAGAATATGGGAATCTACAAAGACCCCTTTCCTCAACATGATCCACCACCACCAATAAATAATTAAAATGGTCATAATCAAGAACAGAGGTAGAATCAGAACTAACAACAATGTCAAAATCATAATGAGCATAATTGAGATAATAATTTCCACACTAATAATGTGGCTTATAACAACGTACCTTATGACTATAATAATATTGTGGGATGTATTTTTTCAACCCACATTACCACTATTACTATATAACCATGAAGCTAATCTTGTGTTCCTCGTAACATAGGACCCATCATTATAGGGTCATCACGCTCTCCCCTTAGTAATATCGTGTCAATTTTACATCATCATGTTGCTACTCCATTTACACATGTTACTAATCCTAAACAACAACACCTTTCTTCTAATTATAAAGGCTCCTCATTAACCCAAAATTATAGAAATATAGTTAGTCACCTGTGAGTCACCATCCAAGGCCCTTTGCCTTCCTCTTCTAATTATAACAACTCCTTGACACCTCTAGGTTATGCAGTCACAACTAGATGCCTATGAGTTAACATCTAGGACCATTTTACCACTTCTTCCATAAAACCCAATGAGAAAATTGTGCCAATGGTTCCAAAGCTAAATACTATCCCAATAAAGACTAAGATAGTCCAATCCACAATTTAAAGACCTTATAGTCTAACAAATAAATTAGATAAAACCCTTGCACAAATTTCCAATTAGAACTCTTGCAAACATATAATGTCTATAGAACCATATTTAAAAAACTTTTTCAAGATTCTATTATGCCTAATGATATAAACCTTGATCAATTTCATAATTTAGACACTTGTCTTCATTTTGACAAATCACATTTGATCAAAAAAACATGTCCACCCTCAGCCCAAACCATAATAACCCAATATACATTGAGATAATCATTATGTATCACAAGATCAAGTGGGTTATTATAAATAATGGTTCAAGGCTGAACATCATATCCCTTAAATTAGTATGATGATTGGGATACATGGATAAAGACAATCAACCAAAAATTATTACAATCAAGGATTATGATAACACCAAGAGGGAGTCATCTAGTATAATTTGGTTACCAATCATGGTTGGGTCTATTTCTCATCACACATTATTCCGTATTGTGGATATTGAGCTTCCTTATAACATACTTCTTAGTCATCCTTGGATCCATGAAGTACAAGTAATTCCATCTACTCTTCACCAACGACTTAAGTTTCCCCATGATGGGATCGAGGTTATTATCCCCACTGATTAGTATCCATATCAATACTACAAACATCTTGAAGTAGAGTTTCATAATTTTAACTATTGCCCAGGTTCTAAATTCATTGTAAATAAGAACAAAGCCATAATTTCTCATACATATCCATCTAATAATATAAACCCTAGTGATCTAGCCTCTACTTTGATCGATCCATTTCTTGTAGCTCTAGCCAAGAAGGTTATTATTAAAGACGTATGCATTTCCATGTACCATTGAAGGATGTCCTCCATATTGTAAAATTACCAAAATCCCCTAGGATATTTGGTAAGCCTAAAACTACCCAGACTCTTAATAAACCTGATTAAATTTGGAAACTAAAGAAGAAAGAACCAAAACCTCCTGTGGTTTTTGTACCTGTAATTACACCAAAGAAAGATCGAGATGCTTTTACCAAGAGAGATTGGTTATGTTCTGAAGGCCTTATTGATTTTTTTCAAAATTCAAAGTATCCTATCCCTAATAGAATAATGGATCATCTTGACTATATAAGGAAAGGCCTTGGCCCATAGGTGTAAGGAATTTTAAATCCCTTATCAGCTGGAGTTGTCAATTGGAATCATGCTCTCAGGTTTAAACCACTAGAGGATGACCTCATGACATTTTATAGTGACTCTTTTGAAGTGATTAATAATGAGACTCCTTGCAATGACACAATGTCTCACTATAACCTTTTTGATGAGCTTGCTGACTCATATTTATTTGAATTAAATGTCATATTGACTATAACACCTATTACAGCTTCTCATCCTAAAGTAAAAACCCATCCTAGTGGTGTTTCCCTTTCTAAAATAGGACATTATATATTTACCATTGGTGCTTCCCATCCTGAAGCAAACCCTCACTATAACCTATGCCTTTGCCATCCTAAACTCATGGATTAAGATCAACAAAATTTGGTCATATGCCTCGATGGGTTTCAAAATGAAGAATCTATTATAGGATACATGGGCCTATGAGATGCATTTCCCATTGGAGATCATAATCATGGTTTTAATTTTTCATTGAATTTTTTTGCCTACTTTTGAGAGCAGGCAAACTTTCTTGTTAATAATAAAGAACAAACATCAAGATCTTTAGGTGAAAACCTCTTTGAGGCACTTATTGATCAAGGAAAAAGTAAATAAAAAGACAACCCTTTGAGTGAAAATCTATTTCAAGTGCTCCCAGTTGGGCAATTTTGCTCATCCCCTCAGGACATGAAAAGCCCATCTAGTCCAAGTTCAATAGCTAGTACAATCATCTCTTCAGAATAACATCAAATATTTGAACATCTTGCTCTTGAGTTTCTAGAGGTTTTTTCCAATTGGAATTTACCTTGGAAGGCAAATTTTAATTCTTCATATTATCTAGATCTTTGGGAGGAACAACAAGAATATATATCAGAGGAAATATATCATGACCATACATTACCTATAATTCTAGAAGATAGATCCACACTCCTTATGGAGAGCATAATAAAAGTGAATTTGAGAACCCATGAGGATCCCAAAATAGTTTATCTTGGAGCTTCCCATATTGAAGTAGAACATGAATGTATTATATCCACTCTTAAGGATTATATAGACATATTTACATGGGCATACATTGACATGTCGAGCTTGGACCCAAATTTAGTTGTGCATCATCTTGTTATTCACCCTGGTGCTAATCCAGTCAAACAAAAGTTGAGAAAGATGCATTTGTGTATCACCCTTTTGGTTAAGGCTGAGTTGGAAAAAAAATTTAGAGCCAATTTTATCATACCATTGGATTACTTTGAATGGGTTTATAGCATAGTATCAGTGAGTAAAAAGACCCTAGGCATACATGTTTGTACTTATTTTCATGATATCAACAAATCATGCCCCAAAGATGATTTTCCTCTGCCCAACATCGACATGACCATTGACTCAACTGATAGGTATGAGATACTATCCTTAATGGATGGATTTTATAGTTACAATCAGATCAAGATATCCCCTAAAGATCAGAATAAGACCATGTTTACCACTTTGTGGGGGACATTCTATTACCAAGTCATGCCATTTGGTTTGAAGAATCTAGGAGCCACATATCATTGTGTAATGAATGTAATTTTCCATGACATGATGCATGAAATTATTGAGGACTACATTGATAATATACTAGAAAAATCAAGAACAAGATCTGGACACCCTAACATTCTATGAGGAATATTTAAGAGGTTTCATGTATATAAAGTTTGCTTGAATCCTAACAAATGTGTCTTTGGAGTAACATTAGGAAAATTTCTAGGTTTCATTATATCACAATGAGGGATTGAATCTAACCTTGAAAAGTTCAACACTATTATAGAAATGCCTCCACCAAACAATCTTAAATAGTTGTAAGTTCTACAAGGAAAGATCCAGTCTATACGCAAGTTCATTTCTCAATGGGTAGATAAGTGCCACCCATTTACCCATCTATTAAAGAAAGGGGTAAAATTTTAGTGGGATGAATATTGTTAGATAAAATTTTTAAAGCTTAAAACATACTTGGCCAATCCACCAGTCTTACAACCTCCAACACAAGGAAAGTCACTGCCTCTTTATATATCAACCATAAAACATGCACTGGGGGCACTTTTGGTTCAACATGATGATCATGGTAAGGAACATGTTATTTATTATTTAAGCTACACATTGGTAGCCTATGAACATAATTATATGCCTATATAGAAGGCATGTTTGGTTATGGTGTTCACCACTCAAAAATTATGACATTATATGCCAAATAACAAAACTATTGTTATCACCAAGGTAGATCCTCTCAAGTTCCTCTTATCTAAAGTAGATTTTCAAAGATTCATGGCTAAATTTATTATGCTCCTTAGTGAGTTTGATATTGAGTACTAGAATCAAAAGGCAATCAAAGGACAAGTTCTTACTAACCAACTTGTAGAAGCTCCTATTACGGCCACTCAACCTCTCAACTTTGACCTTCCAAATGATTTTATCATGATGATAGAACAAGAATCATAAAACCTTGAATAGTGGATGCTCTATTTTAATGGATCCTTCACATCATGAGGGTCTGGAGCTGGCGTATTGTTGATCACGCCATAGGGGGATTTGATCCCCAAATCCTTCCATATAAAATTTTAGTGTACAAATAATATGTTTGAATATGAGGCATTAGTTATAGGGATCCATCTTTCCACACAGTGGGATATTCAAAGCTTAAAAGTCTATGGATATTTGTAGCTAATCATAAATCAAAAAATTGACTAGTATCAAACAAGGGATGATAAGCTTGTTCCTTACAAGCAAATTATCGATAACCTTAAAACACATTTTAAATATCTACCATTTGAGCAAGTTTTGCAAGTCAATAACAAATCTACTAATGCCATGGTAATAATTAGTTCCATGATTCAAATGCATGATAGTGCTAAAGAATATTAGTTCCTAATTAAAAATCTTTATCAGTTAGCACATATTCTATCAGATTTAGAGATGATATGCACTGTTGTTGATCCTAATCCCTCACGTAAGCTACCATGGTACTAAGATTTTTATAACTATTTCCATAGTCATGTATTTCCTGCCAACCTTTCTAACAACCAATAAAAACTATTCCTTCATCTCTTAACATGTTATATCCTCCTTGGAAACATGCTTTATTATAAAGGCTATGGTGGAATGCTTCTTCATTGTTTATCTTTGGTAGAATCCAAGCTGGCACTAAAGGAGGTTCATGAAGGAATGTGTGGGGCCCATACCTATGGTGTAGTACTAGCAAATAAACTCCTCAAAATAGGCTATTATTGGCCTAAAATGAAGACATGTGCTTGTAATTATGTAAAAAAGTGTGTTCCTTGTCAGCAGCATGGCAACTTGATACATGCACCTTCCTTATCATTGTAGTCAATTAAAATACCATGTCCATTCTCAACATGGGGTCTTGATCTCATTGGGAAAATTAACTCGACATCTTTAGATGGCCATAAGCACATTTTGACTACAATTGAATACTTTAACAAGTGGATTGAGGCCATTCCTCTCACTTATGTTACTTGGAAACAAATAGCCAAATTCATTTATTACCATATCATCTATCGATATGGCATCACAACCCATATTATATCTGATAATGGTGGATTCTTTCTGAACCAAGATGTGAAATATTTTTGTGTAAAATTCAAGATCAAGCATAGGAAATCCACTCCATATAACCTGTAAGGTAATAGACAAGCTGAGGCATCAAATAAAACCATTCTTGTCATCTTAAAGAAGATTGTCAATGATGTTGGCTATAATTGGCACTTTCAACTCTTTCCTAGCCTTTGGGCTTATAGAAACAATCATCGCACCCCAAATGGAGCTACTCCATACTCCCTTATTTTTGGCATTGAAGCTATCATCTTGATCGAGATTAAGATCCCATCATTAAGAATATCACTAGAGCACATTGAAGATAATGAATACTATAGAGCCTCACAACTGCATGAACTAGAGCTTCTTAATGATAAGCATTTATCTACCCTAGAAAACTTGTAGGCCTATCAAAATAGATTGTGGAGGAGCTACAATAAATGCATTCTCCCTTGAGAATTTGAGATTGGTGACTTAGTTTTGAAAGATAAATAGAAGAATACAAATTTTGAGCCTAAAAAAAGGCAAGTTTCAGCCTAATTGGTTAGGACCATATATTGTCACAACAAACTATAGATCAGGAACATATCGATTGGATAAACCTAATGGTGAAGAACTTTTAGAGCCCATGAACATCATACACCTTAAGAGGTTCTATGCATGAACAACTATAAACCATTATCTATAAGACCCCTAACTTGGGGGCAACTTATGATGTCAAAATTTAATCCCACCCTTCTATCTTACCTTGAACACATTTTATACTACCTTGGTCCATTTCTCATGATTCATGATAGTAAAGGCTTTGAATCCTTGGCACTCTAAACATAATCTTCATCCCATTCTAGATTGATCTCTTCGAGAAGCATATTCTTTGTTATGTTTAAGGCATGTTATAAACTTGAACACTTTTTCTCCCTTGACCAATTATGATCTTGATTATGTCTCATGAACATTATGAACATCCTCAATAGCAGTTCTACAAAGTAGTTTAGCTAGGATAATATTGTGCAGCTTCAGACAAGTGAATAGAAACATCTTCTTAGTTCTAGATCATTGCTACACTATTATAGATAGTTGAATGTCAATACTTCTTTTTTACTTTAGGTTGCACATTATTCTATATCACATTTGCTGCTCTTTATTTTTTTATCAAAGATCCTTACTCTCATTTATTTTTGAGCATAAGCTGTTGCATCTAGATTAACTATCTTATTAGAACTTGTACTCTCAAGATATACATCTCCTCAACTAGATGGTCCCACCTTGTGCATATTTTATCCCAAAAACACTAAAAACATTAGAAATACTTTGAAAATACCAAAAACATCAGAAAATGATCCATAAAAGAAAAAAAACATTATCTCATGCTTCTATACATTTGTACATTCCCATTCCACCATGCTACACTCTTACCATTTTACAAGCACAAAAACACTAGTTTATTTCATCTTGTCCCATGCACTTGCCATTTTTCAAGATCATTCTTTCTCATCTCATCAACTTCTTATTTTATAGACCATTCTCATTTGTTTGTTGTATCTTCCATTTCTTCTTTAACATTAATCATGCTAGTATGATCATCATTTTTCTTCTATCCCATTTCTTGGGAGAACTATATTTGGCCTGAAGTTCATGTTAGAACATGCATCCATAGAACTATGTAGGAAACATTCACTTGTCTTATACATCTAGAGTCAGCTCAGCCAACCCCTTCCTTTTCTTCTCATCCCCCATTTAGTCTATCACTATTCCTCTTTAATTAGGGAACAATTATCATGTCATTGTTCTTTGTTATGATGTGGTGGAAAATAATGCCTCTATCGCACAAGCATGAACATTTGTATTTAAACTTCACTAACTCAGTTTTTGTTTTTGTGTGTTTATTTATGTTTTATTGGTGTTTTGTTATGATTTTGAACCTCTCCTTTTATTTCTTCTCCTTTACTCTTTTTTTATTACCTCTTGTCTCATTCTTAGTCTTGTGTTTCATTGATTGTTTTTTCTATTTGATTTTACTTTTCTCTTTTGTGATTCAGAACATCTTGATGATTCACATGGATATAGATTGTTTATATATTGATCCTATGTTATTATGTTGTTCTTGGACCATTTTGTTTATTTGATTATTGTTGGTGTCTTATTTTTTTGTTTGATCTTGTTTTTTCTCTTTTGTGTTCAAGAATGCCTTGATGGTCCACATGGATCTTGATTATTCATATCTTGGTCTCATGTCGTTAAGACGTTCTTGCCTTTTATTTTTAAACATTTTTGTTCCTACTTAAGATCATTTCTTGATTTCAACATAGGTTCATTTATGTTTATCTTTTTTTTTGTTTTTGCTTTTTTGTTTAAATGTAAATTGTTGTAACTTTGGTTTTGGTCATTATTTTACCATTATCCTTAGTTATAGGTATTCACATTTGAATTAGCTCAGTAAAATTGGAATTTTATGTCATTCTAAGTTATTAATAATTATGATTCCTACTTTCTTTTGATATATCAAGCACTTTGTGCTCAGGTCTCAATGTCTTAACATCAACATCAACTTTCATGAATATTCTCAATAACACTTTGCAAAACCTAGGGTCATGATATGGAATTAGGCTTCTAGGTAGCATGCATTTTAGGATTCTTTGTCTATGTTTATATGTGAATATATTTGATTACATTTTAATTATAATCAATTCTTGATCATTTTACATCATTATTCATTCCATTCTCTCCCAAACTTGGGTGAACTACATTAGCCTGAAGTTCATGTTAGAACATGAGTCCATGGAACTATGTAGGAAACACTCAATTTTTATTGAGGTTAGCTCAACTATCTCCATTATTATTTTCATCTCTCTCATCACTTTGTGCATTCTCATATGCTTGGTTTTTATATGGTTTTCTAAGTCGTTACACCATTGTATGTACATTTATGTCTGCTCACTTTAACCTATCTTTTCGATTATATCCTTGAGCTATTTTTGATTTCCAATTGCCCATGCTGGGGTCCAACATTTGAAACACATCTAAATAAAATTAGATCTACAGGGGAAAAATCATTATTTATTCTTTATTAATGATAAAGATTCACCCTATAGGGGCACAACTATTTTATCATGATCATATTTGCTCTACTAGAGTACTTCTTATTATCTTCTCTTTAGAGACCCCGTTCTAGTGGTGCTTCCCTTATTAAAGTAGAACATTCTCTCTTTTGCTCTAATTCCAAGATCTCCACATTAAATCCCTTAATGGTAATATTTTAGTGTGCAACTTGTCTTAGGATTGATCAATATTATAGCTCATACTCTCAAATTGGGTACGTTTAAAGTATGCCCCTTACATTTATGGATTGTATCTTTCCTATTCCCCCCATTTCTCAGTCCTATTATACCTCTCATTATATTTTGATCATTTATGGTAATAAAATGTACAAGCATTAACTCATCTGGATGTGATCTATTCCATGGGTTAACCTCTCACTTTCTCTCTCTTTTCAAGAGCCCATCCTTCTCTTTTAGCCTAGTATGTCTTCTCAAGGGGGAATTATGGGTCTACTCCAATTTATTCTTGACAAATCTTTTATTTGTAAAGATTTTGCTTCACTTGAATGTCTCTCTACACCTTCTCAAATAGGGGTAAAATGTAGACATCTATTTCCTAACAATATTTGTGTTAAAATTGTCAATCTTACTTGAATTACACTCAAATGTACGTTTTAGGTCAAAGTCCATAAAACACATTAAATGGTTTGAAATTGTCACATATAAGTTTCAGTTTAATTCAAAGTATCCCTAAATAGGGAAATGCATTTTATGGGCCAACTAACTTTGATCAGATCATTTTGAGTCAAAATGACAAATTTACCATTTAGTGATATGGATCACTTTTTTCTACTAATTCATTGGTACACATCACATAAATTTGTTATTTGGTGTTAAAAACATCCTAAATGGGAATACAACTCCAACGCATCTAACATCACCTTTCAATTCCAATCTAGTCAAATTTTGGACCAATAACAAGGCATTTTGATAAATTTGAGTAATTTGTACACAAAGTGCTTAAACATGCTTAAGAGATAATTAAACCAAATTAGAAGCCTAATTAATAATTCCATGAGAGTTGTTGAATATTTATTTTTGGAAATTGATTTTTATTAATCATCAGGTGACATCATTTCTTGGGAAGACATCCCCAAGCTATAAATGCCACAAATATCAAGATTATGGGTCACTCATGCCTAGTTAATGCCTCCCATACCTCTTCAATGCCCCTTATTCCAAGTTAATGATGAAGATAATTATGGATTTAATTCCAAATATTAGGATTATCCATGGCCACACATCTCAATCTTGAGATGGATGGTCATGGTTGATCCTAACTAATCTCAAAATTCTATAAATAGAGAGGCCATGGACATGAATTTTAAGATATAATATTTCAAAGTTATAATGTTAAATTGTTTCCATAATCCTTTGCTTTTCATCATTTATTTTGTTTGCAAGCTTCATTGATAGGCTAGTTTAGTGATTTGGAATCAAGAGCCTAGGTTTTATGGAGTGTTCTTGAGATATTGGAGGAGTTTGCCACCATTGTTGATAAAGACAAGGATGCTTGATCAAGGGAGAACATGATTTTGAGCCACATGGGTATGGTCAATCCATTTAGGAAGGTCATATGATGCTTTCTTTCTTTCATTTGTTTCTTGCTATCTTTTGTAATTCCCATAAGAATAGATAGGCTCAGTTATTTAGTTCTTTATGCATTTTTCATGATTTATGGACTAATGTTTGACTAAATTTCTTTGTAATCCTCTCTACATCTATAAACAAATAATCTCTATTGATCTCTTCAAAGCTATAACTCTATTCTTCTTACAAACATAAGTATATATAGTCATTTTCAGTCTATGACTATTCATATTCTTGTCATACTTGGCACCAAAAGTGGAGTCTATTCATATTTTAACCTGTTATAAGTCATGGAGATAGGAAAAAATAGACTTATACAATATAAAATGAGTACATAATGCATGAATATCAGATAAATATCCTACACAACTTAACAATCTGATTTCTTTTCCAAACACTTTTTCAAACTTAAAATGTTATCTCATCCTGAGTAACATCATAGGATCTTTCAAAATTACATAATGAGCAGAAAGCTAAAGAAGTGGTTAGACCAATAAGAGTCACAATAATCACTTAAGGTGTCATTTTCATTTTTCACTTTTTACGTACTACTTTACCAACTTTTCAAGTTTTCAATAAGTTGGTGTAACCAAGTGGCTGATCTTTATGGGATTTCATCCAACCCAGACCCACTTGTCTTAAAAAATCATCCCCAATATAAAATTCTATACAAAATTTTACAAAATTCATACTCTACATAGTAATTAACTTGATGGAGGTGGCATGGACATAGATGAGGACTGACTAAAAGAGTCCTTGGACTTGGACTACATAACATTATGGAAAATGATGATCTACTAAAGCTCTGATGGTGGCTTGTATATAGGTGTGTTGACAATCTAGGCAACATCATTATAAAATGGAAATAGATTAATCTTGTAAGCATGATAGTCTAACATGACTTAATTGATCATCTATAGTAGGGTGTGCAATAGTTTATGGTATCCAATGATCTACTTGAGATCTATGTCATTAGTGATGCTCATGGTTACCTTGGTGTTGGTAACCCTAATTTGAATCTCATCACTCAGCTACTCTAGTTTGTCTTTATGATGTTGAGCTTAGAGACCGATGAAGGCACTATATAGAATTTAACTCTACCAGTTGAGGATGTTATCACACATGTTATCCCATATATTAAACAACTCCTAAAGTTATTTGTCATTCTCATCTACTGAGGTAGTGTGGATACCCATAGTTGTCTTGGTAGTTACAGTCATGGAAAAGTTTATGCTATAACTAGCTAAAGAATTATCTAGTTACTACTTCAAATACAACAAGTTACACATGACTTATTGTGATTATATGGTAGTAGTGTCCAACATGCCTTGATACTCCTCCAATAAACTGATGAGCATCATAGCCTTGATATTCACATCCTAGCTCAATGTGCTAATTACATGAAGTTTTTGCACTGTTCACTAGTCCTTATTTAACTCAGAGACAGGAGTCTTGAGTCTTCATTGGTTGGACACGACTTGATCCCTGATTGCTCAGGTGACTAACTTTGGATAGGCATCCTAAATAAGCTTTGTAGCTTCATGGTGGTAAGGCTTCAACTTGAAATTTTTGCTTTAGATTAATCCCTTTCTTACTCTAAAGAGGTGACCTTCTGCACAATAGACTCCTAAAATGTTATTGTGCCCTTGAGTTATTTCTTCAATATGATCCTAGAGACATATAGTGATGCTTCTTACTTGAGGGAGAGTGTTTCCAATGTGATTGAAATCATTTAAGGCTCCATTATTTGCATTATTACAAGTGGGAGAGAAAATGTGGTGCATCAAGCACCAACAATTGAGACATCCCAAATCCAAAATCCTCCCAAGGGTAATTCTGGGAGATGAGGACCTATTGTAGTTGTAGTTAGTTCTTCTTCTTGTTATGGCTACTCTACTTCTTCTTGTGGTTATTCAAGTCCCTATTTTTGTTGTGCCATGGCCTTTATTGCCAAATTGAGTTGCTACATAACATCTTCATCTTGCTTTATTTTGATTTCCTCCTCCTCCACTTTATTGTTCACCTCTTCTTATGCAAATTTTTGCTTATTCTTCCTCTACTTGTAGCTTATATGCACATTATTATTCTTTTTCTTTTTTTTACTAGGGTTGTAACCTTGGCTTGTGCATTTGTATCTTGTGCCTACACTTATTCCTATGCCTATGCCTATTATTGGTATAGGGCTTCATTTTTTTCTTCCTTCTTCTTCATAGCTTCCTCATATTATTGTTGTGTATGCATGACTTATCCCATGACATGTTGTACCTATATTGCTATGTCATATTTATATCTTTATTATTATCTTGCCTTATCCTTATTAGTGAGATAAGCTTCTTTGTCATTATATTCTTTCACCTCCTATGCTTACTTGGCCATGTCAATATATTCTTATGCTTTCTTAGCCACCTTAATAGCTTTTTATCGGTCAACCTATGCATCCTTGGCCTTTTGCATAGCCTTGACTTCTTTAGCTTGGTGAATGGCTTATTATTTTTATTGATTCTACTCCTTTTAACATTTCTTCTCCTCCTTTATAATTTAATATTCTATTGCATGAGCTGCTTCTTCCCTTGAGGCCTATTATTCTTCTACTATGGGTTACTTGAGCGTGAGCTCTTTGACTTCCTAGGATTGAGGTGATGGTGGTGAATCACTTGGTTGGATCATAGATCTATAAATCTATAATTTATTTCACCCTAACATAACTAATATATGTTTAGGTGGTGGTGAAGTGGAAGATGGAGAAGGTTTTACATCCTGTGTAGTGGCTAGTTGACCGAGTATGCACTCTTCAAGTATAGGTGAGACCCTATCCTCATATCTGGTTCATGGTCTATGCATGAGTGACTTTGGTGGGCTTTTTAGAAGTGGCACAAAAACCTCCTCAACTATAAAGGTAGTAGAATTATTAGGCTAGAAAAATTCAATCATTTTTTGTAGTTACTCTGCTTCTTCTCACACAATGTTAATGATGATAGATGTAAGGCACAATGGTAGGTTAAACCATAGAATTGGAGGAACCTATTTACACACTTGGGTCATGTGAAAAACATTTAAAAAGAAGAATTAATTCTCCTCCTCTCTAGCATAGAAGTGTACAACCATGCCAATAATCATTACCTAGAAAACATCTTGTTCATCCATGCCCATCTATGGAAGGTCACACAAACTGGTAATCTGGGACACCTTAGGATCATCTAACTAGGTCATCAATCTCTATGTATTTTAATTCAATAGAGGAGATCAATATCAATTATAGATGGAAATATTATACTTTCCTTTTTGTGGATATGAATTGGTGGCTCCTTCTGGTTGCTGTGCTACAGGGATGGCTATGCTAGGTGGTATAGATTGAAGTGGAGTCACACACCTATATATAAAATATTTCTATTTGTCAAATTTGGCCTGCACCATGGCTATTATGAAAAATAATGGAAGAGGTATAAAAGTCAATATTGGTAGCTCATAGATGTGTATAAATACACCTTTTGGTAGTAAGGTCACAACAACATGTTAACCCAAGTATTGCATTACATTTGGTGACACCTAAGGATGTATAGTGATCAATTCCAAACACTCCTCCCACCATGATTTGAATTTTCCCTCATAAGCTATGGATACATTCTGAGGTGTAGAGATCAAGTTAGGTAATTACTACACTAACCAATAATAGGTGTTGGGGCACACCTCTCCTTCTTGGCACTTCCATTGTTTAAAGCACAATAGGAAAATAAGGAACTAGTATTGAAATGTCTACTTTAGAGATGTGTGACACTTATTAATGTTTATGAAAATCTCATGAAGTAATTATCCTAGATAGTTTAATAACTCATTCTCATAGATCATGTGGTAGGTAATATGCATGACCCCTTTTGGAATTTTCTTTGTAGACTTGGTTTTATACCAAAACATCCATGTGATTCATTCTATTAGGATGCACACTAGTTCATCATGGATTTATTTAATTAGGATCCCTCTTGATCCAAAAACATACAAATCTTGGACATCCTAGAGAATAGGTGGCATTTTCATCTTGTATGGATAAACGGAGTCCCCTCACACAGACATGCCCAAAACTTGGGCTATGGTTTCTATGTTGATGATAATAGTGGTGTCTAAGATAAGGTAGATATTATCATCATTGTATCGACTGATCAAAACTTGTACAATCTCCCCCAAGTCACCAAAAGAGGGAATTTAAAGTAGGCATTTGACATCTATATTATGGAAGTGGTGGGGGGATGTGAGAATGAGAAGTTATGTATCATCGAAGGGATTTGGCCAAAATAGATTCTATTATGATACTCAAATAAATTTGAATGACTCTAGATCATTGAATTTGGTTTTCCTTAATGAAATATCGATGCCCATTACTTCTTTTTATGTGTTTGTCAAAATCCTAATGATCTACAAAGTATCCATGATTTCTAAAGTAATGAAGTTGACACTCTATTGGATTTCTATGTAATAAAACTAGCTTAGGTCTTTGAAATTATAGGTCACAAAAATATTTTCAAGGATGAAATGCAAACTTAGTTTGTAAGCTTAGGCTTTTAGAGATTTTTCACTTGTTGGTTTCTATTTAAATTCCATGCTTATCTATCTGTTCGACATGAATGTAATGGTTGATTTGGAAAATATTATCTGATCTAGAAATTAAGATAATTAATCATTGACATAGTTTGGAGATACACCGTTATTCTCTTTATTATCTATATGGGAGTATGAATAGATGATGTTGATAGGTCACCAATTTTTTGAATATTAAGTTGATCAAACCTTGGATATGGCATTAAATTCTCAAGGATAACTATTATATGGTGAACATCTTGTTAATGTGAATTATCCATACCTTTCCCAAACTTAATTGTTTATTTATTACTGTTGTTGACATCCATGATGGTGCATGTGAATTCTCCTATGCACAATTGATATCTTGGTTATTTAATGATAGTGAAGATATCATCTACAAACACACATAGATAGAAAAATAAGTACACAAAAAAATGTAGAAATGAGAAATCATAATCTACTCAGTGCTACTTAGCACCCACTCACTTAGCAGAATGAGATCAGTTAAGACTATTAGAGTTAGGCTTAAGCCTACAACCATTCACCCACCCTAGAAAAAGGGTTACCTATATATCTCTCAAACCAAGGGTTCTTTGATATGATATTTCATGTATAATGTAAGTCCCTTTCCATTGAATCTATAATTAGCCCAAAAATACTTTGAAATGACTATCATTATAACAAAATTGGTTAATCGTTATGAAATTATTTATGGTGTAAATTCCTATCATGGATTATTTTTTGGCTCTAATTATTAACTTCCTACATATAAGATGGTCTACATCAATACTCATCCATCGTATTCAGTTCAAGAATTATATTAGTGAGAGAATCATGATCCCTTAGTCTTATGACCATTTCAATGTGCAGACTAGGTACCAAATATTCCATTGGCATAACTACTTTAAGCCCATAGACCAAATATAATGGATTAAAATCTATATCTCTCTTATAGTGCATGTGATATGCCCCCAGAATCATAGGAATGAGATCTTCCCAATCATCCTACTTAACATCACATATATTTTTCAACATTTTACCTAACACTTTGTTAGAAGCTTCAGCTTGGCCATTGGCTTATGGATGGTAAGCAATAATTTTATGATGGGAAATCATGAATTCATTAGTAAGAGCCTTTATGGTGTATGAAATCAAAAATCCATCATGTGTATAAATTAATCCTGGCTCAAAGAAGATAAAGCATACCTACACTTCTAATTGGGAATACATTTGTTAAGCAAGAACATGACCAATATGGGGATCCATTAGACCCAATTATGGGATCACTTGTCACAATACACCATGTGAAGTAAGGTTCCAAAGCCTAAAATCTAACATAATCATGTAACAACCCTTAAAGATTCCTAAGGTTTAATATTCACTTATTCTAATAAACAAGAAAGTAAATCTAATCTAGTACACACCAAAGCTTATGACATAAAGTGGGGGTTAAAATAAAACAAACAAATAAACTAAATATGCATATAAGACATATAATCATGTCAATTTATATGGAATCTTAATGCATAGGATTAGAAGCACAACTATGTTATCTATATACTCTTATGAAGGAGAAATAAAGTTTGGAATACTTACCTTAAAGACGAACCCACCAAACCTCAATCTCTCCCTTGGCCAAGGTGCTTCACAAGATATTTTCATGGTATATAAGGATAATAGAGACAAATCAACTCTAGGATACATAACCTATCTATGTATCCAAAATAGTTATCCATAAGACAAGATCCATTTCTCTAAAGAAAGTATGGAACCTTAATCTTTATTCCTCAATTATAATGGTCAATAAATAGATGTGCATTTACACTTATTCTTATTTTCTTCTATTATTATAAATGGTTGGAAATGAACTTGTATATATAGGTGGATTTTGCCTTAAATCCTCCTAGAAATATTATTTGTAAAGGGTTGACCTTGGTTGACCCTATATGTTTTTGGGGACTATTCACCAGGTCTGAGCTAGATCAGCGGAAAGGCTAACAAACCCAAAAAGTGAAAAATACCCCTAAACTATACAGGGTCGACCATGGTCAACCTATTATAGTCGATAGTCCAAAAGGAAATTAAGGCAAGAAAAGGAGGATAAAAAGAGGAAAATTATTAGAATGGGTATGAATAAGAATAATAATCTTAGGGTTAATTTTTTTAGGATACAAGTGTGTATATTAGAAAGTGTCAAAAGGGACACCAATCTTACGAACAACTACTCGTATACCCACCCCTTTCATGGTGCACCCCTTAAGGCATGCACTCAAAGAGATTGAGACTCGATAGGTCCCTAAAATATATAGAGTATTAGTAATCAATAAAATGTTGAAAATATTATGTGTATAAATATTCTCTAATCAAATCTCATCACATGTCACGTAAGTGTAACACAGGATGGTGCTTCAAGAAATAAAACATGATAACACATAATGTTGATGCTAAGTAAAGTGTAGTAAGAAACAAATAAGATAAAGGAAATGATATAATTGAAAAAAATATACCTTTTTTACCTTAGTTATGTAGCTAAAGAAGTAGATTATAATAAAAGAGTGAATGCGTCCAATGTGAAGAACACTTGGTGAACCTGTAGAAGTTAGTGCAAAAATAGCCAACAAAATGAAATTTTTAGAAAATAGGCATATGATAGTTAGTGGAGATAGATACTTTAGGAAAATTTTTAAATTAGGATTGGTAAGGTAAGGTTTATAGTATTTAATTCAAATAAATGGCAAAAGGATTGCAAAAGAATGCCAAATAATGGCAAATGAATGATAAATTAGTGTAGAACACATTAAATCATGTTGGAAAGGATGGAAAAACATAAATGACAAAAATGAATGTAGAACATACTAAATCATGTTAGGAAGAATGTAAAACATGAATGATAAATGAAAGAAAGTGAAAATTAAGCTCATGTAAGATAGACAAAAAGACAAAGATGAAAAAATGAAATGTAATTGAAGATGTGAGATAAATATGAAAAAGGCATACACAAAGAGAAACATGTAATAATGGAAAATGTCATATGTAAGATAAGTTAAGTCCACAAAAATCAAACAGTAAAATGATGGAGAAATGAAAATCAGAAGCTCTAAATGATGAAAACTCAAACTTAGTACTTGTTCAAAGATATAATGTAAGAAAACACAACAACCTAATGACATGACTAGTATGAAAATGAGATGGTGTTGTAAATGAATGGTGTAAGGGTGTAATCCATATTTTCTCAAACATGATGTTTTTATCTAAGGATAGATAAAATTGAAACAAAGTAATGCTAGCATATTTTTAAGAGGTGAAGAAGAAGGAATAATAGAAGATGAAAAACAGATTTAGAATCATAATTTGTCTATCAAGGGGGGAAATTAAATGAGTGGAGGAGAGAAATGAAAGAAAAACCAAGGTATAGGAACCATTCATCAAAGTCAAGACACTCAAATTAGGTTTATAAAAATAAGAGGACTTTCGATCTTAAGGACTATGAAGAACTTCTCTTAGCCACACAAGTCCTAGGTTAACAAATGAAGTATATAAATCATACCATGAAGGTTATATGCATGAAAATTAAAATGGACCTACCTTCCCACAATGTGTTCCCATTTCTTTAGGACCCCTTATAGAGCCATCAGTCTCATGTAAAGATTGGGTACTTATGTGAGAAAGTAGGTATCACCATAAAAAAATTTGAATTCCCCTATTTCAATTTACTGGCATACCACACCCCAAAGGACCTTGGATCTATGTGAGGCCAATTGTGGAGTTTTAGCAATTATTAGAGATAGGAGATGTGCTTGGAATCATGTTTTTCAGTGTGATGTTGACTTTTGAGATTTTTATGTTACCTTTTGGATATCATTGACTTTTATTTAAAATGATTTAGATTTTATCTTTTTTTATGGCTTTTTCTATTCCTCCTCCATACAGATTTGGAAAACCAAACATGGGTGCTAAATATGAATTTAATTTGAATACTTGGGATAGTGTTGCTAAGAGAGATATATTCAAAGAGCATGGGGTCTAAGAGTCTCATAAATGTAGGTGAAATAAAATTTCTATCTTGACTTCAACCTTGTTTTATCCAATGTGGAGTGAAAGGAAAGGAAATCAAGAGAAATGACACATGGAACAATTTGATTTTCTTAAAATTGAAAATTATGTGATAAAGGGAAAAAATAGGGATACATTGATAGTAAAGTGTGATTCCTTATCATAAGAATGAGGTAAATAGAGGAAAACATGCTAACATATATTATTGTGCAAATTCTATCTATCAAAAGAAGCAAAAGCTAAAGTTGAGAATGAGAATCAAAATCATTTTCTTATAAAAGAAATGAATGACAAGATAGGAATTTTATGAGGAGGGTTAGGTCCTATCCATGGTTTTATACTAAAACTCATAAAATAAAAACCCATGAGGGTGCCAAAAAGTAAAATGTGAAATAATAAAAATGAGAAAATAAGCAAAGGTGGTACTCTATGAGGAGGGCTATGTCCTATCCATGGTCTTATTCTTAAAACTCAAAAAGGAAAAACCCATGTGGGTGAATGATAAATAATAGAAATAAATAATCATAAAGCTAATAAGGCAAAGAATATCATAACAAGATAAAATAAATATGTGAGGACAAAAATGAAAGCACATGCCAAACGTAATGTGTAATAAAACCAAAGAACATAAAGGAAGACAATAAAAATTAAAGGAAGTAAAGTATATAAAAACAATAAAACATGAGACAAAAAAGAACAAGTAAGATCTATTCTAATGTCTATATCAAATATGATCATGTGAAATACAAGTATATAAGTCTCAAAAGGTTTCTTGAAGTTAGATTTGTTTGTTATTATACATTTTAGAATAAGAGTGGGAATTGTAATATGCCCTAGAGGGAAAGTGGATGTAGGTATGGCCATCACAAGATGCCCCAAAGTCTGAAGGGACATGTGAATGGGCATCAAAAGATGCCCCAAGATGTGAGTTAGAGTGAGATAACATTGATCTATTAAAATGGTTTGCATTGGGTTAGTAGGTGCATTTGGAGATATGCAAATGTGTTGGTTTGTTAGATTTTAAGGATGTTGAATGTTTCATAATATGTGTAAGAGAGGTATGAGGAGGTAAAATAGGTAAAGGAGGACTATATATGATATGTTTTGGAGTAGGCATTTGAACTAGGTACTCTTTTGGATCATGTGACTTAAGAGGTTAAGGTTTAATAGATGTAATGATATATTTAAACTTGTTCATGTTAGCTATCCTTTATTTATTGGTGTAGGAAGAAGGATCAACTGTGGTTTGAATAAAATTAGTGGATGAGGTAAAAGTATGGGACAAGTGTTATTAACCATTGGGGGGTTGATTTTGATCTGATTGTGGTTATTTAGATTGAATTTGAGAAGCTTGAAGAGTGTCTTAATAATGTTTCTTTGTGAGAGTATCAAGATTGAAATGTGGACCAAGTGAGGAAGAAAAAAGAAATGGTGAATATTATGACAAGACCCATGAGAATGACCTTTAGTATCATGCCACCAACAAAACTTATCATAATTGTACCATTCTGGAGGAGGTTTGAAAGGATCAAAGCTCATGGATTTAGATGGTGGAAATTTCTTTTTAAGTTGTTCTAGACTCAAGGGTGGGTGAGTTAGGTTAAAATTGGTTGAATTACATACTCTAATTTGAGGTTGTGGAGGCTCACATGAATTAACCTAGAATGTTTAAAATGTAATTATCTTCCACCTCTACAAATTTTGACCCTATACCTATTTTATTGCTCCTTTGACACTAACGTCTGGATTAGACACTAAAGTTAACTCTTGCATCTCAAGTTATTAAATATATTAATTATTTAAAGTTGCTCATCCATCGAAGAACATTGTTGTTCTTTAATAGTTTTTTGAGATGGTTCAAATTGGGTCATAAGAAAGTCTTACCTTTTTTCTTGGTCTAAGGCTTCGTTTAAAGTTTGAGGTGAAAATATTCAAACTTTATATTTAAGGGGAGGTTTAAGAGAAGAGATGTAACAGATAGTTTTAAAAGAGTATCATCATTCATGTTATGGTCAACTTTATGATAAAGAGACTTCCATCATTTGATGAAAGTGTGAGAATATTCATTAGGAAGTTATTTAGCATTGATTAAAGGGCTAAGGTAATTTTTAGGAATGCCATTATATTGGAATTACTTCACTAAAGCATTGAATAAATCCTATAGTTGCGAGATGGAATGTCTAGGAATTTGGCTGTACCATTCAAGTGCATCAACAAAAAATGTTTTGGCTAAGATCTTGGTGGTATAAAAGGTGTTAGTTTAGACCCATTCCTTATAGAGATTACCAAAATACTTAAGAAAGATAGTAGGGTCTTTCATTTCATTAAATGTGATAGTTAGAGAAATGTTTCCAATATCTATGGATGCAATAAATGGGGCTAAATGTTCATTTTGAACGTGTTGAAGAATTTTATTATTTATTGGAAGCTGAGGGATGATATTCCCATTGACATATCGAAGAGGAGGAGGGATAAAATTTTGATTTGGTTGAGACATGATGACTTGAGGTGGTTGACTAATCATATTGCATAGATGTTTTTGCATGCTTATCACTTGATATTGATTGGTTGTTTGCATGATGTTCATTTGTTTTATGAATTGTACAAGAAGTTGAGTTGTATAAATTAGTGGATTGAAAGGTGGGGTATTAGTGTTGATAGGAAGAGGATTATTAGTGTTGGTGGGAGGAGCATTATTTGTAAGTGGAAGATTCACAACATTAGTGTTAGTTGTCTTAAGTGTGGTAGAAGAAGAAGGAAGCTTGGTAAAGCTACCATTCTTATGAGGAGTGTAAATAGTATTATCATCAAGTTTTTTGAATAATTTGGAACCATATAGATTATTAATTTGAGTGGTTTCAACTATGTTACTTTGTTAATTGATAAGACCTAGTGATCTTGTTATGGGTGTAACAAAAGGATTATGAACATTGGTTGTAAGGGTATAAATGTTGATAGGTGAGGGATTAGTTGGTGGAAGATTCCAAAAATTGGTATTGGTAAGAGGATTATGATGAATGACCTCAATGACATTACATTATGTAGTGATTGGTGTTGGTTTAGGAGAAAAGGAAGGAAGAAATTAGATAGTTTCATCTGAAGTAATGAAATAAGTGAGGTTATTATCCAAATCCTTAATTACGTAATGTTATTAGTGAAGGGAAGGATAAAAATATGTCATTATGATGAAATAAGGATAGATAATCACATAGTGGAAAGTAGGAAATGATAGGAAACTATACAGGGTCAACTAGGTCAACTTAGCATAGAAATAAAGATTGTAAAATTATACAAGGTCAATCTAGTACAGTATATAAAGATTGAAAAAAGAGGTAAAAGGGGATGTATATAGTATTGGGGTATTTGGGTTGATCTTGTATAGTACACAGAGGCTGGAAAAAGGTATAAGGTTGACTAGGTTGACCTAGTATACCAGACAGAGAAAATGAGAAGGTTGATAACAAGTTATGAATTGAAACAAGACAATTTTTATAGATAATCTAGGAAAGAAAGAATTGAAAAGAAACAAATAGTCAACTAGATCAATACTGGTTAATCTAATTGAGACACATAATACAAAACCTTGTACTAATGCTAGCTAATGTAATTTTTTGCACACACAATTGAGCAAATAATAAGCAATCAACTTGGAAAATAAAGGGATAACTAATTGGTCAACCTAAGATGTCTTATTAGATTATTAAGAAATGATTTTAAATGTGATGGGAAGTTAGATGTACGTAAGGAACTAGATAGCAATCTAAGGTTGGTTTCAGGTAGTTTGAGTTAAAAAGGAATGTAGTGGCAATGATACAAGCTTGGTATTGGGGCCTACCCCCTCACTTCACATACCATAGTGATAAGGGTGCCAGGTGATTACCAGAATATACTATTAACCATGATTTATATTTGACCAAAGTATCAATTCAGCTTCCCCCTTGGTGATTAAATCCAAGTAGGTTGGCCTTGGGTGGATAAATGTTAAAATGCTTGTTTAGATTATGTGATTTGGCCATGTGTGCATAAAATATAAATAGTGAAACTAAAAAAATAATTAAAAAACCCCTAATTAGACTTTTTGAACTATTATAATCATGCAAGCAACAATAAAAGAAAGGTGTGAACTAATTATTAGCATATAGAGATTAATTCCAACTTGAAACAAGGTATAATGTTGACATAATATCCACAAAATACATAATAGGGTCGACAAAGTTGAAATTATAATATGGAAGCAAGGTATGAAAATGAACAGGGTCAACCAAGGTTGATCTAGTTATTTAGACAACACATAGAACATAGAACTGGGTCGACAGGGTCGATCTAGTTGATTGAGTAGGGGTAGTTTTGAAGACTGAAAATTGTGAAAGGAAAGATAGTAAAAAGAAAGAAATAGAGAGATAGAAAGGAACCTTAGTGGATCAAAAATGTAGAGAATGAATATTTTTGTTTAATAACCTTGATATATGTGTTTCTATAAATTTTCACTTATTAATTCAAATGAGGAAGAAACTAAGGTTAAGAGGTTTGGGTTTGATGTTACCCAGATTTAGTGCGCACCGTATCCAAGCTTTGTGGAAGCTCCTCTTTGGCTATGGAGGAAACACCTACAGTAAGAAAGAAACTCAAACAAGGAAAATGTTAGGAGAGGATATGGTGGATTGCCAAGCTACGTGCTCGGTCCCGGAAGCGTGAAGCTCCGTAAGGGATGACAGTCCACTGTTTAAAGATAAAATTGTTGTATTAAAAGAAATGATAAAAGACTAAAGAAATGGAAAGGTAGAATGTTGTGTACCTATTCCCTGTAGTCTGTGTGTCTCTAAATGTTACAAAAAGCTGGCCAAAGGTTTTATCTAGTTTATGGGTTGTTTGGATAGGTTCTCTAGTTTGCATAGTCGCCGACATCAGTTGGTCTGTCGAGGTCAGTTTGGAATGGTTCCGATGTCCATTCGGCTACCGATGTCAATTAGGGAAGTTGGCCTTGGATAGGTTTTAGAGTCTTTTTGTGATGCACAAAAGAGTTTTTGGGAAGTTGGAGATTGATGCAAGGTTGCGGGAAGGTGAATGAGGTCTGAGGAAGGGTAAATGTAGAGGATAGGTGTGAAAAGAGGGTAAGAATAAGGGGAAGGCCTTTCAGCCCCTCCACGAAAGATGTCAGGCTCTTGACATTATTTAAAAATATCAAATGGAAACTAATTAACAATGTATTCTAAAATACTGAAATGAGAACCAGAATACTTAGCTCTATTAGGTGAAGAACCAGAGGTGTCAGAATACTTATTACCATTGTGGCTGATGTTGAGGTCCTCATACAATGTTTCAATCCAGTCTCTGGAATGACTTGTGTAGAGCTTCGGTAGCTAAGAGAATGATAATTGAATTCTGATGCTTGAGGTCTCAAAATGTGTGTGTCAATGTGCAAGAAGGCAGGGGTAGCTCAATGTTTAGAGCTTAGCTTATGTAACTGACGTCGGTAATCTCGCTAGTGTCAACTGAGGATTGACTGACGTCGGTGGAGAGAGAATAGGTAAAAGGGCTATTTTTAGCTCTTTGCCCATTTCTCCACCTGCCAAGTGCCTTTTCTATTGGAGAATGGTCAAAACACGAGCTTATGAGGCACAAAATTTAGTTAAGGAGTTAAGATGGGTGAGAATAGGTCATGGGTAGTTAGGATTTGGAGGACTTAGTCTCAAGGTGACTCATAGGCTAAGAAACAGTCTTAGGGTGAGGTGTCTAGGTGAGGTGTCCAAGGTGAAAGGGGTTCAAGTGTGGGTTAGGAGTGTTAACATTTAAAAGGAGACCAAGAGGGGTTGACACGATATTGGTGTCTACACTATGCTTGCAAATTTTACTAACTGGGTTGATCAAACTTTAAAAAAACTTATTATTGAGTGCCTAAAATGTATAGGGTTGATTGGATCAACCTAGTATGCTAAAATAAATGTCTAAAAATGTACAGGGTTGATTGGGTAGACCTAGTAGTCTAAACTAAAAGTCTAGAAACCTATACTAGGTCATCTAAGTCGATCTAGTTGCATGTTCCTGAAAACCTATACATAGAGATTAGAACTGGGTTGACAAAGTCAATCTAGTATGACAAACATATGATAAAAATAATGATAAAAAGGATGAAATAAATATTTCAAGGTTTAGCTTCAAATCTTATTCACCAAAATGTATGCAATTAAAAATCCATCATGTCTATAAATTGATTATAGCTCAGAGAAGATAGATCATACGTACACTTTCAATTGGGAATACATTTGTTAAGTAGGATCATGACCAATATGGGGATCTACTAGACCTAATTAGGGGATCACTTATCAAAATACACCATGTGAGGTAGGTTTCCAAAGCCTACAATCTGATACAATCATGCAACAACCCTAAAAGATTCTTAAGGTTTAATATTAACGGATTCTAACAAACAATAAAGTTAATATAATCTAGTGCACACCAAATCTTATGGCATAAATATGGGGTTAGAAACAAAACAAACAACTAAAATAAACATGCATAAAATACATATACTCATGTTAATGTATATGGAATCCTAATACATGGAAGAAAGAAGCACAACTACATTATATATCTACTCTTATAAAGGAGAAATAAATCTAGGAAAACTTACCTTGAAGATGAACCCATCGAGCCTCAATCTCTCCCTTGGATAAGGTGATTTGAAAGAGATTGTTATGGTATGTAAGGATAACAAACACAAATCAGCTCTAGGCTACACAACCTATCTATGCATCCAAAAGACTTCTCCAAAAGATAAGATCCATATCTCCAAAGAAGGTATGGAACCCTAAGCTTTATTACTCAAGTAAAATAGTCAATAAGTAGATGTTAAATCAAACTTATTATTCTTCACTTATCTTCTTACAAATGGTTGGAAATAAACCTACATATATATATATATATATATATATATATATATATATATATATATATATATATATAAGTAGATCTTGCCCTACATCCTCTTGAAAATATTGGTTATATAAGGTTGACCCTGTATGTTTTCAAGGATAATTCACTAGGTCTGAGCTAGGTCATCCAAAAGGCTAACAAACCTGAAAAGTGAAAAACACCCCTAAACTATAGAGGGTTGACCTTGGTCAACCTAGTAGAGTCAATAGTCCAAAATGGAATTAAGGCAAGAAAAGGAATATGGAAAGAGGAAAATGACTCGAATGGGTAGGAATGAGAATAATAATCTTAGGGTTAATGTTTTTAGGAGGCAAGTGTATAGATTTCATGTGGAAAAAGGGATAATAATCTTACAAAGCACTAATGGTCTACCCAACCATTTATCAGTGTATCCCTTAAGGTATGTACTCAGAGAGATTGAGGCTCAACAAGTTCCTACAAGATACAAAGTATCAATAATCAATAAAAGTTTGACAATATTATGTGTATACAAATGGTGTTATTCAAGAAGTGATTCCCTTAACTGCTAACTAGCTTAATGGGCTATCCAAACCTTGTAATAATATTCTCATTAGTAAACTTTACAATGTATTTTGCATCACAACTAGGTGTTGTATCAACTTCTACCCATTTGGTAAAGTAGTCTATCATAGTGATAATATACCTTGCTTTACTACAATTAATTGATGGATTGATAGGTTTGAAAAATTCAATACCCCATTATTCAAAAGTTTATTTAGATAACAAAGGATTGAAGGGCATTTGATCCCTTTGTAGTGGTCTACCCATGTGTTGACAGACATCACAGTGTTATAATACTCTATGTGCATCCTATTGTAGGCTAGAATTGCACCTTTATGGGAGAGCTTTTTAGGCTCTCTCACTCTTGGCCACAATATTGGAGCAACCTCAGGCTATGGGTATCTTGTAATGAGGTTGAACCTCTAAGATTTTTAATGAGGCTAGCTCCTTAGATGTTTCACTTTAGTTTATTTCCCACACTAATATCTACTATTGACTAAGTAATAAGGAGAGAAAGATAACATGAAAGGGATATCTAAGCTAAGGATGGTGATGCACCAAAATATGAAATGATCCACGTTTATCCTAGAAACCTTAATAACTACTAATGAACCTAATCAAGACACAGACTAATATGATAGTATCTCAAGGCCACAAAAACAAGTATTTTGTGTGGAGGTCAAACGAAAACCTTGAAATTTGAAGGACAGAAAGAAATAGGTCTGTATGAGACACTATAAACTTGTGACACTTCAAGAAAGGCACCAATGTCTAAAACTTCACACAACCTACAAGGAACCAAAAGAATTAAAATAAGATACATAGAGAATCTATAGATGATGAAAAGGTATATACATCTACAAGTTAAACTCCAATAATGTACACTTGACTTCAATCTAGAATTAGAAAAGTTTATCTTATTACTTCAAGAGAGTGTTTACAAGGCAATTTTAACAGAGTAACTCTATCACTAGTTGAGGGATCTCTTTTTTAGGTTTAAAAGCCTATATATATAGCATAAAAGGATGAGATAAGAGGGGGATTGCATGAGAAAATGGAGAGAGGGGTCATAAATGGCTGCAACCACCACTATGTCCTTGAACTCTTTTGCATTCAGAGCATGCAACTACCTTGACAATGAAATGAACCATCCAAGATCACCACAAATCTCCTCGAGATCCTCATTAATTAGAAAACATTCTAGAATACAATAAATTCTCTAATAATGTCTTTAATGCTCGAGCTACCTTTTATAATCACCTAATATTCACCTTTCATTCCCACACCATCTTTCACTTATCTTGCATGTATAAGGACAAAATCCCCATAAGTCTAAATTTGGACTGAGCCATGTTGCTTCTGCATTAAACAGTTTTTTGTCAAAGATGATGGCATGTAAAAGGATGAGGACCTCTCCATTAATTTCACCTACCAGCTCCTACCTTGAAACTTGGACTAGATGTTTTCTATAGATGGAAAACCAATCTAAAGACATTGGTTTCCCTGTACCCATTTATGTTGATGTAAGTCCATACAAATACAAATCGATACTTGAAGGTGTTCAAATTTTGACATTTATGAGGCCATCATGGGATATTTCAATCCCAATGGCTATTTTATGAGCTTGAACTTTGACACTTGAAAAAAATTTATGGACTCTTTTCCAAAGGAATTAAACTTAGGGTTTTTTGAGAAAGACCCTTCTAATTTTGAAAAGTCCTTTGGAAAAGTGCCTTTTCTAAAGGAAAAGTATCTTTCAACCACTTTGAAAATGCCCCTTTCCAAAGGGAAAGTACCCTTTGAATATTTTGAAAATGTCCTTTGGTTATTTGAAATGAACTGTTGGCTTTTGAAAATGCTCCCTTTTGCTGAGAAAAGTGCCCTTCACATTTGAAAAAATTCCCCTTTCAAAAATCTTGTAAATGCACCTTTTCAAAGGGAAAGGACCCTTTGCCCTTTTTGAAAATGAACCTTCCCAAAAGGAACATCCCCTTCAAGAAACTATCCCTTAAGTTTTTTTGTTTCAACACTTCTTTCTAAAGGAATTCCCTCTGAAGGAATTCCTTCATAATTTTTTCCTTCAACCCTTTTGAAAATGAATGCTTTGCTTCGAAAGAAAATTTGTAAAAGAAATCTTCCTTTGGAAAAATTGTCTTAGATAATTTGGCTAAAGGAATTTAACACTTAACACTTAGCCCAAAAAGGTCCCAAAGGAAAAGAAACACTTAGTCCACATAAAGTTTGAAAGAATGAACATGTAAAGACTTAGCTGAATAAAATATTTTTCACTAAGCTTCTAGCTTGCAGGCTTATCCTCAAACACTACAGCTGGATCCTTAGAAAACCTTGCTTGGATCCTTTTTATTTACAAATGTTGGATCCATTTCTAAGTCTTTGATCCACTAGTTCATCAAACCATGCAAGAGATTTATATGTGGGCCAAAATGGCCAACATATTTGGTAGCTCACAGGGGTTACATGCATGTCGATACAAGAGAACCTAGACCATGTTGCTTTGTCTAGTCCATTGGATATAGAGTTATTAGCCTCTACAACTGAGTTGGTCTGAAACTAGATATAGGGCTGACCATTTTTGGAACTTCTTATTGAAGTAACAATGAAAACAAGAACAAAACAAAAACTGTTCCTAAGGTACTTAGGGAATGGAAACACACAACTAAAAAGGAAAGTACACAAGGCACTTAGGAGAAAATATGAAAATTTATACAAAATGTATAATATATACAATGGCTAAAAACTCTTATAATAATAAGGCTTTATATGAATCCCATTTACTGGGATGGGTAGTACTTCTCCATCTAGTTGGGCTAGCTAAAAAGCATTGGTATGGCTATCAAATTTGGTATGGCTGCCTGGCTTGGCCTTGTTTGAATCCCACTTGATGACTAGATCCCCTTCCTTGAAGTCTCTTTCTATGGATATCTTGTCAAAGGCCTTCTTCACTTGAGCTTGATGTGATTCTAGTGTTTTCATTGCAAGGTTTCTCATTTCTTCAAGATCCATGAGTTTTACCAGTCTCACATGCATGGGCTTATCTTCCATCAACTCGAGCTGATGGGCTAGTTCTAATGTAGGTAGCTCAAGAGAAATGGGTAACTTGGCCTCCCTTCCATATAATAAGACACATGAAGAATTTCCAATGGAATATTTAGGAGTCACCCTGTCAGCCTAGAAGGCTATCTTTAGTTTAGTGTGCCATGTCCTCTGATTCTCTTCCATAGTTCTCCTGATGATTCTTATCAAATTTTTATTTATGGACTCGGCCAATCCATTTCCTTGAGGATAATATTTGGAAGAGGTGTTGAGGTAGATTCCCATCTTGAGAGCCCATTGACTCATTTTAAAACTAAGGAATGCTAATTCATTATCATAAATGATAGTGGATGGAACACCAAACCTAGTCACAATGATATCATAAAAGTCTAAGCCTTCACCTTCATTAACTTCTTTTAATGCAATGGCTTCCATCCACCTAGTGAAGTAATCATTTGCAGTAAGCACCCATCTATGTCTTACACTTGATGGAGGGTTGACCATTCATATGAAATCTAGCCCCCATTGCATGAAGGGTTGCTCTAATTGAATTGGATTAAGAGGAAGGGTTACCAGTCTTTGCTTACCCATAAATAAAGCACACTTTTGACACTTATTTACCCATGCATACACATCTTTGAAGAGTATGGGCTAGTAATAACCATCCCTTATTATCTTTTATACTATGGTCTTTAGAGCAAAATGACCTCATACTTGCCCATCATGGAATTTCTCCAAGAGCCTTGTCACTTGGTCATCTTCTATGCACCTTAGGATAACTCAATTTAGGTCTCTTATAAATAAAACACCATCAACCAATGCATAAGTTATGGATTGAATTCTAAAATACCTTCTTTTTTCCCTATTTAGACCTTGAGGGCATTATCCTATTAGTATTAAATGTGCCATATCAAGGAGCCAACTCTTATGAAGTAGAGGTGCCTCCACCTGTGAGTTGTCTTTTATCACCATGACAAATTCTTTGTCCTCAAGAAGGTTATCAACCATATGCTCATACAAACCTTTACCTCTTACTAGCTTAGCGACCTTGATCTCCACATCATACTCCATGAAATTGATAATCCAACCAACTCTCTTTTTGCTCAAGTCTTTGTTAAGAAGGAAGTCTCTCACTCCAGGATGAGACACCATACGATAGATTTTCATATTAGAGAGCATTGGCCTGAAATTTTTAAGGATTATTACCACTATAAGGACTTTTTTTTATATAAAAGTATACCTCACCTCATACCCCTCAAGCCCCTGATTGAAAAATGTTATTGGTTGCTCAAGTCCTTCACCATTATTTTGCATCAACATCACTGATATATTGTCAATATTGGCAAAGGCATACAATATGAAATCTGTTGAGAAATTGGGATTTATGAGTGTGGGTGCTTAGGAAATGGCTTGCTTGATAGCCTCAAATGTTTATTTACCTTCATTTAACCAAGATAACACTTGGTTCTTCTTAATCATTGTAGTGATGGGCTTGACCAAGTTTGAAAAACTCAGTATAAACCTTCTCATAAAGTTTATTTTCCCAAGGAAGCTCTAGATTCCTTTATTATGCTTGGGTAAAGATAAGTCCAAGATGGTACTTATTCTATAAATATCAATAGCTAATCCTTATTTTGAGATAATATGTCCTAAGAGTTTGCCCTCATGCATAGTAAACACACACTTCTTGGGATTCAAAGAGGTCCCATACTCTTTACATCTCTTAAAGATCAACCTCAGGGGGTCCATGTGTTCATTGGCATTCTTAGAAAATTATGTGATGTCATCCAAGTAGACCAACAGCATTTGATTCAACAGCCCTTGGAAATCCATATCCATGGCTCTTTGGAAAGTTGCCTCAGCATTTGATAAGCCAAAAGGCATCTTTTGGTATGCATATGTGCCCCATTTGGTGGTGAAGGCAGTCTTGTACTGATCTTATTTCTTTACTTGGTTATAACCCAAATATCCATCTAAAAGAGAAAAACATTCTAAACCTATAACTATTTAAAGAAGCCACTCCATGGATGGTAGAGGGTAATGGTCCTTCAAGAAGACCCTGTTCAGATATCTAAAGTCAACACATAACATAATCTCCCCACTCTTTTTCCTTACAGGCACCAAATTAGATACCCATGATGTATGTTGATGGGAAAGATGATCTTAGATTCAATTAACTTGGTCATCTCTTTCCTCATAAGTTCTTCTATTTTGGGGTTAATAGGCCTTTATTTTTGCCTCACAGGTTTAGCATTGGCCTCTAGTTCTATAGTATGTTGGGCTAACTTTGGATCAAAATCTTAGAGGTCACTATATTCCCAAGTAAATATGTCTAAATATTCCTTACAAATTTCAATGAAAGCATGCCTTTTTGCCTTCCCAAGCTTGAGGAGCTTGTCCTTAAAAATAAGGACTCTTTCATAGTTCTCCTCATTAGTTTACATCACTACCTTGTCTTTCCTTAAATGGTCTCCCTCATGGAAAAGACTTTCAGTGGTGATGAACCCTTTAGGAATATTTTTAGACTTTAGTTGAATAATTTTATCCTAATACTGATGTTGAAATTTTTCTTGGTTGGTAGAGGAGAAATATCCTTCTTATTATAAGAAACAAGCAATTTTTTTATCATTTTTGAAGATCTACTAGTGGGCTTCATTATCTGGTACTGATGGCCTCACCTCCACCTTGACATGTGGCTAAACCTTAGCCTCTTTTAGCTTACTTAGAATATCAAGCTGGGCTCCCATAACTGCCAACTTGTCAACATGCTGATTTTGGTTCCTTGGCATAGCTTGAATGTTAAAGGCTTTGAAATCTTCAATTAAGTCCCATACTTAATTTTTATAAGACCTCATCAAAATATTATTCATAATGTTCAAGAACTTGACTTGGTTCACTATAAGCTCACTGTCTTCATATGCTTGCAATTACTTGATTCCCCTCTTACTGGCCCATTAGAGGCCATGGATTAGGCCTTCATATTTGTTGCATTGGAGGAGAAACTGAAATAGAATCTATAAGAAGAGAAATATTTATCACTTGAAGGGGAAGCTAGAATTTCCCCTACACCTACTCCATTTTTTCTCCTCAAACCATCAAAGAACAACTTCCACATACCATTGAGGTGTTCTTTAGGTCCAACGAGGGAAAACATGAGTGGATTTTCTTCATATAGTAAATAGACACCCATGTCTCTTTCTTAAACACCTTCCAAAGGGTTGAGAAATTGATTATCCCCCCACATCTCATCCAAGAATAAGTCTAGAATCTCCTCAGGATAAGTATTCAGTTCTTGACCAATTGTAAACTCATCTTCATCAAGGATAATATAATTGAGCTTTATGTTACTGCTTGATAGGGCTTTATGTGAAATTGTGCAATGGGCTCATCCTTGCTTGATACCTTATTCTCATACCTTGTTTTAAAATCCATTTAGGACCAATCTATTGCTAGATAAACCCCAATTTTGGTTGTGAATTCTCTAGAGAGGCATAATGCAAAGCAAGGAGTTATATCAAGGATCAACACATCCTGAACCATTGAAACATTAGGATAAGCATGTAGGGTCAAGCTCAATTCTTTGATAATACTAGATAGCTTTGTGGAAGAACCATCAAGATATATAACTCCCTTAGTATGTGGCCATATTTGAGGTTCCACTGATCAACTATAGACTTTAGCATTATCAAAATGTTAGCTCTACTATCTACCAAGAAATTATGCACTAAGGAATAATTAATGATTAATGAAATGTATAATAGAGGAGGTTTGAATATCTTACTTGATCCTTCTCCCATAAGACCTTGGGTTGCATTGGTGAGGACCTTAGTTTCTTTACTTGGTTATTTGCTTGCATTTTTTATAACACCTATCTTGGCTAAACCTTCTTAAAGGATATCCACTTGACCAATCATGGAAAGCATGTCCCACATTGGTACACTCACACTAGATTTATTCATTTGCTCAACAATGTTGATTCTTTAACTACCAAACTTTGCATGAGATTTGGGGGCCACTAATGTTATTTGTTGAATTTATGAGTTTATTAGATCAAAATGGGCCCCTTGATTATAATTTTTAGGAGGTGTTAGGACCTTTGGAGTGGTAGCAAGCTCATTTGGCTTAGGCAATGAAGGATTAATGATAGGAGGTTCTTTGACCACCTCTTGATTACCATCCATATTCCTTATTTTGAATCTTGTATTAGCTGCCACTGCAAAGTATGCTTGGCTAGAACAAGCCTACTAATTGAGTGCATAACACTCATCGTGCTCACTGATGACCATTGTAGCATCCAACTAATTTGGTACCTTATCAAATGCTTGGTCTTGTAGAGACTATCCTAGTTTTATCATCATGGGGATCTCTATGTTTTGAGCCATTAAGGATTGATTATATCAATAAGCAAAAGCCTACTGAAATTGGTCATTGAAGGCTTGGTTAAAACCATTCGTTGGGAAAATGGATTGCCCAAAAGATTGATCCCAAGGTATGGTCCCTTTAACCTCTTGAGCCATATTGATTTGAGTAGAAACCAAGGAGTTAGAAGAGACTTTGGCATTTGGGCTATAGTTTTTATGCTTATTGTAGCTAGGTTATCCATGCCCTTGCTCATAGTTTTGGTTTTGGAAACTTCCCTTGTAAGGTGCCCTATTTGCTTGATAAGACTATTGTTGAGGCTGATATGGAGCTTGGTAAGGCTTATTAAACTAAAATTTCTAAGATTTAACATTTACCACATCATTTCCCAAGGATTAGAGCATGCTCTTAAGTTTTAGGAAGATTTTTTGCTCTAGGGAATCACTTGATCTACTAGTGGAGGATTTTTCCTGCTTGGGTGAAGGTATACCATCAATTGTTAGAGTTGGAAGAATAACATAAAGTGGGGAAATATCTATTGGGGATTGTCTGATTTCATTATTCCTCATTCCATTCTCTCCCAAACTTGGGTGAACTACATTGGCCTAAAGTTCATGTTGGAACATGAGTCTATGGAACTATGCAGGCAACACTCAATTTCTATTAAGGTCAGCTCAGCTATTTCCATTCTTTTTTTCATCTCTCTCATCAATTTTTAAATTCTCATATTCTTGGTTTTATATGGCCTCCCATTACACCATTGCATGTATGTTTGTGCCTGCTTGATTTAACCTATCTTTTGGGTTATATCCTTGAGCTATTTTTCTTGCCAATTGCCCATGCTGGGGCCCAAAATCTAACCCACATCTAAATCAAATCATATCTACAGGGGAAAAATAATTATTTATTCTTTATCAATGATCAATATTTACCCTACTAGGGCAAAACTATTTTATCATGATTAAATCAGCTCTACTGGAGTACTTATTATATTCTCTTTGGAGACCCCATTCTAGTGGTGCTTCCCTTACTGAAGTAGAACGTTCTCCCTTTTAATATAATTCCAAGCTCTCCACATTAAATCCCATGATGGTAATATTTTAGTGTGCAAATTGTCTTAGGATTGATCAATGTTATAAGTGCACAACTTGTACTCTCAAATTGGGTACATTTATAGTGTGTCCCTTAGATTTATGGATTATATCTTTCCCATTACCCTATCTCTGGGGCTTATTATACCTTTAATTATATTTTGATCATTGATGGAAATCACATGTACAAGTATTAGTTTGTCTAGATATGATCTATTCCATGGGTTAATCTCTCACTTTCTCTTTTCGAGAGTCCATCCTTTTCTTCCATCCTAGTATGTCCTCTCAAGGGGGCATCATGGGTCTGTTCCAATTTTTTATTAACAACTCTTTTCTTTGAAAAGATGTTGCTTCACTTGAATGTCTCACTATGCCTTCTCAAATAGGGGCAAAATTTAGACATCCAATTCCTAACACCATTTGTGTTGACATTATCAATCTTACTCAAATTGTACTCAAATGCACATTTTAGGTCAAAATCCAAAAAATGCCCTAAATGGTTTGAACTTGTCACTTACAAGTGATAGTTTTGGTCAAATTATCCCTAAATAAGGCAATGCATTTTATGGCCTATTTAACTTTGATCAAATTATTTTGAATCAAAATGACAATTTCGCCATTTAGTGCTCTAAATCACTCTTTTCTTCTAAAGCATTGGTACATGTCATGTACCTTTGTTATTTGGTTTTGGCAACATCCTAAATGGGAATATAGCTCCAATGCATCTAACATCTCCTTCTAGTTCCTCTCCAGTCAAATTACGACCCAGTAATATGACTTTCTGACCATTTTGATTAATTGAGGGCCAATTTTTAAATAATTGCACAATTATTGATTAACCTTATTTAAGGCTAATTAATCTAAATCAAGAGCTTAAGTGGAATTTCCATGATATTTTTTAAATATTTCATTTTGAAAATTGATTCCTATTAACTACATAATCAAGTGACATCATTTCTTGAGAAGACATCCCTAGGCCATAAATGCCACAAATATCAAGGTTATGGGTCACCCATGCCTAGTTAATGCCTTTCATGCCTCTTAAATTCCCTTCTTCCAAGGTCATGATGAAGATAATTATGGATTTAATTCCAAATATTAGGATTATCCATGGCCACACATCTCAATATTGAGATGGATGGTCATGGTTGATCCTAACCAATCTCAAAAATATATAAATAGGGAGGCCATGGACATGAAATTTAACCTTGAATATTACAAAGTTATAGTGTTAAATTATTTCCACAAGGTTTTGCATTTTATCATTATTTTTGTTTGCAAGCTTCATTGATAGGCTAGTTTAGTGATTTAGAATCAAGAGCCTAGGTTTATGGAGTGTTCTTGAGGCATTAGAGGATCTTACCACCATTATTGATAAAGACAAGGGTGCTTGATCAAGAATGAACATGTTTTTGAGCCACATGGGTATGGTGAATCCATTTAGGAAGGTAATATGGTGTTAATTTATTTAATTTGTTTCTTGTTATCCTTTTTAATTCCCATAGGAATAGATAGGCTTAGTTAGTTAGTTATTTATACATGTTTCATTATTTATGGACTAATGCTTGACTAATAACTACTAATGAGCCTAACCAAGACATAGACTAATCTGATCCTATCTCAAGGCCACAAGCACAAGTATTTTGTGTGGAGGTCGAATGGAAACCTTGTAATTTGAAGGATGAAATAAATTGGTCTGTATGTGATATTATAAATTTTGACACTTCAATAAAGGCACCAATTTCTAACACTTTACACAACCTACATGGTGTAGACATCCGATTCCTAACACCATTTGTGTTGAAATTGTCAATCTTACTTAAATTGCACTCAAATGCACATTTTAGGTCAAAATCCATAAAAATGCTTTAAATGGTTGGAACTTGTCACTTACAAGTGCTTGTTTTAGTCAAAGTATCCCTTAATAGGGCAATGCATTTTATGGTTTGATTAAATTATTTTGAGTCAAAATCACAATTTTGCTATTTAGTTCTTTATATCACTCTTTTCTTCTAAATCATTAGTACATGTCATGTACCTTTGTTATTTAGTGCTGGCAACATCCTACATGATAATATAGCTCTAATGCATCTAACATCGCCTCCCAATTCCTCTCTAGTCAAACTATGACCCAATAATAAGACTTTCTGACCATTTTGATTAATTAAGGGCCAATTTTTAAATAATTGCACAAATGTTGATTAACCTTATTTAAGGCTAATTAATCCAAATCAAGAGCTTAAGTGGATTTTATATGAGAGTTGTTGAATATTTATTTTTGAAAATTGATTCCTATTAACTGCATCATCAGGTGACATCATTTCTTGGGAAGACATCCCTAGGTCACAAATGACACAAATATCAGGATTATGGGTCACCCATGCCTAGTTAATTCCTCCCATGCCTCTTTAATTCCCCTTCTTCCAAGGTCATGATGAAGATACTTATGTATTTAATTCCAAATATTAGGATTATCCATGGCCACACATCTCAATCTTGAGATGGATGATCATGGTTGATCCTAACCAATCTCAAAAATCTATAAATAGAGAGGCCATGGACATGAATTTTAAGCTTGAATATTGCAAAGTTATAATGTTAAATTATTTCCACAAGGTTTTGAATTTGATCATTGATTTTGTTTTCAAGCTTCATTGATAGTCTAGTTTAGTGATTTGGAATCAAGAGCCTAGGTTTATAGAGTGTTCTTGAGGCATTGAAGGAGCTTACCACCATTGTTGACAAAGATAAGGATGTTTGATCAATGGAGAACATGTTTTTGAGCCATATGGGCATGGTGAATCCATTTGGGAAGGTAATATGGTGTTGCTTTCTTTCATTTTATTCTTGGTATCCTTTGTAATTTCCATACGAATATATAGACTTGGTTAGTTAGTTATTTAAGCATGTTTCATTATTTATGGACTAATGCTTGACTAACTTGCTTTGTAATCCTCTCTAAATCTTGGCCTGCTTGGTGGGACAATATGCATCTCACACTAGAAGAAGATCATTTTGCAACTCTAAAATATCCATTTGGACCCTTAAAACTCATGCAAATTAATTTTCTAAATTTATTTTGCCATTTTTGTTTGCCACAGTTTTACACAATAATTGACATCAGAAGGTAATACTGACATCAATTACCTGGCTTAACCAATGTCATTTAGTAAAACCAACATCAATTAGATCTTGGTTGGCTAATATAACCATCATTGGTTGTAATAACTGATGTCAGTTACTATGTTTTTCTTAAAACACATACTCGATAGCTATTTTTCCAAAGTTCATTGTTTCAAACTAAAAAGAGCTTCAAAGCTAAATGACATGATAAAATTTTTGCTACAAGACCAAGCTTGAAATTTGATAAAAATATGATTAAATCACCTTTTTCATCCTTAAAAATCAATTAGGAACTTTGTTTTGGTGTTTAACAAATAATTTAGATGTTTTGGTGAATGTTTTCAAAGTTTTCAACTAAGACCAAAGGGTCAAATGAACACCACCAAATATTTTGTTTGGGCTTAAAATTGAACACACTTGTCAATTATTATTTGAAATAGTTGTTTACTTAGGTTTTGTTTGGCACAAAGAGGAATGTTATGTGTATGCTCTTACATTTGTCCTCTTTAGGGAACCCTTGGAATCAAAGTGCCATTCTTTTTGCAAATAGCCTAGTCCAAGGCTTAGAAAGAATGTCATCTAAACCACTCCCCAAAAACTCATAAAAGTTTAGGTGATCTTGAAAATGACCCTAAAGTATTTCTATTTTATGATTTCTTTATTTTCATGCAAACTTGGCTTCCAAGGGGGATGTCATTACCTCCCACAAGTTATTTAATTTGACCCAGCCTTTCACCTCCTAGCATTAACTTCATTTGACTCTTTTGGAGTTTCACATGGGACGTATCTACATTTGGGCATCGCACTACACTAAGTGAATAGTAGGATGTAGTGGTTGTAAAAAGAACTAGACCTTTTTACAACTAGCCAATGACATGGTCCCCTAATTTCCATGCATATATTTTGCATCATTTGATGTGAAATTCATTGTGCAATTAATTCCCCTAGAATGATCAAAACCTTGCTAGTTTAGTAAACCCTACTTTGCCATACCTTATCAGTTTAGACTTACCATGTTTGTTTTTTTTCATTAGCTTACTTGGTCTTGATTTGTGTTTAAAACTGCTTGTTAACTTAATGAACTTAACCAAATCACATTGTCCTTAATTTTCTTGAACAAGGGAGGCATTACGCTGTACAAATGGAAAATTCACCTTTTTTTTGTTCAAATTACTATCAAAAGCTTTGTGTCATGTCATCCACTTTGGCACAGTCATGTTTCCTAATTGAGTATAAATCTTTTACCCAATTTGTTTAAATCCTTCATTTATAATCCACATTTGAAATTGAACCCTTTTGCATTCTAAGGGTTGGTGTGTCAAAGTGGGCTCACCATTTATGCACTAAGCTTGTTTTAACTTGGGTTCAATTTTCTATTTGGATTAAAGGTCATTTATTAAGACTTAAAATCACATTATCATCTTGGTGGACTCAAGTCATCTTGCATATCACTCACACTTTGAGTCCTAAAACATATTTTATCCTACTAGAATCATGTGGTGATGTTGTGCCACCTATTTGGTCATAGCTTTATACGTAGTGATTTTCATATGTTTTTATATCTTGAGTTACTTAGTTCATTTTATTTTCTTTGTAATTTAGAAAGATTTCCTCTGAACTTATAGGGTCAACTTGTCAAAGTTGAAGCTAGATTTTTACAGTGTGGGTGTATCACAAAGATCTGAGCTTTGGTGTATTAGATTTCACCTAGGGTCTTTGAGATACCTTACTCTCTTCTAATCTATATGATTTAAACCTTACCAAAGGTTGAGCAAGCTCGTGAACCAAATCTTCTAAATTGTGTATGGTTTTAAACCACCCTCCCTTATAGTCCCATTGGTACCTTGGTTATTTGTTTAAGAAAGAGATAAGGAATACTTTGATTGGTTGTCAAGCATTGGTCTAAAGTTAGTCAAACACATAGAATAGGTCTTTTTAGACATGACTCAAAGGTTCACTCATAGTGGGGCCTCTTATGGTCTTAGTTATGAAGATGAACAATTTTATGATGGTCAAGATAATCCTATTATTTTTTATGATATCCTCACAACAATAGGATCTGAATATGATTACAATAGATATCAACCCCAAGAAGATCAAGATGAATCCCTTCTTAGATTAATAGAATCAGGTGCTAGACTACCTTTTGACTTTCCTATAGAATAGTTTCATACCTTAGTAAGAGATGGAGAATAATGATGGAAAGAGCAAGCTTTTTCATAAATGAACATACCTTCTTCCTCTAACAAAAGAAAGGAAATACAAACAAAGTCAAAACCCATAAATTTGGATCTTCTAGCTAAGATCAATATAATAATTCAATGATATTTAGATCAACTTGTTGCAAACTTAACTGACTCCCTAGTTGCCGCTTCAATTCACAATAAAGCTTTGAAAGAACAAAGAAATGTGGTCAAAAGTACATAACAAATATTGGATGAGGACATTACCATAGTATACCAAGGTAATCTAAATGAACAGTTAAAGTCATAAGAAAGCTTACAAAGTGTTCCATTTGATATAGAACATACATTATTCAATCATCAAGAACCTCTTGTTACTTTAAAAACTTAGAAACTCAAACATTCAGTTCAAATTGAGGAAATCCCTCAAGATAATTTGGCTAGTTCTTTTCAATTAACCCAAAGATTGGTAAATAAACATAGAAATTTCCAAAATCAACAAAGTGTGAAATAACCAAATTTAGGGAATGTTTTACAATCCAAGAATCAATGGCCTATGTTCTCAACTCAAGTAGAAAATCAGAACCAAATCATGGATCAAAAGGTATATGCTCCCTATAGATCCACACAAAACTAGGGGCACATTCCACCCCAACAACAACAAAACTAGGGGCACATTTCACCCCAAAAAAATCTTATCCAATCCATAAATGCACCAAATATGCAAGAATGGAATTCTATGAAGGAAATTTTCCAAAGATTGGAGATGAATAATAGAGTCAAAAAGTACAAATTTGATGAGATATCCCCATATCCATTTGGCTTATCTATTCTCCAAAACCCCTTTCCACCTCATTTTGAGGAACCCAAATTTGACAAATACAAAGGGAAAGGAGATTCACGTGAACACATACAATCATTCTTCATCTTGTGTCAAGAGGTTACTTATAGTAGCGAGTACTTACTATAATTATTCCCATGAAGTTTAGCAGGACAAGCTCTTAATTGGCTACTTAAACTACCCAAGGGATCAGTTGTAGATTAGAATGACTTATCAAAAAAGTTCATTAACCATTTATCATATAACATAGAACATGAATTAATTATTTTTAACTTATGCAAAGCCAAGCAACGTGATGGTGAAAGTTTCACTACATATCTGCAAAGATGGAGAGCATTAGCAGACTACTTTCAACACAATTTACTAGACAAATAGTTGGTTGATATCTTTACACATAATTTGCATCCTAAAGTTGTGCATAATCTATAGTTAGCTTATACTAACTCATTTGAATAAATTATTGACAAAGGAGTGCAAATTGAGAAAGCTCTTATTGTTAGGGGCCTTATTAGTATTTTTACGTAAGGTCAATCATCTAATCAGACTAAATCACTAGCTTATATAGCTATGCAAGATAAACCTAAGGGATTTAATAAAAATAAGAACATGGTTGCAAATGGGGTGATAGAAAAAAGACATGTACAAATAATACATGCTATGCCTCCTCCAAATGTATAATTAACTCCATCAAATCCACTACCTAATTTGCAGAGACAACCTCCATGAAAGACATTTCATAAAAAAATTTAGAGTCTTTAGCAAGCTAGGAGAATCAGTTGAAACAGTGTTTAAAAAGCTCACTGCAACTAATTTAATTATATGGCCGGTATCAAGGCCATTTCCTCAAGATCAGCCAAAACTAGACTATTACAAAGAGAATGAATGGTGTAACTTTCATCGTGTTGTTGGTCATGGTATATATCATTGAATTTAATTACAACATATTATTGATGACTTTATTGAAAGTGGTGAACTGGAAATTAAGTTGGCTCTAATTAAGACACAAATCAAGATATGGGAATCTACAAAGACCCCTTTCCTTGACATGACCCACCACCACCAAGAAATAATCAAAATGGTCACAATCAAGGACAAAGGTAGAATCAAAGTCAATAATAAGGTCAAAAGCATAATGAGCATAATTGAGATCATAATGCCCACACTAATAATGTGGCTTATAAAAATGTACATTACGACTATAATAATACTATGGGGCATATTTCTACAACCCACGTTAACATTGTTACTATGAGGCCACATTGTCAATCTCATGTTCCTCACAACACATGACCCATCATTATAGGGTCAGCACTCTCTCCCCCTAGTAATACCATATCAAGTTTGCATCATCATGTTGTTACTCCATTTTCACAAATTACTAATCTTGAACAATAGTACCTTTCTTATAAAGGCTCCTCATTGACCCAAAATTATCACAACATAGTTAGTCACCTGTGAATGACCATCCAAGTCCCTTTACCTCCCTCTTCTAATTATAATAACTCCTTGTCACCTCTAGGTTGTGAAATCACAACTATATGCTTGTGAGTTACCATTCAGGGTCATTCACCCACTTCTTTCCATAAACCCAATGAGAACTTTGTGCCAATGGTTCTAAATTTGAATACTATCCCAACAAAAACTAAACTAGTTTAATCCATAGTTAAAATACCTTATAGTCTAATGGATCAATTAGATAAAACCCCTACACAAATTTCTATATTAAAAATTTTATAGACATCTGATGTTCATAGAACCATTTTTATTCAACTTTTAAAAGATTCTATTGTGCCTAAAGATATAAACCTTGATTAGTTCTAAAACCTAGTTAGGCATTTGTCTTCATTTCAACAAATCACATTTGATCAAAAGGACATGTCCACCTTTAGCTCAAACCATAATAACCCACTATACATTGAGATAATGATTATGGATCATAAGATCAAGTAGGTTCTTATAGATAATGGTTCAGGGCTAAACATCATATCTCTTAAATTAGTGCAACGACTAGGTTAGATGGATAAAGACATTTAGTTGGAAACTATTACAATCAAGGCTTATGATAATGTTGAGAGGGAGTCATCTAGTACAATTTGGTTTCCAATCATGGTTGGGTCTATTTCTCATCACACATTATTCCATATTATGGATATTGAGCTTCCTTATAACATACTTCTTGGTCATCTTTGGATCCTTGAAGTATAGGCAGTTTCATATACTCTTCACCAATGCCTTAAGTTTCCCCATGATGGGATCTAAGTTCTTTTCCCACTGATCAGCAACCATACCAATATTTCAAACATCTTAAAGTAGAGTTTCATAATTATAACTATTGCCCAAGTTATAAGTTCATTGCAAAGAAGAACAAACCCATCATTTCTCATCCATCTACATCTAATTATATTGAAACTGGTGATCTATCCTCCACTTTAATTGATCCATTTCCTATAGCTCTAGCCAAACAAGTTATTATTAAAGATGAAGGTATTTTCACATACCATATAAAGGACATCCTCTATATTGTAAAATTACAAAAACCCCCTAAAACATTTTGTAAGCCTAAAACTTCCCAGACTCCTAACAAACCTGATCAAATTTGGCAACCAAAGAAGAAGTAATCAAAAACTCTTGTGGTTTTTGTACCTATATTGCACAAAATAAAGATCGAGAGTATTTTACCAAGGGGGATTGGGTATATTCTGAAGGCCTTATTGATTGTTTTCAAAATCCAAAGTATCCTATCCCTAATAGGATAATGGATCATCTTGACTATATATGGAAAGGCCTTGGCCCATAGGCGCAAGGAATTTTAGAGCCCTTATTAGCTATAGTTGTCAATTTGAATCATGGTCTCAGATTTAAACCACCAGAGGATGACCTCATAACATTTGGTAGTGGCTCTTCTAAAGTGACTAGTAATGAGACACCTAGTAGTGACACAATGTCCCATTATAGCCTTTTTTATGAGCTTGTTGATTTAGATTTGTTTGATTAAAATGCCATATTGACCATAACACCTATTAGAGATTCCTATCCTAAAGAAAACACCCATCCTAGTGGTGACTCCCTTCCTAAAGTAGGACATTATATCTTTACCATTGGTGCTTCCCATCTTGAATCAAACCCTCACTGTAACCTATGCCTTTGCCATCCTGAACTCATAGATTGGGATCAACAAAATTTTGTCATATGCCTCGATGAGTTTCAAAATGAATAATAAATTTCAAAATACATGGGCCTATGAGATGCATTCCCCATTGCTGATCATAAGCAAGGTTTTGATTTTTCATTGAATTCTTCTACCTAATTTGGAGACCAGGAAAACTTTCTTGGTCATAATAAAGAACAATCATCAAGATCTTTAGGTGAAAACCTCTTAGAGGCACTTGTTGATCAAGGAAAAAGTAAAGAAAAAGACAAGCCTTTGAGTGAAAACCTATTTTAGGTGCTCCTAAGAAGAAAATTTTGCTCATCCCCTCAGGACATGGAAAGTCCATCTAGCCCAAGTTCCATAACTAGTATAAGCATCTCTTCAAAACAACATCAAATATTTGAGCATCTTACTCTTGAGTTTCCAAAGGTTTTTTCCAATTTGCCTTTACCTAAGAATCCAAATTTTAATTCTTCATATTATCTAGATCTTTGGGAAGAAGAACAAAAAGATGAAGGAGAGGATCATGACCATACATTGCCTACAATTCTAGAAGATCAATCAACACTCCTTATGGAGAGCATAATAGAAATGAATTTGGGAACCCATGACGATCCTAAATTTATTTATCTTGGAGCTTCCCTTACTAAAGTAGAATATGAACATATTATATCCATTCTTAAGGATTATATAAAAATCTTTGTGTGGGCATACTTTGACATGCTAGGGTGGGACCTAATTTTAGTTGTGCATCATCTTATTGTTCACCCTAATGCTAAACCAGTCGAGTAAAAGTTGAGAAAGATGCATCCATGCATCACCCTTTTGGTTAAGGTTGAGTTATAAAAGTTGTTAGGAGCTAATTTTATCAGACCACTAGACTACTCTAAATGGATTTCTAACATAGTGCTAGTAAGTAAAAAGACCCCAAGCATATGTGTTTGTACCGATTTTCATTATATCAACAAAGTATACCCTAAATATGATTTTCCTCTACCCAACATCAACATGATTATTGACTAAACTTCTAGGTATGAGATGTTATCCTTAATAGATGGATTTTATTATTATAATCAGATCAAGATAGCCCTTAAAGATTAGCATAAGACCACATTCACCACTCTGTAGGGGACATTATGTTACCAAGTCATGCCATTTGGTTTGAAGAATGATGGAGCCACATATTAACGTGTAATGACTATCATCTTCTATGACATGATGCATGACATTGTCAAGGACTATGTTGATGATATACTAGAAAAATCAAGAACAAGAGTTGGATAACCTGACATTCTATGAAGAATATTTGAGAGGCTTCATGCATATAAAGTTTATTTAAATCCTAAGAAATGTGTCTTTGGAGTCACATCAAGAAAATTTCTAGGGTTCATTATATCATAATGAGGGATCGAAGTCGACCCTGAAAAGGTTAATGATAGTATGAAAATGCCTCCACCAAATAATCTTAAATAGTTATGAGGTCTACAAGGCAAGATCCAATATATATGTAGGTTTATTTCTCAATTGGTAGATAAGTGCCACCCATTTACCCATATCTTAAAGAAAGGGGTAACATTTCAGTGGGATGAAGATTGTTAGATAGCATTTGCAAAGCTTAAAACATACTTGGCTAATCCACCAGTCTTATGACCTCCAACACAAGGAAAGCCACTAATTCTTTATGTATCAGCCACAAAACATGCATTTGGGGCACTTTTGGCTCAACATGATGATCATGGTAAGGAATATGTGGTTTATTATTTAAGCCACACATTGGTAGCCTATGAACATAATTATATGCCTATTGAGAAGGTATGTTTAGCTATGGTGTTCACCACTTGGAAATTGTGACATTATATGCTAAATAACAAAAATATTAGTATCACGAAGGTAGATCCTCTCAAGTTCCTCTTATCTAAAATAGCTCTTCAAATATGCATGTCTAAATGGATTATGCTCCTCAGTGAGTTTGATATTGAATAATAGAATCAAAAGGTAATCAAAGGATAGGTTCTTGTAGATCAACTTGTAAAAGCTCCTATTATCGCCACTCAACCTCTCAACTTTGACCTTCTAGATGATTATATCATGATGATAGAACAAGCATCATAAGAACCTGAATAGTGGATGCTCTATTTTGATGGATCTTTCAAATCCTGAGGATCTAAAGCTGACATATTGTTGATCACGCCATAAGGGGATTTGATCCCCAAAGCATTCCATATATAATTTTAGTGTATAAACAATATGGCTGAATATAAGGAATTAGTTGTAGGGCTTCATCTTGCCATATAATGGGACATTCAAAGCTTAAAAGTCTATGGATATTCATAGCTAATCATAAATCAGACAACTAATCAGTATCAAACAAGACATGATAAGCTTATTCTTTACAAGAAAATTATCAATGACCTCAAAACACATTTTAAATCTCTATAGTTTGAGCAAGTTCTATGAGTTAATAACAGATCTACTGATGCCATGGCAACAATTGATTCCATCATTCAAATGCATGACAATGCTAAAGAGTATAAGTTCTGATTGAAAATCTACTTTAGTCAGCACATATTCGATCAAATTTAGAGAGGACATGCACCATTATTGATCATAATCCCTCACTTGAGCTACAATGGTACTAAATTTTTTATAACTATTTCCATAGTCATGTCTTTCCCACCAACCTTTCCAACAACCAATAAAAAATTTTCCTTAATCACTTAACACATTATATCCTCCTTAGAAACACACTGTATCGAAAAGGCTATGATGGAATGATTCTTTGTTGTTTATCTTTAGGAGAATCTAAGCTAGCACTAAAGGTGGTTCATGAAGGAATGTGTGGGGCACATACCAATGGTGTAGTCCTAGCAAAGAAACTTCTCAGAATAGGTTATTATTGGCTCAAAATGGAGACATATGCTTGTAATTATGTAAAGATGTGTGTTCCTTGTTAGTATCATGGAAACTTGATACATGCACCTTCCTTACCATTGTATTCTATTACAACACCATGGCCATTCTCAACATGGGGTCTCGATCTCATTCGTAAAATTAACCCAACATCTTTAGATGGCCATAAACACATTTTGACTACAACTGAGTACTTTACCAAGTGGATTGAGGCCATTCCTCTCACTTATGTTACTGGGAAACAAATAGCCAAATTCATTCATTACCATATCATCTATTTATATGGCATCCCATCCCATATTATATCCAATAATGGCGGATCCTTTATGAACCAAAATGTGAAATCTCTTTGTGAAAAATTCAAGATCAAGCACAAGAAATCCACTCCATATAACCCACAAGGAAATGGACAGGCTAAGGCATCAAATAAAACCATTTTATCCATCTTAAAAAATATTTTCAATGATGCTAGTTGTAATTGGCACTTGCAACTCTTTCTTGCCCTCTAGGATTATAAAACCAATCATTACACCCCTTCTATAACTACTCCATACTCCCTTGTTTTTGGCACCAAAGCTATCATCTTAGTCGAGAGTGAGATCCCATCATTATAAATATCACTGGAGAACATTGAAGATGATGAATAATATAGAGCCTCACGGCTACAAGAACTAGAACTTCTTGATGGTAAACATTTGGCTGCCCTAAAAAACCTACAGGCCTATCAGAATAGATTATGGAGAAGCTACAACAAATGCATTCTCCCTTGAGAATTTGAGATTGGTGACTTAGTTTTGATATAAAACCATAAGAACATGAATGTTGAACCCAAAAAGAAAGGCAAGTTTTAGCCTAATTGGTTATGACCATATATTTTCATAGCAAACTATGGATCAGGAGCATATTGATTGGCTAAGCCTAATGGTGAAGAACATTCAGAGCCCATGAACATCATACACCTTAAGAGATTCTATGCATGAATAAATTTGAACCATTATCTATAAGACCCCTAACTTGGGGGAAACTTGTGATGTTGTAATCTTATCCCACCCTTATATCTTACCTTGAACACATTTTATACTACCCTGTTCCACTTTTCCTAATTTTTTATAGTAAAGGTTTTGAACCCTTGGCATGCTAAACACATTCTTTAGCCCATTATGGATTTTTTTTTTTGAGAAGCATATTATTTGTCATGTCTATAACATGTTATAATCTTAAACACTTTTTTTTGTCCCTTGACCAATTATGATCTCAATTATGTCTCATGAACATTATGAACATCTTCAATAGAAGTTCTACCAAGCTGTTCAACCAGGACAATCTTGTGTAATTTTAGATAAGTGAATAGTTTCATCTTCTCAATTCAATTATTTGATACTCTTTCTTGTTTTATCAAGAACCTCACTCTCACCAATTTATGAGCATGGGCCATTGCAATTGGCTTATCTATTTTATTGGAACCTATACTCTTAGGATGTGCATCTCCTCAACTAGATGGTCCCACCTTGTGCATATTTTATCCCAAAAACACCAAAAACATTAGAAATACTTTGAAAATACCAAAAACATTAGAATATGATACACAAAATAACAATAACATTGTCTCCCACTTATGTACATTTGTATATTCTTATTCCACCATCTCACGCTCTCACCATTTTGTGAGAAACTATTAAGTTTGAACGCTCTTGCCATTTTTCAAGGATAGACAAGTTCATTTCATGTTATTATATACACTTTCTATTTTTCAAGATCATTCTTTCTCATCTCATCAACTTCTTGTTTGCTATCCCATTCTTGTTTGTTTACCATATCTTCCATTTTTTATATAACATTAATCATGTTGGTTTGATCATCATTTTTCTTCTATCCCATTCCTTGGGAGAACTACATTTGGCTTGAAGCTCATGTTGGAACTTACATCCATGGAACTATGTGGGCATGTCCACTTATCTTATACATCTGGAGTCAGCTCAGCCAATGCATTCCTTTTATTTTCTTCCCCCATTTCTTCTATAATTGTTCCTCTTTACTTAGCAAAAAATTATCATGTAATTATTTTTTATTATGATGTGGTATAAATTAACACCTCTATTGCACATACATGAACATTTGTCTTTAAATTTCACTAACCTGGTTTTTGTTTGTGTGTGTTTATTTGAGTTTTCTTGGTGTTTTGTTGTGATTTTGCACCTCTCTTTTTATTTCTTATTTTTTGCTTACTTCTTGTCTCATTTTGGTCTTGTGTTTCCTTTGATTATTTTTTTCTTGTGTCTTTTGTGCTTCAAAACATATTAATGATTCACATGGATCTTGATTGTTTATATTTTGATCCTATGTTATTACGTTTTTCTTGGACCATTTTTTATATTTGATTGTTGTTGGTGTCTTATTTTTTTGTTTGATTTTGATTTTCTCTTTTGTGTTCAAGAATACCTTGATGGTCCACATGGATCTTGATTATTCATATCTTGGTCTCATGTCATTAAGACATTCTTGACTTTTTTTAAAAAACATTTTGTTCCTACTTAAGTATTGATTAATCATATCTTTATTTCAACTTAGGTTCATTTATGTTTATCTTCTTTTTTGTTTAAATGTAAATTGATGTAACTTTGGTTTTGTTCATTATTTTACCATTATCCTTAATTATAGGTATTCACATTTGAACTGGCTCAGTGCGGTTGGAATCTTATGTCATTCTAAGTTATTTATACTTATGATGCCTAATTTATTTTGCTATAGAAAGCACTTTGTGCTCAGGTCTCAACATCTTAACATTAACATCAGCTCTGATGAATGATTTTCAAAAACACTTTACAAAATCTAGGCTCATGATATGGAATTAGGATTCTAGGTAACATGCATTTTAGGCTTCTTTATCTATGCTTAGATGTGTATCTCTTTGCATACATTATGAGTCTAATCAATTCTTGGTCATTTTTCATTATTCCTCATTCCATTCTCTCCCAAACTTGGGTGATCTACATTGGCCTAAAGTTCATGCTGGAACATGAGTCCATGGAACTATGTAGGTAGCGCTTAATTTCTATTAAGGTTAGCTCAGCTATCTCCATTATTCTTTTCATCTCTCTCATCACTTTGTGAATTGTTATATGCTTGGTTTTATATGGGTTCCCATTACACCATCACATGTACATTTTTGCGTGCTCGCTTTAACCTATCTTTTGGGTTATATCCTTGAGCTATTTTGCCTACCAATTTCTCATGTTGGGGTAAAATCATTATTTATTCTTTATTAATGATCAAGATTCTCCCTACTGGGGCAAAACCATTTTATCATGATCAAATCTGATCTACTAGAGTACTTATTATATTCTCTTTGGAGACCCCATTCTAGTGGTGCTTCCCTTCCTGAAGTAGAACATTCTCCATTTTCCTCTAATTCCAAGCTCTACACATTAAAGCCCATGATGTCAATATTTTAGTGTGCAACTTGTCTCAAGATTGATCAATGTTATAAGCATGCAGCTTGTACTCTCAAATTAGGTGTGTTTATAGTATGTCCCTTAAATTTATGGATTGTATCTTTCCCATTCCCCCTATCTCTGGGGCTTATTATACCTCTAATTCTATTTTGATCATTGATGGTAATCACATGTGCAAGCATTAGTTCATCTATATGTGATCTATTCCATGGGTTAATCTCTCACTTTCTCTATCTTTTTGAGAGTCCATCATTTTTTTCCATCCTAGTATTTCCTTTTGAGGGTACATCATGGGTATGTTCCAATATCTTCTTAACAACTCTTTTCTTTGAAAAGATGTTGCTTCACCTGAATGTCTCATTATGCCTTCTCAAATAGGGGTAAAATGTAGACATCTAATTCCTAACACCATTTGTGTTGAAATTGTCAATCTTACTCGAATTGACTCAAATGCATATTTTAGGTAAAAATCCATAAAATGCCCTAAATGGTTCAAACTTGTCACTTACAAGTGTTATTTTTGGTCAAATTATCCCTAAATAAGGCAATGTATTTTATGGCCTATTTAACTTTGATCAAATTATTTTGAATCAAAATGACAATTTCACCATTTAGTACTCTGGATCACTCTTTTCTTCTAAATCATTGATACATGTCACGTACCTTTGTTATTTGGTTTTGGAAACATCATAAATGGGAATATAGCTCCAATGCATATAACATCTCCTTCTAGTTCCTCTCCAGTCAAATTATGACCCAATAGTATGAATTTCTGACCATTTTGATTAATTGAGGGCTAATTTTTAAGTAATTGCAAAAATGTTCATTAAACTTGTTTAAGGCTAATTAATCAAAATCAAGAGCTTAAGTGGGTTTTCCATGAGAATTGTTGAATATTTATTTTTGAAAATTGATTCCTATTAACTACATCATCAGGTGACATCATTTCTTGGGAAGACATCCCTAGGCCATAAATGCCAAAAATATCAAGATTATAGGTCACCCATGCCTAGTTAATGCCTCCCATGCCTCTTCAATGCCCCTTTTTCCAAGGTCACGATGAAGATAATTATGAATTTATTTCCAACTATTAGGATTATCCATGGTCACACATCTCAATCTTGAGATGGACATTCACGGTTGATCTTGACCAATCCCAAAAATATATAAATAGAGAGGCTATGGATGTGAATTTTAAGCTTGAATATTTTAAAGTTATAATGTTAAATTGTTTCCACAAGGTTTTACATTTGATCATTGATTTTGTTTGCAAGCTTCATTGATAGGCTAGTTTAGTGATTTGGAATCAACAGCCTAGGTTTATAGAGTATTCTTGAGGTATTCAAGGAGCTTGCCACCATTTTTGACAAAGAGAAGGATGCTTGATCAAGGGAGAACATTTTTTTGAGCCACATGGGTATGGCAAATCCATTTGGGAAGGTAATATGGTGTTTCTTTCTTTTGTTTTTTTCTATCCTTTATAATTTTGATAGGAATAGATAGGCATGGTTAATTAGTTCTTTATGCATGTTTCATTATTTATGGACTAATGCTTGACTAATAACTAATAATGAACCTAACCAAGACACAGACTAATCTGATCCTATCTCAAGGTCACAAGCATAAGTATTTTGTGTGGAGGTCGAAGGGAAAACCTAAAATTTGAAGGATGGAAATAAAAAGGTCTGTATGAGACACTATAAACTTGTGACACTTCAAGAAAGACACCAATTTATAACACTTCAAACAACCTACAAGGAACCAAAATAATTAAATCAAGATATGTAGAGATTCTATAGATGATGAAAAGGGACATACATCTATAAGTTAAACTCTAATAATACACACTTGACTTCAAGATAGAATCAAAAAAGTTTATCTTATTGATTTAAGAGAGTTTTTACAAGGTGATTTTGATAGATTAACTCTATCACCAGTTGATGGATCTCTTTTTTAGGCTCAAAAACCTGTATATGTAGCAAAAAAGGATGAGAAAAGAGGGGGCTTGCATGAGAAAATGGAGAGAGGGGTCATAAATGGATACAACCACCACTATGTCCTTTAAATCCTTTGCATTTAGAGCATGCAACTACCTTGACCATGAAATGAACCATCCAAGATCACCACAAATCTCCTCAAGCCCCTCATTGATTAGCAAACATGTTAGAAGACAAGAACTTTTCTAAGAATTTATTTAATGCTCAAGCTACCTTTTCTAATCACCTGATCTTCACCTTTCTTTCCCACACCATCTTTTAATTGTCTTGCACATATAAGGACAAAATCCCCATAACTTTAAATCTAGACCGAGCCATGTTACTTTTGCATTGAGTGGTTATTTATCAGAGATGATGGCCATGTCAAAGGATGCGGACCTCTCCATTAATTTCACCTACTAGCTCCTACCTTGAAACTTGGACCAGATCTTTCCTATAGATGGAATACCAATCTAAGGACATTGGTTTTCTTGTACCCATTTATGTCAATGTAAGTCCATACAAATCCAAATGGCTACTTACAGGGGTTCAAATTTTGATGTTTGCAGGCTCATCATCAGATATTTGAATCCTAACGACTATTTTATGAGCTTGAACTTTGACACTAGCATGAAATTCATGTTTTCTTCAGATACTTTTTTGTGGGCCTTTTTCTTTTAGATAATTTTCTTTAAAAAATTATGTGGACTCTTTTTCGAAGGAATTAAACTTAAGATTTTTCAAGAAAGACCCTTTAGATTTTAAAAAGTCCTTTGGATAAGTGCCTTTCCTAAAGGAAAATTATCTTTCAACCACTTTTAAAATGCCCCTTTTAAAGGGAAAGTACCCTTTAGAGCTTTTGAAAATGTCATTTGGTTATTTGAAATGAATCGTTAGCTTTTGCAAGTGCTCCCTTGTATTGAGAAAAGTGCCCTTCACATTTTAAAAAATGTCCCTTTCAAAAATCTTGAAAATGTACCTTTTCAAAGGGAAAGGACCCTTTGCCCTTTTTGAAAATGAACCTTCCAAAAAAGAACGTCCCCTTCAGGAAACTATCCCTTTGATTTTTTTTGTTTTGGCACTTGTTTCTGAAGGAATTCCCTCTAAAGGAATTCCTTCAATAAAATTTCCTTCAGCCCTTTTGAAAATGAACCCTTTGTTTTGGAACAAAAGTTCTAAAAGAAATCTTCCTTTGGAAAAATTGTCTCAAAGAAATCAACACTTAACAATTCACCAAAAATGGTCCCAAAAGAAAAGAAACACTTAGTCCCCACAAAGTCTAAAATAATTAATAAGTAAAGACTTATCTGAATAAAATATTTTGCACTTAGCTTCTGGCTTGCAGGCTTATCCTTGACACTACTACTTGATCCTTATAAAACCTTGATTGGATCCTCTCTATTTGAAAATGTTGGATCCATTTCTAATCTTTTGATCCACTACTTCATCAAACCATGTAAGAACTTTATATGTGGGCCAAAATCGCCAACATATCCTAAAAATAATTTGACCACCATAACCCACTATGTAAGAACTTCCTGGACGTAGTTTCTCTAATAAAATATTTTTTAGAGGTACAATCACTGAGAGGGGGGTGAATCAGTGAGCCCAAATAATCCTACTTCTATTTTGATCTTTACAAATACTTAATAGCTACCAAAAGCATTAATGAAGCATATACATCATTCATAGTAATGAGAAAGAGAGATAATGCAAGATCAAACACATAACATATTTGAGAAACCCTCTTGGAGAATAAAACCTACTAAAACCTGTAATTGGACTACTATCCTATAATAAAACATCCGATTTAGACCATTTCAACTAATCAAGGAACTACACTTCCTATTTAATGAGTCTCCAATCCCATAAGGTGCTACCACACCTATCTAGCTGAGCTGTAATAATAACCAGACCTTTTAGAAAGTGTTACTATTTTGCTAAATTTTGTCTATTTCAAGTCTAAAGGAAAATAAAAAAGAATGATAGGGATAAGTGATTATAATGAACCTGGATTGGTTTACACGTTGTATCCAGAAATTGTGAGCACTCCTCTTTGGCTAGGGAGGACTACTTATAAGTAATAAATCACTACCACAAAATGTGTATTAGTAGATAAATGAGTGGGCTGCCAAGCTACACACTTATTCTAAGAAGTGTGAAACTTCCTTAGAGATGATAGTCCACTTTTGAGAGACAAAAGAGTACTAAATAACTAAAAGAGAGGTAAAGTAGAGAGAGAGAGAGAGAGAGAGAGAGATAAATAATGTTAATATTACCTGAGTGCAATAAAGAGTGACAAGGTGCATGTGGTGTATTTTTTTTATATTTTAGAAGTTGTTTGGGTAGGTTTTAAAAAGGTTAGGGAATATACAGTCACTGATGTTGGTAGGGGAGTGACCGATATTAGTTATAATATCAAGGTTGGTGGAGAAGGTGATCGATGTCGACTAGGCTGTCGAGGTTAGTAGGGGCAGTAATTGCTTGGGAGCTTGTAGAAGGATTTTCTAGGTCTAAGAAATGGTTTTGATTAGGTTTGGTAGGTTCGGGAGAGTTATGAGAGAGAGTATGGTTTGGGTAGATCTGGTCAGAGGTTTGGTGTGTCAATTCAAGGGGAAATAAGCAAGGAAACTTTGTAACTCCCTCACGAGGGTTTGATCAGGAGTGTATAAAGTAATGAATAGTAGATATGAAGTGATATCAAAGTAAATACTTAAAAGACCTACAGAATATGTGATGTAATTAGCTTTAATGGTCACTAAATGATAAGTGTTAGATTGATGGTCCTTATCAAGTAGTCTGAACTGGTAGCCTGAACAAAGAGAACAAGTGGGTGATGTTGGTCCTTAAGAGCTTAGTTCCTAATCATGATTGAATTACACAAGATGACAATAAGCTAGGATGTCAAAAATTGAATTCCAAGAGCTTGAATGAAAGTAATATTCAATTTTCTTGATTTCTATTGACCTAAACTTTAGGTTAGAGTTTGGATCATATCATCGATGTCGATGATCCCATCGATGTCAGCCATGGGTTGACCAATGTCGATGGCCCTAGAATAAGTAAATATTACTATTTTTGGCTTATTTTCTATTGCTCTTCATGCCAAGTGTCGCACCCATTATAAAATGGTAAAAATAAGAGGTTAAGAAGGAGGTTGTTGATTAAGAATTTAGTTTTGAAGTGAGAATAAGTCTTGGGTAGTTAGGATGAGGGAACCAAGTCTTGAGGTGACTCATTAGGTGAGAATTAGTCATAGGTAGAGGTGGCCAAGTAAGGTATAAAAAGGAGTTTTTAATTAACTTAATTAAGTATTTTAAATTAATTAAATTTATGAGGGGTAAAAGCATGCGTTAGGGAGGCTAATTATTATTATTGAAAAATGAGCTAAAAGGGGTTTCAACATAAGGAGTTACACACATGTGTGTGACATAATTTTGGTGTCTACATTTATCCCTTTTTGTCTTTTAATTTATACTGACAAGTTTGCAAGACAAAAATAGGAGTTAGATGCTCCAAGTATTGGATGAGGTATGCCCCCCTCAAAATAAGAATCAATGGAGGAGAAACTAAAACTAGGTATCGATTAGATAAAAAGGTAATTGGGTGAGTGGTGAAGAATTGAGTATCACTTTGTATATATATACTAATATGAGATATATTTGAAAAATTCAAGAACAAGCAAGGTTGAGGAGGACTCATATAGAAATAACCAAAGCACAACTTGTAAATGATCACTGATAGGTCAAAACAATCAAAGTTGTATCTCCAATGGTCGATGTGTCCCAGGTATCCAAGGTAGGAAGTGCCCCTAGGAAACAAAAAAGGGTTGAAAGTGATAGGAAAAGATTGGTTTCCATCTAAAACACCTAATATACATGCGTGTGCACAATAGCCAACTATAGTGGAATAGCATAAGTGATCAAGACAAGCAATGCAAGGTTAGAGTAAAAGGGTCAATGAGTGAGGAGATATTCATGATCTCCAAGAAAATTCATCATGGGTGAAGAATTAAGTGATTTCTAATGGAATTTTTCATGTTTGGGGAGTTATATGTGATTTCTAATTTGGTAGTCATGGTTAGGGAGATATATTTGATCTTCAAATTCCCTAGATTATGGATAAAGTATAAAAAGTTAGGGTTTTTTTTTTGGGGAAAACATTATTGTAATGGTGCTGATGTCGATGAAATTCTTGATATCAACAATAAACAGTGTAAACATTGACACATTAGGGCAATGTTACCAATGTCAATATGTATAAGCACCAACATCATCAAATTAGGTCAAACATGTCAACATCGATGATCGACCAAACCCAACAAAAGGGGGTTTGGTGGCTAACCAAACTCATTTAAAACTTGTGATTGGAGAAAAAATAGAGTTATGAGAGTGACTGAGATGGCAGAGCAAAGAGGGGACCTAGTGGGAGGCACACCACCACAATATCTAGTTGTGCCAGCTTGTAGGAGATGAAGAGATGAGGTAAGATCCTCTACTAGTTATTTTGAAACTTGATTTGGTTATTTAGAGTTTTTAGTCTGATTTAGAGGTGGGGGTATAAAAATGTTAGTAGAGGGGTAGGAAATATAGTAGGGTAATTTTATGATAACTTGGGAGGAATTTGGGGTAGGTTTTTAGGTTAAAATTGTAGTTTTGGGTTTGGGTCATTCGGCCCTAGGGCTGAACCAATCAGGTCCAGGTTGTAGCTTACAGGGCTAGGTCAAAGTGTTATAGGGTTAGGTGACTGCAATAATAGCAAAGAGGGATAACTTGAGAGCAGTAGGTTAGGTTGCTCCTGTACCTCCACCACAGGGTCCAATACAAGTTGGGTCATCATCAGGTGCTATGGGACCTCCTTAGACAGTATCTCTAGTGAGATATACTACAAACCTAGATGAGATTACCTATTATGAGAGGGTCATCAGAGACTTTCCATAGATTTAGTGGTATTCTAAGTTCAAGGAGTAGGAGAGATCTATTTCACTTGCCATAGATTCTAGCTAATGTAGACCCATATGATTGAGATTGGTGATGACACTACTTCATCATGACCATGTGGAGACCCTCGATGATCCTGAGTGCCAAATTTTGTCATCTTTGATTATATGTGTTATATGCACACTAGCCTGAGAGTCGAAGATGTGAGATGTATATTTTGAGAGAGAGATGATATTATGATGATGTATTGATGGTCATGTTATTGATCCTATATATATGAGATGTTTATTTTTTTGTGATTTTGAGATGTATTTATTATGATTGTGATGAGGATATTGACATAGATGATGATGATGATATAGATGATGATTATTTAATGCCATGTTAATTTTGATGTTAATGTTGATCATGTTAGTTGAGTTAGACTAGCCTTTCCCATATATGCGATGGTATATGCATAGTCAGTTTATTAGTTTCATCTTAGCATTTTTCCATATTTTGTGATGGTGTATGCTTAAAATGAATAAATTGGTTATGTTAGTTTATTTCAGCATTTTTCCATAGTTGTGATGGTGTATGCATAAAATAAATTGAGTAGGATTTGATAGTATTGGTATGAAATTGTTCTTCATCTCAATAAAGAGATCAACATGTGATGTGGATGGGAAAATAAAGACGCAGAATGCTCATGCACTAGTAAAGACCATAATCATAACATAAATAGGCTTAGTAAAATGATCCTCTTTCATGCCTTATATCATTGCACCATTGTGTTTTTTATAGAAGCATCATGTTTACCTCATATTAAGTGAGCTTCACAGTCCCTTGAAATAGTATGAGCGAAAACAAAAAGGGTAAAATGAGGGAAAATGTTTGGGTAGCATAACCTACAAAGTGGGGATGATATGCCCTTTTTGTGGGTGACCCGAGAGCTACTATAGGCAAGTCCATGACTTGAAGCTTGTTTTTTTTGTTTTTTTATGTAAGTTGATCAATGTGGGAAGCCTAAAATGGGATTTTGTATGGGTTAAGGTTGTATAAATCTAATAAATGTGACAAGCCTTTTTTATTTATATTTCCTTTTAAGAACAAAGCTCATCTTAGCCATCCTTCAAGGAGTGATCTAAGTGTTCATTTTTAAGTTAAATAGATATCCTTCAAGGGAGCAATTTATTGATAGTAGCAAAGAGAAGTTATGTAGCTATCCTTAAAGGGAGCAGTTTACATTAAGAAACATAACCTGGGAGTTTATAACTTGTCACATATCCCATTTATTGTTGTTGTTTTTTTATGATTTTAGTCATGGACAAGACTATAGAGGCTTAGGAGTTTTCCACTTTGATGTAAAAACCATACCACTGCGTAAGTTAACTAAGTATATAGGAGTAAGGGTGAAGAGGAAGGGAAATGAATGTAATAAGGATGCTCAAGGGATGAGCTCAAGTTAAACATTAAGTGAAGTGATGCTTGTTTAATAAAAGAATGGTCATAGGTTTAAGGCATTTAAAGGCTTGGGTTATGGCCTTCCTTCAAGAGAAGATAAGCGATAAGTTCCTGAGCCATACTTGTGAGTTATGATATAAGGTCCAAGCTAATTAGGAGCAAACTTACCCCATTTGATTTTCCCCATGTTCATCATATGTTGATTTAATTTTAAGATGACATCTCCTATATTGAAATCTCACTCTTTGAGGTTTTTTTTATATGCGCATTTGATACACTCTTGATAGATTTGGAGGTGGTTGAGGTCTATGAGATGGTGCTCATCAAGTAATTCAAGTTGAGCCAAATGTTCTTGGTAAAAGTCATCGTTAGTAAGTATGTCTTGTAGAGAAATGTGGAGAGAAGGAATCTAGACTTCAAGAGGCAAAACATCATCTATCCCATATACCAAGGAAAAAGGGGTAACACCCATAGGGGTTTGAATGCTAGTGTGGTAAGCCCATAAAGTAAAAAGAACGTATGTGTGTGTTAATCCTTGCCCGTATCGTTGACTACCTTTATGAGAATTTTGGTCAATGTTTTGTTAGAAGCTTCTACCTATCCATTTTCTTGTGGATAGTATGATGATGAGAAGCTTAATTTTATTCCAAATATATCACAAAGACTTTAAACAATCCTATTTTTTAATGATTTGTCATTATCTGTTATAATTTTATGAGGGACACCAAAATGACAGATGATGTGATGGTTGATGAAGTCAACAAATTTTTTAGCTTTAGTGGAGATGAGAGGGATGGCCTTGACCCTCTTGGTGAAGTATTTATTGGTAATAATGATAGAACAATGATGGAGAGATGAATGAGGGTTAATCTCCCCAATTAGATCTAAGCCCTATTGGGAAAAGGGCCAAAAGTCTTTGGATACTTGTGATGCATGACTTGGAATGTGAAGGAGGTTAGCATGTTGTTGACACTTGAATCTACATTGAACATAATCAGCATAGTCTTGATGAAGTGTGCACCAATAATATCCAAGTCGAAGGATATGCTTGGCAACTATGTGACCATTAAAATGCCCACCACAAATCTTGTCATGGACTTCTTTAATGGTGAATGGAGTATCAGTACTAGTGAGGCATATAAGAAAAAGACCATCAAAACCTCGCTTTTAGAGTAGTCCCCTAGCATAGTGTAATGAGTGACACATTTTATGAAGGCACATCTCCCATTATTAGAGAGATAAGAAGGGGTAATAGAGAAGGAAAGATAATCCGTGAGTTGCTTATACCATAAGTCATGTGGGTTGGATGTTACATTTATAATAAAGAAGATGTTATATGATACATAGGAGGGTAATTTTAAGTGATGCATGGTGACATAGATTCTTGAGGAAGAGGATGAAGAGGGTATGTGTGAATCAAGTGAAGCCATTGTGTCAACAAACTTGTTTCTATATTGAGGAATAATTTGTAAGAGATAAGATTTAAATGATCCCAATAGAATATCTACACGATGTTTATACCACTACAAAATCTCATTTTTTCATAGGTAGGAACCATTAACCTAGTTAACCACTAGTTGAGAATCACTGAAAAGGGTTATGGATTTTATACCCAAGAAGAGAGCTATTTTAAGTCTTAAAATCAAAGCCTCATATTCATCCATATTATTAGTGCATTCAAAATCTAGTTTAAATAACAAAGGCATAGGTTCACCATCTAGAGGAATCAGAATGATCCCCACACCCCCCATCGTGTTGACATTTATATCCATTAAAGAACATCATCATTTGATAGGAGATGTCATCAGCGAAGAGTGTTGCAATGGATTCTTCAGGGAATTTGAGGTTTGAAGGTTGATTATCAGGTAAAGGGGTAGCAGCTAACTGGTCAATGATTATTTGCCCCTTAATATACTTTTATTGAATGAATTCTAAGTCAAATTTGGTAAGAAGCATGAGTCATCAAGCTACACACTGGTTGTGATATGTCTTGGAATGTATGTATTTGAGGGGATCAGTATGGGTGACCACATAGGTTTTGTGATTTAGGAGATAATGGTGAAGCTTGGAGGTGAAAAAGACCAACATAAGGCAAAGTTTTTTTGTATGGGTATATCGAGTCTCATAATCAATAAGTGTGTGGATTATGTAGTAAACTGCCTACTCTTGATGTTGGTCATCTCAATGTGCAATCATAGTACCTAGGAAATGGTCTGTTACAAAGATGTATAGGTAAAAAGACTAATTTTCCTTAGGTGGAATAAGAACAAATGGGGAAAGGAGATATTTTTTAAGTGCATCAAAAGCTTCTTGGAAATATATATTCTAATAGAAGGAGACATCCTTTTTGAGGAGATGGTGAAAGGGTTGGTAACGATTTGAAAACTAGGAGATGAATCAATGAATTAACTAAAGTTTGCCTTATAGGTTACAGAGTTATTTGATATTAGTAGGTGAAGGCATCTCTAGGATTTCCCTAATCTTAGCAAGATCAAATTCAATACCATGAAGAGAAATGATAAAACCTAAAAGTTTACTAAAAATAACTCTAAAGACACATTTCTTTGGGTTTAGTCAAACATTATATTGGAAGAGACAAGTAAATATGGTTTTGAGAATTGTTAAGTGGTCTTGACAAAGTTTAGACTTACCAAGTAAGTCATCCATGTAATCTTCCATAATTTTATATAGGAGATCATGAAAGATGTAGGTCATATCCCATTGGTAGTTCATACCAACGTTCTTGAGGCCAAAATGCATGACTCGATAGCAGAAAGTCCCCCAAGGGGTAATGAAGGTTGTCTTATGTTATCCTCAGGAGTGAAAAAGATTTGATTATATCTAGAGAACCCATCCATAGTGATAGCATCTCATGGATGACTATTAGATCAATAAATTGGTTGATATTTGGTAATAAGAAGTCATCTTTAAGACAAGTGAGGTTTAAATCATGATAGTCGATGCAAATGTGGATTCCCACAGTCAATTGTATGATAGGAACAATATTAGAAATCCATTGTAGGTAGTCGATGGGTTGGATAAAGTTAATATAAATGAGGTGTTAGATCTCTTCTTTGACAAGGAGAGAAATATGAGGATGCATCTTGCAAAGCTTCTACTTAATAGGTTTAGCATCTCAATTGATGACAATGTTATGGGTGATGATAGAGGGGTCAATACCTGGCATGTCATTATAAGACCAAGTGAAGGCTTTGCTATGGTTATTAAGAAATGTGGCATAATCAGCTTGTTTATAGGAATCCAAAGATTGGCCAATCTTGAAGATGTGAGGGTTATCATGAGATTGTAGATTGATGTCAATGGTTAATTCATTTAACATAGCATGTGTTTCATATAGAAGCAACCGTTGGATATAAGAATAATCCACACCCATATATGTGATAATTGCATCATCATCTTAACATTGGATAGTGTAAATAGTGGGAGATCCTTCATTAATTATTTCAGGATGAATGAGTGGAAGGGACCTTATTTTATTACCCTATTGATAGGTGAGAGGCCCCAAATGGATGGCATTTATTGAAAAATAAATTTAGGAGGTATAGATACCTTCAATTAGTTCATCATATCTCACTCCATGCCTCTTTTTGGAATTTTGAATGGTTTGGCTATTGGGATATTTAATAAGAATATAGACACCTTATTCGTAATGACCCAACCCAAATCTATTCTAGGCACACCTATAGACATATGTGTGAGTGAATTTAGGTTTACTCAGGAAAGAGAAGTCACAGGTAAATGGTTGTGGTGAAGAAGATGAATTACTGATAGTGGGAGCCTGATCAATTCCCCCATATGTGAAATTAGTTTGAAGGTTAGGGGGGCCATAAGGGATGAGCATCCTAATGTAAGGATGATAATTTGGGTGCATGTGAAGCCTTCCATACTTTTGTGGAGTATAGAACATGTTGAGTGTTAACAAATGATATTTTTTGAGTGACAAACATTGAAAAGTCTCCTTCATGGGATCCTTGTTAGGAATTTGTGTTGTTGATATCTATGTAACTAGGGGAGTGGAGCTTATGGAATCTTCAGAAGTATCATGTGGGGAAAATGATGTTTTCAATGGAATGAGAAAATCATTGGGACTATAAATCATGTTGCATGTTTTAAATAGAGGTGGGTCAATAGGTATAACATGTACTTATCCATCATGTTCAAACTTAACATAGCAGTGCAAAGTTGAGGGTACACATGCCATAACACATATACAAGGTCATCCAAGTAGTATGTTATATTGTAAATCTCCTTTCAAAACATATAATAGCTTAAGAATAGTGTGGGTACCTACATGGATATGTAAGACAATAGTGACCATCATAGAAGCTATGGTATTTTTAAAAGAGTGGAGTACCACATTAGTTTAAGACATGCAATTGTCAGGAAAGGCTATCAATTTTTAGGCATGGGTATAAATAATATTATGACTAGCTCCCCCATTAATCATGACTCTCTTGAAATGAGTTTGATAAATATATGTGGTAATAAAAAAGGTAGAATCTTGATCTTCAAGGTGTTAAAGTGGAATTTATGAATTAATAAAAGAAATTAGGGAGATAGAATTAAGGGAGCTGACCAAATCTATAAGAGGTTGGGGATCATCTAATTGTACATCAATCACTTGCAAGACACTAATCAAAGTTTGATGGTGTTGGGATGAGTTTTGGATTAACTCATATAAAGACATTTTCATAGGAGTTTGGTGAAGCTGTTTCACCATTGAGATTTGAATAACATTCGAAGATGTTGTTTTAGGAATGTCATAGATGGAAATCTTAGGATTAGGTGTATGAGTGTCTTTAGTGAAGGGATGAGCCCAAGGAGCAGTGACTTTTTCCTTAGCTTTATCTTTTTGGTTTTGTGACCATGTGGCCACATTAACTATGTTGATCTAAAATGTAGGTGAAGGAGGTGGTAAAGGGGTTATGATCACATCTTTGGGTTTAAATTTAGGTGGAATAGTAAGAGGCACTGTGAATGCCAAAGGTGGAATAATAGAAATGTTAATGAGAGTATCTTTGAAGAGAGTGTCAACATCGAAGTGTTATCGAATGACTGTTGTGAGGGATTTACAACTCTTAGTATCATGTCCAGGTGAATAATGATATAAACACACTTATGTATCATTAAACCAAGATGGATTCATTCCAAGAGGACTGTAAAGGTTAATGAGAAGAAGAGTTATTAATAAATATTACAATAACTGATGTAAAAAATATCTTTGAGAGCCTGTAAGTGGGCTCACACTTGTTGTGCTAATAAGAGTAGATACCTTATTATATTTTGGTGTTGAAAAGGTAATTTTATGTGGTTCTTTGTTTGGTGATGGCAAAGTTACATGTTTTGCTATCACTTTCTTAGTGTCAAATGTGAAAGGCATGCTAGATTGTAAAGGTAAGAGTGGAGATAACTTAACCTTTTATTTTGCTTGTGTCAGTAATATTCCAACTAAAGCAGAGGGGTGTGGTCCCAAAATGGATGGTAAAGTTAGGGGTTGAAGAAGGGATCGATGAGATCTAGGAAGCTTAAATTTTTTTTGTAATTCAGGCCATAAAACTCTAACTTGTGGTTGAGGAGTTAAATCTAATTTCACCTATGGATGAATTAAATTAGATATGGGGCATATGCCTAAGGTCCTAATCTACTTTAATGTGGTAGATTCCTTGAGGGTGAGGGTTCTAACATAGATGGCTGAACATTAGGTGCTTTTGGTGAAGAAGCTCTAGCTTTGTTAAAGACCTTGGGGTAAAGGGTAGTGAAAGGGTTGGTGGTAAAGGTTGACATTCATTGTGTTGGATAAGGATTTTTAAGCTGGTCCCAAAATGTTGCATGGTCTAGCTTCATGGAGTCAAGAAATTCTAGAATTTTCACCAAACATGAGAAAGGTCTAGACGTATTTGACATAGGCCTTATGGCTGTGTCTTTAAAAGGCTAAGGTGTTTGGGAAAGAGGGAAATTATTGGTTTTTACTACTTCATGCCAAAGATGAGAAATAACCACAATGGGGTCCTCATTGACAGAGATGGGAGAAGAGACATGGTTTGCCATGGGTGGAGAAGAGGTAGATGAAGAAGGTTCCTCAAGTGGGTAAAGCATAGGTATTATGGATCCCTCAACATGTGGGCAAGGCATAGGTAAATTATGATCCTCTATGGGTAAAATAAGGGGTAAGAGTGGTATAATTGGGGTAGGCACAATAAGTCTCTCATCTATTATGGGATTAGATAATAATGACTTTTCTAAGTGAAAAGATAGAGTGGATGGGCTACTAGTCTCTATAGGTGGAAGAGAGGTAGGTGAAGAAGTTTATTCAAGAGGGTATAATATAGGAATCATGTTCCCTTAAACATGTGGTTGAGGAATGGGAAGGGTGTGGTCTTCAAGTGGTAATAGGATAGGTAATATTGGTGCAAAAGAAATTGGCATTACAGGATCCTCAAGTGGCAAAAGAAGTGGTCAAAGAGGCTCTTCCTCGTGAGGGAGTGGAATGGGTGAAATAGGTCCTTCTACCTGAGGAGGAAAAATGGGAAAAATAAATGCCATTGACTATGGGGGATGAGTCAATGAAATGGGTGTCTCCTATTGAAGGGGAGGTGGAACTAGAGGTAAAGGAAAAACCATATTAACCATATGGATATTATGATCACCTGAGTTAGTTATAGTTTGTATAGTATTTTGATTGGGTGAATGGTTAGGAAAAGGGTGTTTGAACACATCCATACTTTGATTAGGGGGTACATTAGGATTATCCAAGATGAGATCACCTCTATCAAGCATGTCTTGAATAATGTTCTTGATTTTCTTACAACTATTAGAATTGTGGCCTTTAACTTGATGGTAACCACAAAACTCATCTCCCTTATACCAAGTTGGGATAGGATGGGAAGGGTTAAAATGTATAGGAGGTTTGATTTGAGGAAAGGTTATGAAACCTTGTTGCAATAGTTTTTCCAAAATAGATGTATATGACTCCCCAATGGGAGTGTATTGTCTTTGTTCAATAATCTCTAGTTGGGGTAAGGAGAAGGAGAGTTGATTGATCAAGCTTCTCCAGTGAGTGACAAAATTTGCAATAAACTCATCATCAAATTATCTGATAGAATAAAGGTCTATTATAGAAACCTTCTTAGAAATCTTAATAGAGAAATGGTCTAAGAATATTTATGTGAGTTGGGTAAATGAGAAAAGGGAGTGTTGAGGTATAGAGCTATACCAATTCAAGGCATCACCTGAAAGAGACATAGGGAAAGTGTGAAGTAGTAACACATCATCATGATCTATTAAATAATAAGCATGTCTAAATTCTCATGAGTGCTATTATGGGACCTCTTTACTCTAGAAATGAGAAAATTTATGGAGTTCCCATTGGCTTAGATAAGGGAGAATAGGCACAAAAGGATGGATGGGTTCATTGCATATCTGATCATAAGATAACACATTCTTTGAACTAGAAATAGATGTCTCTAGATTAGACATCTTGTCCTTCAGCATCTTAATGAGGTCTAGAGGGGGATTAGTTTTGGGGATACCTCCTAAATTATAGGGAACCTAATAAGAAGTAGAGGGAGTATATGACATAGCTTGTTGAGGTTGTGTTGGGGTAACATAAGGATAATGAGTCATAGGCTAGGGTGCAGAAAGAAAAGGGGCTTGTCCCATTAGGTTAGAGATTATGCTTTGGTTGGTTGTTATTTAAAGTTGGATTATTGGCATGGTTAGACTAGATGAAGGGTGAGTCATAAATCAAGTAATTATAGGCATTAGGGTAGATGGAATAGGTACCACTAAATTCTAAAATAGGGTAAGACTTGACTGAACTGGATGTAGTTGTGAAAGTAGGGAAGTCACACTAGGGTTTAGGTGGGATTGGGAAGTTGGTGATGCTAAACTTTGGAAATTATTTATAGTTGGGTTACTCATCGAAGTGGTGGTTTGGGTAATCATGGGGAAAATAGTGGAGGAAAATAAAACTAAATTTATCTCCATTAGAGAGGTTGGCATACCATAGATTGGCTCATTTGAAGAAATACGGGTTCAACTCATAGTAAGGTAATGTTGAAGGGTTGCCACATTGCAATCAATAAATTTAGAAAAATATTAATCTACCTCAGGCATAATGGGAATTTGGCTGGGGTTGGGAGTATGCTCTATATCTGAAGTATGCTCCATGATTGAATTAGAAGTGAAAGGGGAAGGTGGAAGTGGTTGTTGTCTTGCAACTCGGTAATAATTTTGGCTTGAACTCACATCAATATCATATAAGAGGAAGTATAAATAGTCTTAATACCCTGTATTAGTAATAGAATAAGAAAAAACTAGGTTTGAGTGTAGGTAAGTAGGTTATTTCAGCTTGTTATTTTGAGCATATGAAAATTACATAGTCATCGACATCAGTTGGTTGATTGATGTTAGTAGAAAAAGTTTGCCAATATCAATGGATTAACTGATGTTGGTACATAAAATCTATCGATGCTGATAGAGTTAACTAATGTCGGTCACTATGATATCTTGGGAGATGGAAATTTTGATGTTTTATAAAACTAGAAGTTGAAACTAGGTAAAATAGTGGATGCAAGAGGTATGTGTAAGAAGGATGAACACTCAAAAAATTGAGATAACAAGTTATACAAACTGAGTATTAGAAATAGTATTGATTTTTTGAATCAATAGGAAAACATCCTTACCAACTCCAAAATATAGAAGGCAATAGAAAACTAGAAAAAGAACGTACAGCTAGCAACTATTAAGTCCTAGAGATTAAATATTAGTCTCAAGTTGGCTTATGCATTAATCAGATAGTAAAAAGAGAATTTGGTTATTGAAGGTACTAGAAAGCAATCTAGAGCTAGTTTTAGGTTAGTTTTAGTGCTTAAGAGGAAATCTATGTTAGACCAGATATGTGGCTTATTATAAGAGCTTGCTCTCTACACTTCATAAAATTGGAGCCAATCTAGGCTGCTTATCCAAAATATACCTTCTATCTAGAGTTTATACTCCACAAGAGAATAAAGTGGATTCTCCCCTTGGTGGTGAAATCCAAGTAGGATAGCCAGGTAGGGTAAGGTGATCCACCAAGTGATGAAATCCTGATGGGCCTTTTCTCAGGTGAGTTTAGATGTTTGTTTTTGTGAATGTGATTTTCTTGTGTAACATAGGTGCACTATAATTTATTCATAATTCTTGTAATTAACTAGGTGAGCTAATATGCATCAAGCAAACAATGAAATGTAGTAAGTTTTAAACCCAAATCTGGAATGTTTAGATTCGAATGAAAATAAAGATGAAATAGGAGTAGAGAATGAAATTCACTATCCTAATGTGCAATCAATAAGAAGCAAATAAGATATTCTTTTTAACTTGTAAAAAAAATGATAAATTGCTTTTAGAGGCAAAGAGAAAAGAAAGAAAATTTTAGTTTAATTATTTTAAATAGAAAATAAAATGTTGAATTTTTCATTTTAAGATAGAAGAGAAGGAGAAAGTGCAAGAAATGAAGTTTTCACTATAATACACCTATATGAATGCTTAAAACAAGAAATGAACCCAAGAAAAACTCCAAAGTCCCATCAGGCATACCAAAAATGTTTTGCTAAATTTTTTCTATTTCAAGTCTAAAATAAAACAAAAAAGAATGATAGGGATAAGTGATTAGAATGAACCCGAATTGGTTTACACATCGTATCTAGACATTGTGAGCACTCCTCTTTGGCTAGGGAAGACTACTTGTAAATAAGAAATCACTACCACAAAATGTTTGATGGTAGATAAATGAGTGGGATGTGAAGCTACGCACTTGTTCTAGGAAGTGTGAAACTTTCATAGAGATGATAGTCCACTTTTGAGAGACAAAAGAGTAATAAATAACTAAAAGAGAGGTAAAGTAAAGAGAGAGAAAGATAAATAATGTTAATGTTACTTGAGAGCAGCAGAGAGTGACATGGTGCAGGTGGAGTATTTTGTTTGTATTTTAGAAGTTATTTGGGTAGGTTTTGAAAAGGTTAGGGAATCCATAGTCACTTACGTCAGTAAGGGAGTGATTGATATTAGTTATACTACCGATGTTGGTGGAGAAGGTGACTGATGTCAGTTAGGATACTGAGGTTAGTAGGGTTAATAATTGCTTGGGAGCTTACAAAAGGTTTTTTTGGGTATGGGAAATGGTTTGATCGGGTATGGGAGGTTGGGGAGAGTTATGAGAGAGAGAGTATGGTTTGGGTAGATCTGTTCAGAGGTTTGGTGTGTCAATTAAAGGGGAAACAAGCAAGGAAACTTTATAACTCCCTCACAGGGGTTTGGTCAAGAGTGTATAAAGAAATAAATAGTAGATATGAAGTGATAGCAAAGTAAATACTTAAAAGACCTATAGAATAAGTGATTTACTTAGCTATAGTGGTCACTGGATGATAAGTGCTAGATTTATGGTCCCTATCAACTAGTCTAAACCAATGGATTGAACAAAGAGAATAACTGGGTGTTGTTGGTCCTCAAGAGCTTAGTTCCTGATCATGATTGACTTACATAAGATGAAAGTAAGCTAGGATGTCAAAAATTGAATGTTGAGAGATTGAATGTAAGTAAGAATCAATTTTCTTGATTTATATTGACCTAAAATTAAGGTTGGATTTTTTATTATATCACTGACATCAATGATCCCACCGACATTGGCCATGGGTTGACCGATGTCAAAGACCCTAGAAAAGGTAAAGCTTACAATTTTTGGCCTATTTTTTATTGATCTTCAAGCCAAGTGTGACACCCATTACAAAATGATATAAATAAGAGGTTAATAAGGAGGTAGTTGATTAGGAATTTAGTTTTGAAGTGAGAATAAGTCTTGGGTAGTTAGGATGAGGGGACCAAGTATTGAGGTGACTCATTAGGTGAGAATTAGTCATATGGTGAGGTGGCTAGGTAAGGTGGAAAAAGGTGTTTTTAATTAACTTAATTAGGTATTTTAAATTAATTAAATTTTTGAGGGGTAAAAGCATGGGTTAGGGAGGCTAATTGTTATTATTGAAAAATGGCCTAAAAGGGGTTTAGACACAGGGAGTTACACATGTGTGTGACATAATTTTGGTGTCTACAATTACCTTAAAAGGAGACTAAAATGACCTTAAATGCTAATCTACCATAACAACATCTATGAAACACTTCTACCTCTAAATTGATATCAACAACACCTGATGATGGACTTCAACTTATCTCTCTTCACCTTTTCTCACACTCAATCTTCAAGATCACTATTCTACCAATAGAATTATGACCAATAGTTCATATAAATATTCTTCAAACTGATCTTCTCTTCAACAAATCCTTAGGGCACTCTGCCCCTCCTTCATTCCTCAAAACACACATAAGCCTCTCTTTAATCACTCCTTATTCTCACACTTACAAATCTAGAACCCAACATCTTTGGTTCCACTATTTATAGAGTAATATTGGTTAATCAACATCTTGGTTAGCCATTAGGCATGTATTAACCCTTAATACATCTATCATACAAAGACACAGCTCAATACAATCTCCATAGGTCAGCCATAACTTCTATGGGTCACCCTTAAGCAACTACACCTTTTAACAAGGAACTTGTATCTCTTATAGGTCTCATGGAGACCCATTCACCCATTAGGCTCACCCTTGAGTAAAAAAGAATAGATGATCACTTTAAAATACATGGGTCCAATCCTTATGTCCCCTTTGATGACTTAAAAATATCATAGTTAACTTATCTCACCTCTGCATATGCTCAAACAACACAAACACTGACCTAGTCCATAGAGTCATAAAAAACAAACACAGTCAACTTCTTAAGCATTAATCATACTCAAGATAGATTGATCACACCTCCAAAATTCACACAAAGCATCCTCACAGAGTCTAAAACACTCCCCAATATCCAATTCATCATGAAAAAATGAAATAACATCAATACAAGCTCAAATATCCTTCTTGGGTTACTTGCAAAATAAGCATGCACACATAATTAACTTCTAGGATAGATATATTTATTTTCACACACTTCCAAATCTTTAAGTCTATCTATAGATGCACTTTATAGTGCTATGCCACTTTTCTTTTTATTGCATGAGCAAATTCATCTTCTATCAAAAGATATAATCAAAATATAGATCTCTAATTTTTCTTGTGTTAAATTCAAATATTTGAACAACAATGGTCACAATTAACCTTAGAACACACTACTTGAATCTCATGTACTCTTAACTTAGGATCAATCTCACACTATCGATCTTCTCTGAGATTTAGTTTATAAACCACAAAATCTAGTCATTAAACATCTATCATGTTGACCTCATATCATGCCATTTTTTAACTTTGACTCAATACACTCCATTGATCTCTATGGATCATTCAGGGCATTATCAATCAATGCTCACCATTCAATCAACTATACAAATGCTCACTCATTATTGGATCATTAACCTATACATTCTCTTAGTCATTAAACATCATTCACCTATCCTTATCTCACTACCTCTTGATTTCTTGGAATCAATATGCACCATTGATCTTGTTCGAGCTTTAACACTTGAAACAATGACTATGGGGACCCTGTTAATAAGCTTGAGTAGCCATTTTATATAATTGATAACTTCTGTTGTGTTTCAATGTAGGATCAAAAAATTGGACCAGATGATCCCCTTCTATAGGATAATTCAAACATGTGACCCACTACTCTTAAAAATCTCATGCATGCAAGATATAATGCCATTAACATGCCTTCTCATAAAATTTTGTCACAGAACTAACCATGCCCAAATCTACTTGAGAGGCTAACTTTGATCATCCATAACTTTTGTTGAACTTCAACGTATGAACTCAAATTTAGTAAAAATGATCTATTCTAAAAAATGAACAAACCCATATGATCAGATTATCTTGACACCTTCACATGTGAAAGATATAACACCATCAAAATTCTTACTTGGCTCTTTCTATCATACTAAAAAAATGGCTATGGAAAAACACAATCAATCTTGTCTGGGATCCCAACTTTGCATATGCATAACTTTTGATGTGTTACATTGCATGATATGTAAATTAGCATAAATAACCTAGGTCTAAAATTAAACAAACCCATATGATCACCTTATCCTAATTCATCCACATGTGTGAGTGTTGACCTCATCAACATTCTTTTTCAGATCTTTTTGGCCACTTTGTAAATTTGGCTAAGTATGGGAAAATAATAAAATCTATCTAAGAAGCCAACTTTTCACCCTCATATCTTTAATCACACTTTTATGTATGACTTGAGATCTAATGCATAACAACTAGGTACCACTATGATCACAACCATATGACCATCTCCCCTTGACTCATTCCCACATGGTAATGGTGACATCATCAAACTACCTACTTAGATTTCATGCTACTACACACAAAGCATCTAGATGAGAGAAATGAACTACCATATTAATTCTACTCATACACATAATCTCTCAAAGCATAAATAACATCTTAGGGACCTCCATGATCTAATAACCATACTCAACCCTAAACACCTCTAATCAATCAAATGTTGAAGATCAACTAAGCCACCTTTAAATATATAAGAACAAATATATTGAACATTTTTTCATACAAGAACAAGCACATTACACACTTTGTCATTTTCACTTAGACTATCAAGTCAATTCATCAACTCAATAGGAACAAGATACCTCTACAACACCACCATGACATCATCATGACAAATCTCTAATAATCTCCCCATTTGTCATTGATGTCAACGCCCATCAATATAGTAATATATATCTCACCTTCTTTCTCTTAAAATCACTCCTACAATAGGAACTTTCTCCCCAATAGGAACTTTCTCCCCCTTTGACACAATGATAAAGTGGGCAAAAATTGATCTTGAAGACCAAAAAAGACTATCAAATAGGAAAGGACCATCTTATAAATATGATAGAAACTCCCCCTTACCTTGAGCCTAATTTTACTTGTCTTAAAAAACTCCTCTTGCTCCATACCAACACTCTCTTCAATCAAGCACTTCTAAGTATCTTCAGATCTCCACACACCATGAAGAACCACCATGCAGGCTAACTAGCTTCTTTTCTCAAGACACTTCCATCACCACCAAATTCGCATTTAAACTATACAAAATAGGAAACATATACTGAACCCACTTGAGAACATACCTTTAGATACTCATACCTTGCTCTTTTTGAGAAACTGAGCAAAAATCACTGTTATTCAAACTAGGCCTATCTAGCCTCCTTATAACCCTACCTAAAACTTGTAGATCCCACAATTTTTAGTAGACACATTTTCAGGACCTTAAACTCCATATCTTGAGCACTCTCTTATTCCCCCTTAAGAGCACCAATTTTCATCATCAAGCTCATCCTCTATGACAAACTTCCTTAACAAACCTACTATCTAATTACCCCTCTGTATTGAAAAAAACTTGAATAATTATAGAACCACAAACCTTAAAATATTTATGAATCTTGATTTTACCACCCATTTGTCCCATTCAACATATTAAAAATCCTCAAACCTTAACTTATAAGTAAAACCACTTTTATAGAATAGCCAAAAACCCTTGAATCCCAAAACAAGTAGGGTCAACAAACCTCTTTCTGGTCAATGCACACCTCTAAAACTACTTGCATACCTAGAGACACCCATCACACACATCTAAACCAATATTTGAGCTTCCATACCTTTATGAACCCATCCAAACTATAACCCATTTTAGGCCTGCTTGCCCTTAAACAAAAAAATAGAGAAAACTGAGAGCACTCAAAAATCCTCAATTAGTACATACAAACCTTCAGACCTGAAAAACACCTAGAGCACATGATAAAGAAATACACAGACCTTTATGAGTAGAAAAAACTTCTTGACATTTGCATCAATCTCACTAAGCCACCTGGAACCACCCAATCTAACTTTGTACTAAAACTCCTTCACAAACCTTTGAAGCAATCTTATGAACTTTGTTGATCCCCCTTAACCAAAAACCTTATCTGATTAGCATCATTATATTGAGAACACAAACTTTCTTATCCACTAAAAAGAGTCTCTTGAGAAGCATAGATAGAGGCACCTTTTATACCTTAATGATATAAAATAAAAATAAATTCTCATCTTCCATCTCATCCTTGCTCATTTGATATTTGTAGTTCTTCTTTTTCTTCTTCTTCTTTGGCTTAGGAGAAACAAATTCCTCATCCTCTACAACATTATCATTTTCTTCAATGATTAAATTGACAATACATGGAGATAAAATAGATTCATTACTTACCTTTTCATCTAAAGAAACTTCCTTGTATCTTGGTACCTCATCATTAGGCATAGATAATTAATGTTCTTTACATGATACATGCTTAATAACAGCAGGATGTTCACTCAAATCCATACATACCTCAATACTAGCCTCATCCATCACCTTTGCCATTTCCTTTAGCTTGACTTATTCATTCTCAACATGAAAAGACAAAGAGACCTCTTGGTTTTCTTCAACTACTAAAGCATTCTCCACCATAGCAAAAAAATTACTTGGACCTATAGTCTCATCATGACTCACACTTTTCACCTTTGGATTCCATGTGTTAACTTAACTTCCTTCTTGAAATCTAGGAGCCTAATTAAATCTATTTTATCTTTTATGCCTTTGCTTGTAAAAACTAGTAATGTGACCTCTTTATTCATAAACATAGCACATTATACCTTTTTCAAGAAACATATTTGGAAAAAAATTTGCAATGTGTCCTATGTCATGACAAACAAAACAACCTCCCCCTTTTGAACAGGACTCACTTTGTCTAATATTATGTGGATAATGGTTTGAAAAGTGTCCCATATAAAGACAATTAAATCACTTGATTCTATTCACATCTTTTGACTAATGACCCCCATCATAGTCCCATGTAAATTAATTTCTAATAGGTCTTTTGAACTCTCAAGGCTTATGACCAAATTCATTACATTTATAACAATAACCATTGAATCTTACATACCTCATGGAATTTGGTTGTCTGATCTAATTTATCTTTACTCTATCATCACCTTTATTCTGGTCTGATGATTTGTCTTCAAAGTATTTTTCCTAGTTCACATTAGACTTCATCTTGTATCGAGTTATAGTCTTTTGTTCTTCTTCATAGCCAAGACTAGTTCTATCACTAGCATGTCTCTGACCACTCAAAATGTTGTCTAACTCACATGAGATATTTTCAAATCTCACAAATTTCTTCACCTTACTAGCTATCTTTTCTATCTCAAATTTCAAACATTCATTTCTATAAACATACCTTGAACATTCATACTCTATAGCTTTTAGGCCTGTAGAAAGAATTTCCAATTGACAATTGAGATTTTTGATGATATATTCATGCTCATTGGCATCTTCATTCATTATTTCTTCATACACACTAAATTTATCCTCATATTCCTTAAGCTTATATTACATCTTCTTATTGATCTTCTTCTCAATCTTTTGTTTTTCAAGATCATTCATTGAAATAGTCTCACAATCCACCTCATATTCATCATCATCTAAATCACTCCGAGTAGACTCCTAATGTGAGCAACTTCCTTCCTCAACCATGAATAGGACTTCATCTTCAATAGGAACATCATCTTCATGATCATGTTTTGATTCACTATCTTCACTCTCATCTGATGAGTTACAATCTTATTTGGTATAAAAATTCTTCTTATTCGTGATGGACCTCTTCTTGTTGTTATATTTTATGAAACCTTTCTTCCTGTATGCCTTCTTGTCATCATCTTGGACTTCACCATGTTCTTCATCATTATTACTCTCATGCTTATGAGGTCACTTTCAAGCAAAATTTCCTATATCTCCATAGTTAAAACATTTCAAGGGTAATTTACCCTTATACTTCCTTGAGCTAGTGTTCAATTTCCTAGTAATCAAAGTAATTAGTTCATCATCATCAATATTAGATATGTCATCCTCTTTGGATTTATTACATTGGAACTTCTTTTTAGGCTGTATAATAGTCTTGAATTATGCTTCTTTCTTTGGTGGTATATTATCATTATTCTTCATCTCATAGGTAGTAAGGGTACCATGCAATTGATCCATCTTCAATTGAGTAAGATCATGACTCTCTTCTATAACAGATACTTTTAGATCAAACTTGGGGGAAAGAGACCTTAATAACTTTTGAAAAAATTAGTCTCTTCAATATTCTCTCCAAGACCTCTGATGATGTTTACAATCTCATCAACTCTTTAGAAAGGATGTCATAGTATCTTCTTTGTTCATATTGAGACTTTCAAATTGCCTTTTGTGAGTCTGAAACTTAGCAAGCTTAACCTTTGAATATCCTTCAAAAATAATCTTCAATTTATCCCATATTTTCTTGGCATAATTCAATGAATTACTTTGTTGAACTTATTTTCTATAAAACCACAAGTGATGGCATTCATTTCCTTCGAGTTGTTCTCAAATAGCTTCTTATCTACAACACTAGATTGAGGAATAGCAAGGAAAAAATAACCTTCCAAAACTGATTACCATACATCAAACCATAGAGATATAATGTAGGTATTCATCCTAGCACTCTAAAAAGCATAATTGGATCCACTGAATATTGGTGCTTGCTTAGTAGAGAAACTACTTTGCATATTATGACTAGTTATTATGCCTTGGATCACCTTCAAGATATCAAGCCTTTACCAAAGGACCTCACTCTAATACCAATTGTTATAGGTACAATCCCTAAGAGTGGTGGTGAATCAATGAACCTAAATAATCCTAATTCTATTGATCTTTACAAATCCTTAAATAACTACCACAAGCATTCATGAAGCATATACAACATTCATAGTAATGAGCAAGATCAATCACATAACATATGACATACATGACAAACCCTCTTGGGGAATAAAACCCACTAGAACCTAAAATTATACTACTATCCTATAATAATAAGATCCAATTTAGACCAATTGTAATTGATCAAGGAACTATATTCCCTATTTAATGAGACTCCAATCCCATAAGGTTGTACTATACTTGTCTAGTTAAGCTACAATAACCACCATACCTTTTAACAATTTTTGACTTTCAAGGAGGATACAACCACCACAGATGCTTATATTTCACAACAAAATCTATGAAACACTGCCACCTCTAAACTGATGTCAACAACACTTGATGATGGACCTCAACTTATCTCTCTTCACCTTTGCTCAAACTTAATTTGTAAGAGCACTATTCTACCAACAAAATTATGACTAATAGGTCATAAAAATAATATTCAAATTGATCTATTATTCAACATATCCTCAAAGCACTATACATCTCCTTTTATCCTCAAAACACACACAAGACTCTCTACAATCGCTCCTTATTCTCGCACTTATAAATCTAGAACCCAAAATCTTTGGTTCCACTATTTATAGAGAAATCTTGATTAATCAACATCTTGGTTGGCCATTAATCATGTCTTAACCCTTAAGACATATATCCTACAAATACATCGCTCAATATAATCTTTATAGGTTGGTTGTAGCATCTATGGGTCACCCTTAAGAAGCTATACCTTTTAACAAGGTAATTATAGCTCATATAGGTCTCATGGAGACCCATTCAAACATTAGGCTCACCCTCAAGTAGTAAAATAAAATAGGATCACTTTTAAATACATGGTTCCACTCTTTATGTCTCATTAGACAACCTCAAAATATCAAAGTCAACTTAGCTCACCTCTACATATGCTCAAACAACATAAACACTGAACTAATCCACACAGTCATCAAGAATGAACACACAATCAACTTATTAAGCATTTTTTATACTCAATATATATTTATCACACCTCCAAAATTGACATAGATCATCCAAATGGAGTCTAAAACACTCCCCAAAATCCAATTCATCAGGTGACATCAATATAAGCTCAAATATTCTTGGGTTACTTGTAGAATAAGTACAAACACACATTCAACTTCTAGACTCAATATCTTTGTCTACATATATTTTCAAATATTCAAATCTATATAACCAGATGCATCTTGGAGTTCTCTACCACTTTTTTTTACTACATGAGCAAATTCATTTTTTATCAAAAGATATGATCAAAATATAGAGCTCTAGTTTTTCCTATGTTAAATTCAAATATTTAAATAGCAATGATCATAATTAACCTTCAAACATAATTCTTGAATCTCATGGACTCTCAACTCAGGATCAATATCACATTATCAATCTTGTTCAATCTTTAATGTATAGACCACCAAATCTAATCATTAGACATCTATCATATTGACCTCATCTTAAATCAATATAAGAACTTTGACTCAATGCACTCTATCGATCTCTATGGATCAGCCAAGTCATTAACAAGTGACCTAATACTCCTAGAATTCTTACACATGTAATATATAACACCATTAACATGCCTTATCATAAAATTCTATCATAGATCCAACCATGTCTAAATCTACCTGAGAAGCCAACTTTGATCATCCATAACTATTGATGCGCTTTAGTGTATGAACTCAAATTTAGCACAAATGATCTATGCTCAAAATTGAACAAAACCATATGATCAAATTATTTTTACACCTTCACTTGTTAAATATATAATGCCATCAAAATTATCACTCGGATTATTCTACCATACTTCAAAAATGGCTATGGAAAAACATAGTCAATCTTGCCTGGGAACCCAACTTTGCATATGCATAACATCTAATGCACTACATCACATGATCTAAAAATTATTGAAAATAAGCTAGGTCCAAAACTGAACAAACCCATATGATCACTTTATTTTTATTCATCCACACATGCAAGCACTGACCTCATCAACATGCTTACTCAACTCTTTCTGGCCACTTTGCAAATTTTGATAAGTATGGGAAAACATTGAAATCTATCTGAGAAGCCAACTTTGCACCCTCATATATTTAATTGCAATTTGATGCATGACTTGATATCTAGTTAATAATAAATAGGGACTACTTTGATCACAAATATATGACTAGATACCCTTGACTCATTCCCACGTGGTAATGGTGACATCATCATACTCCCTACTCAAATTTTTTGCTACTAGACCCAAAGTGTCTCGATGAGAGTAATGGACTACCAGATGAATTTCACTCATTTACACAAGCTATCAAATAATATATAACATCTTAGGGACCTCCATGCTCCAATTACCATACTCAACCTTAAACACCTCTGATCAGTCAAACTCTAAAGATCAACTAAGACACCTTCAAGTATATAAGAATAAATACATTGCACACTTTTTCATAAAAGAATAAGTACATTTCACACTTTTTCATTGTCACTTAGACTATCAAGGCACTTCATCCACTCAATAGGAAGAGGATACCTCCATGACACCACCATGACATCATCATGATAACTCTCTAACAATGTCCTACTATTACTTGGCATGCCTCCTGTAAGTGTTGTGGTTGTTCATATTCTATAACTAACCTACATAGTACTTCATCCTTCCACAAATGATACAAAATACCATTGATGATGGTGTATGTCAAAGCTTTGATGATAAATTACTTCTCATCTCTTTTTTAAAAGTGTGTAGGGAATACTCCTTATTTAAGGAAGTTAGTGATTGTTTCAAAAAAATTAGGGATCATAGAAACATGAAATAGATGAGCATCAAGATAATCTTCCTATAATTCTTCTTGTTCTTCACCATTGGTAATGTGATTGAGATGATCTACAAAAACATTTTATCTACCTAGCTTGATGTTAATGTGAAATTAGAATTATTGAAATAGCATCAACTACCTAAATATGCATCCTCATAGTATCAACTTATTGATAAGGTAGTGTAAAGCTTAATGATATATGAAAACTTCAAATGTTATCACAATAGTGTTGAAATTTATATAGTGTGAATGCTATAGCGAGTGTTTCTTTTTTATTTATCCTATAATTCTTTTTTTCATCAAACAACTTTTAGCTGGAAAAATTTATTTGATGGTCTAGTCTACCATCTCTTAGCTATGCAAGCATATCGCTGACTATGATACCCAAAGAATCAACATGCACATGAAACAACTTGTTCCAATCTAGAAAGATGAGGATAGGTGTAGTAACCAATCTTTGATTTAGTTTGATAAAGGTTGTTTGTCATTTTGGAAGTCCAAAAAAATGTTGCACTTTTATGTAGTAAATATTCTAATGGAGATGAAATGGTTGTATATCCTTTGATAAACTTATTGTAGTATCTTTTATGGAAAAAAAATCACACTTCTATGGAGCTGACTAGTGGAGGCATACTCATGATGATTGCAATTTTGTCATAATCTACTAGAATGCCTTCACTGCACAATACATGACCTAGTAGGACACCAAAAGGTGTAAAGAATAAACAATTTTTTAAATTCATCACATTACATAGAGTTTTGTAGTATTCTAACATGAGTCATAGTTTAGATAAATGTTTTTTAAACAAATAAAATAATACCTAATCATCAATATAGACTTCTAGGAAGTCATGAATGAAATATTTGAACGTAGTCACCACTGCTCAAGAAAAAATTGTAGGTGTGTTCTTGAGGCTAAAAGACATTAACTTGTACATAAATGATCACCATTATGTGAAAAATCCATTTTAGATATATTTTCTTCTGTGAATGGTATTTGATGATAGCCACTGAAGTGATTCATGAAAGAGTAAACTTCATGTCCTTTAATAGATTTCAAAACTTCATCTATGAAAGGAATGTAGAATGGATCATTCAGACATGCATCACTATGAATGCGATAATCCCCATATACTCTAATCTCCCCTATTTTCTTAGGGTGAACTACCATAGGAATAACCTAATCTACCTTTTATATAGGATAGATTATACCTACATCTTGTATTCTATCGATTTTAGACTTCACTTTCAACTTCATGTTTGGATTCAACTTGTATGGTCATTTCTTTATGGGTCATGCACACTCCTTTATTTTGATATGCATTTCACTTAGAAATTGATAAAATCTTTGAAACTATGAAAATTTAGTGGGAAATACATCTTTATATTCTCACTAGAGTTGCATAGCTTTAAAAACTTCAACTTTTGTCTAGTAATCACCTATATGCACCAATTTAGGAATCTCATTAGTTCTGATGTTTGCTACATGATTTTTAATGGGATGCTAGTAACTATTACACTTTTCCTCATCAATATATTCTTTTATCATTTGTTACCCTACCAATTCTATAATTTTTATGATTCAAATCTTGTCTTATTTAGTCAATTTTATGTTGCAGTCCTTTATTGGTTTTACTTGCCATTCAGGATCAAATAAATCAATTAAATCGATATCACCATCAATATCTGAATCTTTAATGTTTTCTTATTCATATTTTATTGGTGGAATGGATACATGAGATATTTTTCCTATTTATTATCATCTTTATATCTTTGTAATGTTATATTTAGATTAGAATTTGTGCTCATCTATGTAATGGATTTTGTTGTGGTGCTTAAATCTTCTACGCACCCATGGCATAAGAAATGTTTGATTTTTAGTAGTGCATTATGAACCAAAAGGTTATCATCTTCAAAAAAAAATATTTGTATGAAGTCAATTTACACTTGTTCCCAATGCTTTGCCTCCCTCCTATGTTCTTGATGCATATACCATGTTGATGGTAAAGGAACAAGTGTATAATGAAATATGTGAATCTATTACTTCGGTGCCACACTTTCTTTAGTACAAAATTCAACACATTTATGAATATGGATTTTAGGACACTCACCTTCTTGGAAGAAAGGGAAATTTCTTTGAATGACTTGTGGTAGTTGGAACCTACTAATCATGAGTTTGAGTACATAATCCCACTCGAGATGATCATTTCTATGAATTACCCACCATGTCACTACAAATCCCTTCAGAGCATAATTTAAATCACTAACACAAATTGATGGTAGGTACATGTAATTATAGGTGAAAAATGAACTGATTTATATCCTTAGTTGCATAGTACATAAGAAGTTATTTCTCATGTGCAAAGATCATTCTCATAGGTCAAAGTTTATGATCACCATGAGCCTAGTTAAGTAGGTGCATGTATGAGTCTCCACTGATAGATGAAGTTATTTATTAAGTCAAAGTTCCTTCTCTATTCAACCTTATATAATCTTGCATATGATCATCTACTTGATAGAGAAAATCAACTTTTGAATGATTAGGGGATTTAGCAAACATAGATGCACAATTTTATATGGTAAACTAGGTTTCCAATGACTGAGTAACTACTAGTTTAGGCCTCCATTATTCAGATGTCTTAAAATATTGAGTGATTAAAGATTATACCTAAGGTTTATTATGCTCATATAAGAAGTTGTACTTGGCTACATGTAGAGATTTTGGGTTCTCCTCGGAGCTTACCTTCATCCAACTAGTTTTTTATGTGACATATGGAGAATTTGGTTTAGCTAGAATGATATAGGGTTTGTGAGCCCTATTCAAAGAAATGATGACAACATTATCTCCCTTGTGTGCTTCTAGTTGGTTTTGGATAGTTTTTATAGTCATCTAACCATCATATGCCCATTTCTTACCAATCAATGTAGGGTAATATGTTGTTGTTGTCTTCATATTGATGACTTCAAAGTCACCTCGTAGGGTCAGTTCTACAAATTTGATCTCAACATATTATAGTCTACCAATGGGCTCAAATCTTTCATAGTCATCTAAGCTCAGAGTTATTGGTCTATAAATTATAATCGGTCATCTAGTAGCCTCCCATGTAGACCTAGGAATCATGTTGATTGTGCTACCAAAAACAAAGATAATATTTAGAATTTCATATCCTACAACCTCACTATTGATCTGTGCATATACATCCCATGGCTTATTTGTTTTGATGTACCAAATAAGCTTTTATATCTTTTGTTGTCCTCATTATGCACACTCCATTAGAATATGCATCAATGTTGTGATATTCTAAGAGATGTCTTCATTGTGCAATGTGCTTAAAAGTTTTAGTAAAACTACCAATGCAGTTACAATTCCATCATAATGCATAATGTGAACAATCTATCCATACATTTGGGCATCTATTATTGAAATATCTCCTTCAATAATGTCTTGGTGTTGAATATTTTTCAACATATGTGCAACTCCATACATGATCCTCTTCTCTATATCTAGGTCTAGGTATTTGTCCTATTTTTATTTTTAGATTCTTTGATCTTGAGGAATTTCAAGAGGAGGCAAACCTCTTTCTACATGTTGATGTTGTGTAACAGTGTTTAGGAAGGCATCCTCCTTAGGCTATGCATTTACCATATTCACATTCCTAATGGCCTTATCTTTTCTTTACTTTTCAAAGACAACAATATTTTGTCTTGTGTTAATCATATACTCTATAGTATGTGCATTAAGACTATCTTTGCGGATTCAAAGCAAAATTGTGTTACACATGATTATAGTCTCCACACAAATAGCATTACAAAGGAGGCTATTGATAGTTATTTCTTGTACCATCTTGGTAACATCCTATATATCCACCACTAGATCCTCCTCTATTTGACTGATAACCTCCTCTATACCCTCCTTGTTACTACATTGTATTCTAATGTTGATGTTGTTGGGTATTATCTCCAATTTTGAATTATTGTTACATAACTAGTGGAGTCCAACTTGTTTATTATTGATGCATCATTAATGGGCTCTAGGATACTACATACTGGTATTGTAGTGATGGAGGTGTCTAACTTGATGAAGGATGGGTCCAATCAGCCAGACCCTTAGGCTATTACTATGGTGAATGAGGGATCTATTATGGACCTTCTTGGGTCACACAACCTTTATCCACCTCTAGGCCTAGAATCATCTACTTTATCGAGGACATTTGTTATGTAGTGATGATCAATACATTTTTAGTGATGTCTTATTTGAGCTCCTACAAATCCCTATGTTATTTTCATCATGATCATGTGACTTACAAAATTTACAATATAAATTTTATGGGTTCTTAACAAACTATTACAAGAGATGGCATTGTGTTGTTGCATACCTGAGTACTCAATAAATTTCAAAAAACTCTATCATGATTTTAGGACAATCATTCTTATGATGTCCTTATTTCCTACTCTCCATAAACCATAGATTCAACTTAGGTTTATCTGCCTCATGATATTTCTCTATTATCTTCATAAAATCTTGTAATGTATTTTTAATCTTACAATTTATGATACGAGCTTCCCTATAGTCTTCAATTTGCTCTTCTCATAGGGTAGCAACTCTAGCATTTACTTTAGTAGCATATTGAGTCTATGCAGTAGTAAATCTAATTATGGAATATAGTCCTTTGACAAACCATATAGCTTTATCTTTGTCTATTAAGGCAAATTCTACCTTATTCATAACATCAGAGAACTTACGATTATAGTCATAGACTAATTCTACCAAATTTTGCCTTAGCTCCTTCAAGTCTTGAATAGTTTGACTTGTACATTTATTTATTTTGAACTCTATGACAAGCCATTTCTTAACCTATTTTAAACTTACCTATTGAATTTATCTATGGTACATAAACTCAAGTGATCTTCTGATTAGTGCCCCTAATAATTCACACTTTTTGATAGCTTCATCAGTGATGACCTTAGTTTTCCATCTCATTTCACAAGTTAGTAAGTATTGTTTAGGGTCCATAGACCCATCATTCATTTATAGATTTATAAATTATCATACAACACCCATTGTGGAAACTATTATTGGAGGGATCTGTTGTGCAGTTGTTACAAGAGAAGGCTACATTTTGAGTGATCTTGCTTGTGTACTACTAAGAGATTCAACTTACACAATATGTTTTTTTGTGTTTCCTTATTTTATTTACTCAGTTTCAACAAGACCTATGGAATTTAAAGCCTTTTTATTTATTTTTTTAAATTTTATTACCCCAATGATGCACTTATTCTAAAAATGGTCCTTCCCAATTACTATCTTCCCATCTAACTAGTTGAAAACTTATATTGGAATATAATAAATTGATCTATAGGGACATGTGCTCTTTAAGTGAATGATTCTTTCCTATGACTTCTTCTTCTACACTTTAACCTATGATTAATCTAATACTATGTTCTACTTTGTTGCTTAATTTTTCATGTATATCTTCTAATAATACCCATTCTTGTAGTTGTGCACTACATCTAACTACTCTATTTTTACACTATTCTTGCCTTCTTCTTCAAACATCTCTTCTTTCTCTCATTCTTCATCACTTATTTACATTTATCAACATTCATCATCTTCTTTCTTCATTCTTAATTCTTTATCTCATTGATCTCACTGATACTCTTACCTCTACTCATAGCTACCTAGGTATTCTTCTATTTACTCCATCTATTCTACTGTTACAGTTCATGTTCTAAATCCAAAATTTTATTATAAATTTTCTTTCCTCATGTCTTCATTCTATATTTAAGTTCAAGCCTCACATACTCATCTAATCATCATTCATTATCATGTCACACACACCCCCATACACTTGAAGTAACTACTCCATATTAGCTGGACTAAGCACCATGGCCTTGTCTACAACCAACAACTTCAAAAGGAGAGGTAGTCATTGAAAAAATTTCCCTCTAATTCCTTTGATAAATATATCATGTATATCTTTGAAATATATCTATACTTATACTACAAACTCCATTATGTATCTGTATATAGTAGTAGCAACCCAATAATCTATTGCTCTTGTCTAGTTAGTTTCTAATTTATACAACTAGTCTATATTTTCTTTAGTCCAAATTATTATTTATTCTATTCTTGGGTTAAAATAATAATATTCAAATCATGCTAACCAATTATCTAGAAATTCAAACAACTTACATCAAAATATTTCATAAATTTCTCCATAAATATGCTCTTGAATGATCTCCTATATGGAAAGACTAATCCATTTTGATTCTTCTTCTACAAAATTACATACTCTTAGGTCTAACCATGTCTCAATATATCTATACCTTAGTAACCATATTAGCATAATTTCCTCCAGAAGGAGTGTTTCCATGATCACCACACCATTATTAGCAAAGGTTCTTGAAGCACCAAAACATGCTAAAGATAAGGATAGCTAGGTTATACCTTACTACATAGGATAGTGCATCATATTCATACAAAATGTTGAAAAATAGAAACATAGAAATTATTAATTATTGTGCATTAAATATGGATAAATAACAACTAGTAATTCATTAACATAAATAGAGTATTCAAATCAAATTAGATAGAAAGTAATCAAACATTATATATGAAAATGTGTTTAAGGAATAAAGTAATAAATCGTAGGTAATCATAACCATATAATCTCTATTTATCTCTTCAAAAGTAGAACTCTATTCTTCTTATAAATATAAGTATATATAGTCATTTCCATTTTGTGAGTGTTCATATTTTTTCTCATACTTGGTGCCAAAATTAGAGTCTATTCATATTCTAGCCTATTACAAGTCATGGAGATAGGATAAAATATTCTTATACACAATAAAATGAGTAAATAACACATGAATATTAGACAAATATCCTAGGTAGCTTTACAATATAATTTCTTCTCCCAATAGCCTCCTCACAAAACTTAGTGGTTTCTTTACCTACGATACTACCACCAATCTAAACACATGTGACCACTAGTCCTCAACATATAATACCACCACCACAATCCTCTCAACAAATACCTCCCCAATATTAATACATATCATCTTTCAATCCATACCCTCCCATTATCATCCCTATATTACCTCAACTCCATTAATCAACACCATGATCATTGGTTACCACCCAACCCAATCGTTTCTCATCTCATTACCTCTTCAACAACATCTTCAATAGAATTGCACCCTTCCTAACATCCTAAGTGGCCTTTCCTCACATGATCCTCAATCTAACATCATTTATGTCTTCATGGATAGAATATCCCATCTAAAAATGTCCACCTAAGGGAATAAAGATATACCCTCTTATGAACAAATTTGCAAGGATCCTATAAACCCATAAATCCCTATTTGACCTTATCTAATGAAATGAAAAATGCTCAAATTTATCAAAATTTCAAAGTAAAAAAGACCCACAAAATCACATTAGAGAATTTAGGCATGCATGTTACCTCATAGCCCCTGATGATGCCCTCCTCTTAAAAAATTTTCTAATATCACTAGTTGGACCATCTTTGGATTGGTATAGTTCCTTTCCCTAACACTCTTTATTTTCCTTAAGTCAATTAGCTCAAATTTTCTTATAGCACTTTTTGATAAACATCATGAGGAAAATAACCATCATAATCTTATATGTTATCAGATAACTTGAAAATAAATCCATTACCGAATTTGTTTCCTAGTGGTGTAACATTATCAATCAACTATCCCTTTTTCTTCCCCAAATGGAACTTATTTAATTATTTTCTAGGTCCTAAACCAAGCATATCTCATTAACCTTCCAAATCCAATCCTTTAAATCTTTTGATGAAGCCTTCATTATGGCCTAAAAACTAAAAATTCAAGCCCTTGAATAAGGTAAAGTTAGATTGTAGAACTAAAATGTCAAACCAAAACCCTTTAAGGAATTTGACAACTCCAAGCCAAAGGGCACTACCAATGATGTGGTTCTAAATGTTTCCCCTCCATAGACACATAACTAGTCTAGTCCTTCCTCTTCCTAGACACAACCTCTAAGATCACCCACATAATTTCCCCTTAGAAAGTACATACCTTTAGGGGAATTTGATACTTCTATCTTAAATAAGATTTTGAAAACCTATGTCATTAAGATTCCTTTATTTGGGCATGTTGATGATTCTGGTCCTGAACCAAGTTGGTATAAGGAAAATGAATTTTGTGGATACCATCATGTAGTAGTTCATGATGTTAATAAATGTTGATTATTCAAAACTCTAATATAAAATATTATCAATTAGTGGAACTTAAATTGGACAACCTTATCATTTATTATTTTGAAAGTTGGTCACTATAAACCTAGTCATATTTCCAAACACCAAAAAAATAGATAAAAACATCCCAAAACTTGAGTGGTATAGAGATAACTAATATTGTGACTATCACAAAATATAAGTTCATTCCACAAATCATTATATGAGACTAAATCATTATATCCAAGATTTGATTGACAAAGGGTATATTGTGATAGATCCTAGTGTATCCATGCCCAAAAATCATAGCTTAAGGGTATGTAAACATTTCTTTCCTGAGCCTAATCATAACACTCCTTTCATCAACACCACCAATCCTTCCTCACATATTGCAAGTCCATCTCCCACACCCATTGATTGGGACCAACAATCTTACTTACCATTAGTTTCCTCCCACAATGATATAATCACAAACTTCCTAGCTGGCCTTCAGTTAGAAGAACATCATGAAACATCTACATTTTTTTAAGAGAAACAAGCATTCCTCGATCAAGATGAATCCTACCATAAAAATTCAAAATCATTGTCCCTTACTAAAAACCTCATTGAGGTACTATTAGATAATCCAAATCCAAATTATAATCCCAATCCAAATCAAAATCTAGAAAATCAAAAATATGAGTCCCTTACTAAGAACTTCATTGAGGCATTATTGGACAATCAAAATATACATCCCAATCAAAACAATCAAGGAGAATCCCTTGGTGAAAACCTTTCTAAGGCATCAATGTATGAAAATATTACTCTACCCCCTATATCAACATAGTTTCAAGATAGATCTCTATCACATATTGAAGACACCATTGATCCAAAAGTGAATCCCTAAATCATCCAACTTGCGATTACTCATAGTCTTGTTATACATGATATTGATGGTCCCAATCACCTTTCACATCATGAAACCTATCCTTATCCCCACTATCATTTCATCCTTCCAAATATTTTATGCACTCAATACACATCCTTCATCCAACATACCTCTTGCTTCACCCTATTTGGTAAACCCTCTATCGTAGGGGCTATGATGGTATCTTGGTAAATTATGAAGAATCCAACTTATAAATAAAATAAATTACCGAATACATCTCTAGAGCACATACCTGAATGATCAATAAGGGTCAACATCATGCATCTCAAACACTTTTATAATTGAGATGCCAAAAATAAAATAAAAATCACAAAGCATCAAAAAATAAGAAAATAAAAATAAAACTGAAAAATAAAAATTATGCATCTCATGACTCTTCATTGGGTTTATATGTCAATAAATCCTAGTAAAAAAAAATTTAAAAAAAAAAAAAATAAATAAAAAAAAACAAAAAAAATTGTCTATGAGTACCTTGACACTTGGGGGCATACCATTTACAATTATATTTCATATTGCCCTCATTGCATTTCATTTTTCATCATTTACATTTTGTCTTGCATATCAGATGTCATGTTTGGTCATTATTTAGTTGTCATTTTACATAACACAAAATTTCAAAATGTAGTTTATCATATCATTTCAATTTTCATATCACCCTATTATCCCATGAAAAACATTCTCAAAATTAACATTACATTGGTTCTTATCTTAATTTTTATGAGTAGAGAAAATCTCTTTTACATACATCTTATTTCAAGACTTAAAAAATATTAGCCTATAACTCAGTCTATAAGTTTGTCCATGACAGAGTATCCTCTTATATTTCCCTCTACATAAAAAACATTAGTATACTAAAAATGAAAAATGGTAACTTTACTTGTGTATATTGGTCTTAGGTTATGAGCCCTTACATCTTAATATTTTTATGGGGCCAATACTTGGGGTTAAAATCCTTCCAAATAAAATAACACCCTTATCTCAAGATTATGCAACATCAAATTCAAATTCCACATCTCTCACCCTTGTTGATCTTTAGTGTTGAGCCCTCGTATCTCACTAGCTACGTGGGATTAGCATTGGGGAGAGATGCCCTTACTCTCCTACATATAGTATTTGTTGATGATCCCATGTGTCTTCTTAGTCACATGAGACTACATGTAGGGGGTCACAAATAATCATATTAAATATTAAATTAAAAAATTTCCAAAGAAAAAGTTCTTTAAAAAGTTTGTCTATATGTCTATGCTAAAAAGTGTAACTTTATCCCATTTTTTGATTCTATTAGGGATAGTTTTCTCTAGATGCAACTAATAAAGTTAGTATTTTATGAGTTTATAAATAAGTAAATTTTTCCCCTTTGCTCATATGGATTAGGTCACCTTCTTTTTCCATGAAAACTTTTGATTTTTGGTTTTCATCTTCACCATTTCATACTTACCCTATTCCCCCTTTCATTCCTTTGCTAAAAATTTAAAGTCATATGTTGTGTAAACAAAATAATTGATTCATCATCTGCAAAATAATTGTTAACACATTTAAAAAAATTCATGCATATCTATCATGTTACATCCATTTGATACATTTTTTTTCTCACATATATATTCATTTTCCATAACATTTTCATAAAAACAAAGAGATACATGATATATCATCAATAATTGTTCCTCTAATGTCAATTTTGTATAATAATTCCCTAGTAAAATCCATCTCTCTAGATGGAATGTGATTCAAACCTCTCATACAAAAATATACAAAAAAACAAAATTATAAAAATAAAAATTAAAAATAAAAAATAAAAAAAAACTAAATATAATAAAAAGAGCAAAGAAAAAAAAGTTCATCCATGAGTGAAAACTAGTTTATTGGTGCTTTGGGAAAATGTCATGATGAAAACCAAATTTGTCCCACCATTCATCCCATAATTACCTCTCTCTCTTCCACCTATCCATATCCAATCCATGTTGTGATTAATCATCATCAATACATGTTGTCAATTAAATTCTTTGTTTATGTTTTCACATCAATCATCTATAATCAATTTATTACTCTTTCCACTCACTACTACACCTATTGATTGGGATTGACTAAAACACAATATCCATCCTTTATCCATCAATCCATCACTCACTCTCTCACTCAGTAATTAAATTAGTCAACCAAACCAAGCTCATAACTTTTCAATTGGATATATCATTCTCACATCCACTCCTATGAACCTTGATTCATGGGGCACCTCAAAGCATGCAACCTATCTTGGGAGATATCATTCCTAGTCCATTTCTTGCATATATCATTACTTGGGTGTAAATAAATCCATCATCATAACTAATCATAATGTCTAATAATTAGCTTAAGTGGGTTAATAACATTCATGGATCAATCTTAATGCTTCATCCATAAACCCATTTTGTCATCACTTTTTGTATGTATTGAACTACATTAGCCTAATGTCCATAGACTATGTAGGCACTACCTAAATTCTAAGGGCATCTCAGCCACTAAAAACTTATTACCATCCCCATTGTTCATCTTTTCTTCTCACTAATTTCCATTGCTAATAATTCCCTCTTCCTTAGGGCATCCTACAACAGGAAAGCTTTGAATTTTTCCTAGCATCCTTATATTTTAACATTGTCTAATAATTTTTCCTTTTTAACTCTCCCCCATTTTGGAATAAATACATGTGGCTTGAAGTCTATCTCTATTATCATGGACATTTACACCATTTTCAATTATAAGAGCATTTAGACTATGTAGGCAGTGCTTAGAGGCATGGAACCCCTGAGGTAAGTTTGGCCACCATCTCCATCATCTCCATTCATCCAAAATTTGATTTCAATTATTCTCATTTCTAGTTGAAACTTCATGGTTATCTCAGGGCTTCCTCATTTGTCATACATGTTGGCTACCAAAATTATCAACCCTGGCCTAGGATTTTAGTCATGTCTTTTTTTTAAGTATCGATTGCTTTAGTTTTTATTTTCACATATGTTTTATTGTGAAAATGTTGAACTTGTCTTCATTAAAGTTGTTTTCTTCTTGATTGTCTTGTCATGTGTCTTATAATTTACTTATTTTATCTTACACTCATTATTTTTTTTGTGTATACTTTTCTTTTTATTTTTGTTTGCATTCATCTTATTTTCAATTGTTTTTTTTCTTTCTTTTTATCACTTTTTGAGTCAAGATTATTTTGTGTATTATACTATAGTGTGATTATGAGTTTTCCATATCATGATACACTCTGTTTTTCACAAATTACAATTTTTTTAGTCCTTATGCATCAAACATAGATATTCATCATGGTTATTTCATATCATTCGTGATTATGATTTTATGCTAAATTAAAACTTAGATTGTTCAAATCTTACTCACCTATTCATGTTGGAATTCCAAATTAAGGCAAAAAAAAAACACAAAGCAACTATCTAACCATCCATATAGTCTCCATCCATTTAAACTATCTGATTCATCCTCTCTTTATAGCCTATCCCCTCCCATTCCAATATTTTTCTCTCCAACCCATCATTTTCATATTTTACAATCATTTTTCTCCACAATTTTAGGCCCCAATTAATTGAAATGCTATCAATCTTTATCAACTACTTAAAATTATCAATTATATAAAATCTTCCTCTCAAATTGGAAAATCTATATTTTTTACTGTTAGGCCCATAGCTTACTGGCATAAATCATTCTCACCTATGCTCATGTGAAGCCTAAGTCTTAAGCACCATCTAAGCATGCAAATTTTGAATAAGAAATATTCTTTTTCCTATCTATTCTATAGTTTTTAGCTAGGGGAAAATCATTTTATACCAACTTTAATCTTGCAAGCATGATATTGATTTCTAGTGTTTCAATTTGTTATGACCTTCATTATCACCACTTCATCATTTTTCTTCCTACATCATTTTGATTGTTCCTCCACTTTACCACATGAACACTCGATAGGGCATCATCATGGGTCCCTTATTTTCTTCTAATCATTATTTTATTATTCTATCTAAACTCTTTCACCTATTAGGTATAAATTATTAAATCATAACATCCATTATTTCTGCATCTAATTTTTTATTTTTTTCCACCCTTTCATCAACTTTTTCATTCTTTGAAAAGTCATTACTTAGATAATGTCTCACAATGACTTCTCAAAGAGGGTCAAAATATAAACACTTAAAATCAAACACTTTATGTTAATTTTAACCTTCTTTTTACTAAATACCTGATCATCTCCAATCCTCTCTAATCATCCTTAACTTTTTGTAATCATTATTCATCATCACTATTCATTGTTTATTATCCCTAAATTAATCCAAATTTAAGTAACTAATATTTCTCTAATTGAAAATTCCATGGACTTTGAAAATTCATAATTCTCATAAATCTAAAAAATCAAAATTATCCTCACATGCCCTAAGGCTCCACTTATCCCCCAGCCTTCTGATTTAATAATCCACCTTTATTCCCATTGTCTTTTATGATCTAATTTAATAATCCTATTATCCACCATTCTAATTTAATAATCATATTATTCTCCATGATCTAATTTAATAATCCACCTTTATTCCCATTATCTTTCATGATCTGATTCAATAATCAACCTTTATTCTCAATATCTTCCATGATCCAGTTTAATAATCCATCTTTATTTTCATTATCTTCCATGATCTAATTTTATCCAATTTAATAATCCAACTCACATCCACTTACTAATTTTATTTCATATCTTCCTCTAAAATTAATTTTATATTCATTTGTGAGTCATGCATGTTCTCCACTTTAATTTTTAATTCAAAATTCACATAATGAATTAAAAATTACCTTTTATTCTCATCCATTGATCTTCATCTCAAGATGGGTGGTTCACATCCATTTCTAAATTCTATAAATTGGATATTCTTACTCTAATTTAGCTAAGATTATTCATTATAAAGCTATTTTACTAATATATCTCAAAATCTTCTTCATTACAGGTTTATCATGCTAATATTATAAGAGATTGCATACCACAACACTGCTCATTTGCCCTTGTGTTGGAAGAGTGAGCAACCAAAATTTAAAAAGAGCAAATCAAATTCACATCGTAATGAAGAAAGATTATTTTTGTGATAAGGTATATTATTTTTTTGTTTTTTTCATTTTACCTCTATCATAGGTTGAGTTAGTTTAGATTAAGATTTCATTTTATTTCTTAGCTTATTTACATTTCTAAATTTTCTTGATACAATTTTCTTTACAACATTGGCAATAAAGTAATATAAAATACTTTAAAATAGTGTTTGGATGACATCATTTTAGAGGAACAAGGTGGGTTTGTACTAGGCAAATAAATCTTGGATGGAATTATGGTTGCTCATGAGACCTTCCATTCCCTTCAACATTATAAAAATATAGGTATGTGCATCAAATTGGATATGGTGAAATCATATGATAGAGTGAAATGGGAATTATTAGATCACATTTTAGACAAATTTAGATTTTAAAAGGATTAGAGGACCTAGGCTAACAACTACATATATACAACTTATTTTTTGTTTTGGTATATACTGCAAAAATGGGCTATTTTAAGTCCTCTTACGGCCTCTACCAAAGTGATCCTATTTCATCCTATCTATTTATCATTTTGTCTAATTCCTTAGAGAAAGATTTGAATGATGTAATTATAGATTAAAAAATTAAAAGTTCTTACTATCAGTACAAACCTTGATGGCATTTACCACCTCTGGTTTGTTGATGACAATTTTTTGTTAGGGGATCCATAAAAAAATGAGACTAGAGAATTTTTAAAAAATCTTGATTCTTATGATTTAGTATCAAGTTAGACAATTAGTGTGGAGAAATCAATATTATTTTTTTCTAAATGTGAATAATAATTTGAAATAAATAATTAAGTGAATTTTGGGTTATGAAGAAAGTTTGCATCCAAGTACATATGTAGGAATTCCTCTGTTTATTGGGATATGTTAATCAATTTTCTAGTGACCAATGGTAGATCATCTAAAAAATAAACTAGCCTCTTTTAAATGGAAATTAGCATCAAATATATGTATAATTCAATGCATTTAGTAAAATTTTCAAGTTATGCCTATATACTTAATGCCAATTTTGAAAATTCCTCAAAAAGTCATAGAAGGGATTACAAAAATCCAAATAAACTTTCTTAGGAATATCATGGAGGAGAAATAAAGTTCTCATTGGTATCTCAGGATAAAATTTGTAATCCTAAAATAAGGATGGATCATATGAATAAGGATCTTGCATCCAAATTATTGTGGAAGATCTATTCTTGCAATGAAAATGTTTGGAGTCAAGTATTACAACACAAGTACTTAGATTCTTAGCAAATTATTCATATATTCTCTCACCTATAACTTCACCAAGGATCAACTATTTAGAATTTTGTGAAATCTTATAGAAAATTCATTCTTCTTTAGGTCCATTATCAACTTGGAAATGAAGCCAACATTTCATTTTTTAGAGATTCTTAGCTGAATTATAAAGATCTTGATGATTGGGAAAATATCACCTCTTATGACTTTTATTAAAATCAACTAGAGTCTAATGGTGTTCACTTATTTAGAATTATCTCAATGATGTATGGTTTGGAAGCATCTAGTCTGACTAGAAGATCTCCCCCAATTGGAATCTTCATTCCTTTTGGAAGGACTCAATAATTATCTAATTCTAAGGCATATCTTTAAAGATTATCTCATTTGGGAAGGGTGTTCATTAGGTAATATGCTTTTTGATTTGACCTACCATATAATTCTAAAGTCAAAAGTTGGTATTATTATCAAGTTCCATGTTTATCTTATTTATAATCCAAAAAATACAACTTCTTCCTTTGGACATTGGTTCATAAGAAAATTCTAACTTTTGATCAACTTATAAAAAGAGGATGCATTGGTCCCTCCATGTGTTTTTTGTGTCATAGTTTTGAATAATAATGTGAACACACCCTACTGCACTTCCCTTTTGTCTAAAAAAGTTGGGGAATGTTTCTAAATAGTTTCTTCTTTCAATTATCCTTTCTAAAATCTCTCAAGGATTTACTATCTCAATAAAAACTAAGCTTGGTCCCTCCATGTTTGAAATTGACCTTGGATCTTTTTCCTTCTATTATACTTTTGAATATTTGGACGGAGCGTAATAGGATAATATTTTTAAATTCTTCTCACTTATATTTATGGGTTTAGAAAGTGATTAGGAAATCTTTGAAGGAAATTACTCTAGTTTTGGGTTTGAGTGGACTCTCCCATTCTCAATTGGAGGATGAGTAGATTTTGAATTGGTATGATTCATGCTTGTGTGATAAGGGGATTGGTATGGTCAATTTAGTGGAGAAAAACCCTAATGAGACCTCCAAAACTTGGAGAAATAAAGTTGATTTTTACGGGGCCTCAAATGGAAACCCTTGGATGGTTAATTGTAGTGGTTTGTTTAGGGACCAAGAGGTTCAATATCTCCTAATTTATTCCTAGGATATTGGCTTGGAGATAAATAATGTCATAGATGCTTGGGTACTTTTTTAAGCATTCAAATTTCTCATTCTCAAAGTTGGTTGAACTTGATTATGGAAGGCAATTCAAAAATCATCATCAATGCTTTGAATTATGGTAAAGTCAAGGCTTGGAAAATTTAGATCATTTTGAATGAATTCAACCACTTGATATATTCTTTTTAGAATTTAAAATTTATTCATAAAAAAAGAGATTCAGATTGGGCAACAAATTAAGGGTCTAACCTCAAGATCAACCAAAGGGTAAGTTTGTATTTTTGGGGTCCTCCTTTCCCTAATGAATTTCAAAAACTTGTGACTAAGGACATAGTGTGCGATGGGATTAAGGATTAATATCAATTCATATTAAGTACCCCAATTTCTTCTAATGAAAAATCTTTCATTCAAGTGATTTTGATAGTGATGTATCTATTATGTGTGCCTCAAAGTGATTTTTGAATATGTTCATGCCAAGTGATTTAGATAGTGATGTATCTATTTAGGACATGTTCTCATTTATGACTTTTGTGTAAAATTTGTTTCCCTATTTTTTCTCTAGTTCTTGGTTGGTTTTTTGATTATTTGTAGTCTAGATCCATGGACAAGGGAATATGTGTTAAATCACTCATTCCAATATTCATGCAGGAAAAAGGGTGGTTGTTTTATATTGGTTGATAGAGAATTCAAATTCCAATCAATTCATAGAGCACATTGATAATGAAATAAAAAACCATTTAATTTGAGTATGTATAAAAAATATGTGGTGAGTGATGGTGAAGATGGATGAATTTGAAAATAAATACATTGAAAAAGTGATTAGGACACTCACGATCAACCTAAAGAATTTTTTGAGAAAGAGAAATGTCTTTGAGCACTATTCACATTTCACTTGATAGGTTAAAAACACATAAGTGTCAAGGGATTAATATTTATAGGGTTATGTGGATTTGGTTCATTTTTTGGACATGCCCCATACTGAATTTTATCACAATCAATCTTGACATCATTAAACATGTAGTGTATAAACACATCGACATGTTTCATGGAACCTAAAAATCACCACACCATTCCACTCCACATGATAAATAATTACATATTATCAGTCATTAGCATGAAATATCTAAATAAAATGTGTAACTTAGTTCCTACATAAAACCTCAAATTATATATCAACCATGTGGACAATTTACACCATATTGTGTCATCACTTCCAAATCTTGCATTATTATAGAGAATTTGTTAGCATATGATGCACCTAATAATCAAGCCATGTAGCTATCAAAAAATGAAAAGTCATACATGGAAGCAAAAATGATTCAACTTCCATAAAGGTTATTATAACCTCATGGAATTTTAATCCATGTATACACATCTTTAGTAAGATATACCTGGAAGATATTATAAGGTATACAACTATACATATTTCTCAAGAGTATGTCATATAAAAGATACACAAATTAGTATAATTTTTTGTTCTAGTTCTACTATTAATTTATCTACTCTCCATCCTATTCAATATTGCTTCTAAACTATATAAAACTCATATATGCCTCGTAGGATTTGAATCAAGATTAACTTATATTTTTTTAATATATGGATTATATATTTAAACTTGTTTTCTCATAAAGTATCTTCATAAGTATATTTCATCATGATTTAATTCAAAAAATCATGGTAGGAAAACAACATAGATGTGTATGAAAAAATAGTTGTTAGCATGTTTATGTCGATGTAAGTTTAAAATAAATTAAATTAAAATTTTAATTAACATTGCCATCATGAATGGAAAATATCTTATCTGATTTGTAATTATTATCAGCATTTTGAATCACCTCTTAGGCTCATCATCAGGGCAAGAATGATGCCAAGAAGAATCTCACAAATTGACATGAATAAATACATAATGTAGTGAAAAAAAAACATATTAATCCAACATAAGATGCTAATAATTTTCAATTAATTGAAGATAAGACCAACTAATGAAGAATCCATCATCTTCATTTAGATAATTTTTTCTTTAACAATTTTGATGGCCTCTTTTATTCTCCTCTTGGACCAATTGTTAACTTTTGCCAAGTTTTTTGTGATTTTGAAGTTAATGGGATGTTTATTAATCTAAAAATGCTCCACTAATGCTGAATTATGAGTTATACTATGTGGAAGGTCAACATTGAGCTCTTTAATCCTTGTAGCAATCATCCTCCTGATTTCAATGATGTATGATTTTCCAAAAGCACATGAAATTTGATAAATCTCCTTATGTAATTTAGGGTCATTAGGATATTTTACTGATTTAAGGAGTTTTTTAATGTTGTTGTGAAACAATAAGATAGTGATAATTTTATTGTGTTTTAAATGTCTTGCAATTTTATCCATAACACCTTGTATGAAAGGTAGGAACACTTTTTGATATTATATGTTGCTATCATTAGTAAACCTTTGAGTTCTCCTTTTTTTCCACTCTACTCTTAGAGAAGCCTTATTAATTTGTAGGGTATAATATCCATTATCCCTAAAAACTTATCACAAGTGCTCATTTTATTGTTCAATGTGATTTTTATTCGAGATCCTCATTTCTCTAGTTAAAAGAGTGTTTATGACTCCCATTTTCTCACTTGGATGGTGGTGAGAATTAACATGAAGGTATTGGTTAGTATAGATTTTCTTCATGTAGACTTTATGGGTTAATAGACCATCCTAAATTTTTATCACCATAACGTCTAAAAATGGAAGAGATTCATTATTTTCAACCTCCATAGTAAATTTTATGGATTCAAACTTGATATTTAGATGTTCAACAAAATTATCAAGATATTCTTTTCCATGAGACCAATTTTTAAGTATATCATCAAAAAACCTCACCCATAAGTTGGGTTTTAATTGGCTTGAATTGAGAAATTCACATTCATATTTATCTAAAAATAGACTGGCCACTATTGGTGAGAGGGGGGAACCCATAGACACACCACAAGTTTACTCATAAAAAATCTCCTTGTAAACTGAAAATGGTTGATTCAAGGCACAAACATACCAATTTCATATTTTCAAGATCTTTTAGGTCTTATATAGCATTGATATCCTCTTGAATGGGAATCATCATAAAAGGGAGATAACATCAAGACTCAATAATATGTCTTGTTCATTTATATGAAACTATTTGACTTTATCTATAAATAAGTTTAAGTCTTCAATGTATGAATCCATATTTCCCACTAGAGGTTTTAACTTGTTGGCTATAAATTTATCTATTTTGTAGGTAGGTGTGCCCATTGTATCAATAATAGGTCTAATTGAGTTACTTGGTTTGTGGATTTTTAGAATACCACAGATTATTGGAGTGATTTAGTTGGAATCAATAAGTTTCATTTTAACTTATTCACCCAAGGTTACTTATTTAAAGGCTGAGGTGACATCTTTCATAATGTAGTTCAAAGTATTCTTTTCAAGTTTTATGTAGGATTTGTTATTATTAAGGTGATATACCATATTCTCAATGTAGTCTAGTTTTTTTCTTACCACTGTTGTTTTTCCCTTGTCTACTTTCAAGATGAAAATCTCTTTATTTTTACTAAGCCTTTTAAGCATCATTTTTTCCTCTTTACTATTATATGCTTAGGTAGATTGGATCTTCTTAACATCCATGCACAATCTTGTTTGATCTATTTGGCCTCTCTTTCTATAAATTATTTAATTCCATCTTCTATCCCACACATTATTTCTTCTACAAGTATTCTTATTGGTGCCACAAAAAAGTAAAATCCTTTCTCTAATAATCTCATGGTAGGAGAGTCCAATTGAAGTGATTTCTATGGAATCAATAAGTTTCATTTTAACTTATTCACCCAAGGTTACTTATTTAAAGGCTGAGGTGACATCTTTCATAATGTAGTTCAAAGGATTCTTTTCAAGTTTTATGTAGCATATGTTATTATTAAGGTGATATACCATATTCTCAATGTAGTCTATTTTTTTTCTTACCACTATTGTTTTTCCCTTGTCTACTTTCAAGATGAAAATATCTTTATTTTTACTAAGCCTTTAAGCATCATGTTTTCCTCTTTACTATTATATGCTTAGGTAGATTGGATCTTCTTAACATCTATGCACAATTTTGTTTGATCTATTTGGCCACTCTTTCTATAAATTATTTAATTCCATCTTCTATCCCACACATTATTTCTTCTACAAGTATTCTTATTGGTGCCACAAAAAATTAAAATCCTTTCTCTGATAATCTCATGGTAGGAGAGTCCAATTGAATATTAGACAGGTTGAAAACCAAATGTTTCTAGCTTCTAATAATTTTTGTATTAATGTTATTACCAGAAACATGTGTCGACTAATTTGATGATAGGTTTTCTAAATTTTGTTGTGTTTTATAATCACTTCATTGTAAACATGCTATGATAATTTTACACAACTACCATCACAATGATTCCACTTGTCATGATCAATGGAGTTGGCCAACCTTAAGTGGATATTTAATAAATCATGGTCAATATTTAAAAAATATGTACATACACCATGTAGTTCATCATGAACTCGCATCAAACTCATTTTTATGAATTATTATAGGTGTTTCTCAATATGTGTTTAACATTGGAAAATAATGGAAGCCAAGATTGAATGATTAACAATCCATCATCTCTTATCAGAAAGTTCTTATTTTAATAATTTTGATGGCCTCTCATATTCTCCTCTTGGAATAATTGTTAACTTATTCCAAGGTTTTTTTACCTATGAAGTTGGTGAGATGTTTAGTAATGTGATAATAATCTAATAATTCCAATTTATGCATTATACCATGTCAAAGGTCAACATTGTTATCTTTAGACAATATAGTGATAAAAATTTAGGATGGTCTCTTTACCCATAAGTTCTAAAGGAAGAAAATTCAAACTAGTCAATACCTTCATGTGAATTATCACAACCATCCAAGCTAGAAAATAGGAACCATAAACACTATTTTAACTAGAGAAATGAGGATCTCATATAAAAATAAAATTTAACAAGAAAAGTATCACTTGCAATAATTTTTTTGGAATAATGGATATTCTATTATACAAATTAATAAGGCTTCTAGAGATTAGAGTGACAATAAAGGAGATTTCAAAGGTCTATAAATAAGAAAAACATATAAGAATGAAGGGTGTTCCTACCTTTATATTATCACTTGGATTTTCACCTTTTGAGGACATGTCTCATCTCTCCTAATCCAAGTGTCACAATTGAAACACCTCTAGGCTGTGGGTAGCCTAAGAATGAGGTGAAATCATGGTTAGTGTTATCTCCCTTCATGTACCACTTGTAAATCACTAATACACCTAAACTTTTCGAGGTAAAAGGGAGATAAAACTGAAAGTAAACTATCCTAAAGGAGGTGATACACCAAATTAGTTGATGACTACCAACCAGCTACATGTTACACATGAGAATAAGGGACTAACCAAACATACACTTCTCCAATCTAAATCTTCTCACATCAATATTTCATTATGAGGTTGTTATCAATGTTTAGGATAGGAGGACTAAATAAGAGGCCTAGGATGGCACTATTTGAATAGACTAACTCACTCAAACTTAACACATCAATAGAACATTTCACATGACCTGCAAGAAGAAGCTTTCCAACTACAAATAGGTGAGGTAATGAAATAATAATGATAAGGAAACAACAAATCATCACTAAGAAAAATCAATCATCCTAGTGAAAACACTATGAAAAATCATGAAAGAGGAAAAACTCAATAGTCTTTATTGATCCATGGTATGCTAATGAGTAGGGCTTCTCCATACTCAGGTGGAGTGTAGTTTACAAAGGCCAAAATGGTTAGTTATTATAAAACTTGAGATAGAGAAGAGGATAAATAAGTCCAAAGGTCACAAGGACACTTGTCAAGATAAGAGAAGGAGTTACATGTGCATGGGAAGAGAGTGTGAACCTGACCATACAAAGTTAGAAGAGATAAGTGGCTTTCTAAGTCATTAAATTCATGAAAAGTGGTGTGGAATTCCTTTTACTAGCTCAAAAAATTACCTTCATGATTTAGCCCTATTTGAATGTCCCAAAACTAATTATGGAAAGGTTTAATTATTTGAATCAAAGGGAAGGATTTTAGATATACTTCTCCATGCATTAGCTTTAGTTTTAATCATCTGTAATCTTTTATAAGTGAACCATCACTTCTTGTAGTCAAGAAAACTCCTCTTTCACACACCTTGCACACTTGGCTTCAAAAAATACATTAGTTTTCCATGAAAATTTATAAAATGGAGTTTATGAAACTTTTCAAGACAATTTATGGCCTTAGAGGCATCAGGTACACTTCAAAAATGCTTCCATTTGAATTTTTCACACTTCTCACCATCATGTTCACTATGTCAGTTTTGATTAGCTAAGATGAATCTATTTTTTGGGCCACCTAAGAGTTGATATGAAGCAATAAATTTTCATTATGAGTTATCTTAAGTCTCAAGCTTTCCCTCCCTGTGATTGCCATTTTTAGACTCCTTACAAAACCTTCAAAACACATAAAAAGGTCAAGAAAACCCTATTTTGTACTCCATCCATATAATTCCATATAGCTAATCCTAATGGTAGGGATCTTGACTGAGTCTTATACAACCTTTAATAATTTTCATATTCAAACTAGGCCATTAGTATATCTTTCCATCTTTATTTCTTTCATCAGGTCTATAACTAGGGTTTAAGGGGGTTTAGGCCTATTTTACCCTCTTAGCCATTATTCATAGAGATTTCATATTAAAATTTAAATTCAATTCCATAAAAGAGTTGCTCAGGAACCTATCTAACTCATTCTATCCATATGATTCCCCATGCAAGGTTTCAAAGTAGATATGAGCAATCAAACCTCTCTTATCGAGCTTGTTTCTCTTCTTTGCATAAGTTTGAGTTGTCTTAAAGCCAAAAAATGGATTCTCATGGATTCCCATAAAATATATATTCTTGAAACACACCTAATTTCACCCTATTAACATGGATCAATCCACTTTATTTATCACATAAGGTTAGAAATTAATTTGACCCTCCATTTGGCTTTGGCCTAGAACCTTATCTAATAGGCCTAATTGTAACACTTATATTCTATAAAATCCTATTGGGTTACCTCCTTATATGAGGTGTTTTTCATGTTTACCTATATTTGATTCAAATTCATAAACCTTATTTCAATTTCCAATCAACTTTTAAAATTCATTTTTATCTCTACATCCAAAACCTGCTAGTTTACACTCAAGGGGAGTGCCCTTTATCTAAGATAAAACATAGGGAAATTCCCCTATTTTTATAAACCAAGTGAATGTTGGATAAGCTTATCAAAGTTGTGAGGACTATCTATAAAATATTTGAGTCCTTTATCATGTCTCTATACCCACAAACTCCTTCAAATTCCAAGGCAGACTTCTAGAAAAGGGATTATGTGTAGGGGTTCACTACATGGACTTTTTTATTATGTTACATAGCCATATATCTACTTGTTTTCAATTTCCAAGAGAATATATAGGATATAATCATCATAATTAATTTTACTTAGGTCTTTTTATCATTTAAAACTTCTACATACCCCTCCCCACACCTTGCTTAGTCAAGATTGTATATAATCCTTGACTATATTCTTTGTTTTGGAGGGCACCTATAGGTAGTCCTGTATATTTTAAGCTTGAGGAAAAGTATAAAACATACCTATAGTCCCTTAGGGTAATTTATAATTTTTTTGGCCCATTTTTATTCATTTTTAAACTAATTACACCTCAATAATCCTAACTTCCTTACTCTCTACCCCTCATAGTCAACTACAATTGACTGTGTGGGGTCCTGTAGGTGCAACTATATTATCTAGGCCTTGTTTTATGGCTTTGGAATCCTCATTAAATTTATATAAATCATAATATAATTACACTTATTCCTTTTGTTCTTGGAATGAATTATGTTATAAAGGCTATCTAGTCCACTCCAGATAACCCTACAGTCAGCCTGTATATATACATTTTGTGATGAAAGAAGGCTATAGGTGGTGTTGTGATCAAAACATAGTATATCCTTATATTCTGATAATATGTATGCCATGAAATATATATTATACCATATATAACCATTCAAAAATGAAACATGGTTTGTAATTCAATCTTGAATTGGAAAGCTTCTTTGGGGCCCAAAACCTGTAGATGGCACTGTCAAAATTTAGTGCATAAAAGTGCAATTTTGAGGTGCTCAACAACCACCTTACACTAACATTTATGACCTCCATATTTTACATGGTTCTGGTCCTATGTAGGGGATACAATGTATGGTCATTATAATGTATCAAACTCTTGATATCTACATTATATGATCTTGACAAAAAAAGGTTTAGACCTTTGTTTTCATATTTTAAGGGTTAGGTCCCTGAAAATAGGCCATGATATGCTTGATCAAGGTTTTCACTCTTATTTTAAAACTTAACCCTAAAAATAGGTATTCAATTATCTCACCTCATGTTAGTAATCTAATAAAGGATTCACCATGCTTTAATGTCCCCATTAAGCATTCTCATTTTCTATCAATACCACCTGTAGGTGGCAATTTTCATGCATAGGTAGCAAGTATGAGTTGGATAGTGGATATAAATTTGCCCCTAAAGTTAATTGATCTATCTTCATGGTTTTTAAATGAAACATCATGATGTTTTATAACTTTAAATAGGTTCTCTCACTCCATTTTCAATATTGGAGCCTATTATATGACTTATAGGTGCATGTTAATTGTAGGAGACTAAGTGTAGCAAAAAAAAGGTTTCCCTCATGTTGATCATACACTATTTTATGAATTAAACTTTATTACCCATGTGATAAATATGTTTCCATCACCATATGACCTTTTTCACTCTCTTATGAATTTATTCTATCCCTAACATAGCTCATTCAAATGATTGTATATGACAGTAATAGAATAGGTTGATTGTATGGTGTCTTATGACTAAAAAATCATGAAATTTTGATTTATAGATTAGATTTAAAGGATAAATGAATCAAGATAAAATTTATAAAATTTAAATGAAGATATCACAACCCTATGGAACCATGATCGAAGTATGAAGATCCTACAACTAGTGGAAACATGCCTGCCACACATAATGGTACCTTCTCTTATAACATGAGATGATTTACATATTAAAACAACTTGAAACACTAAAGAAAACATGGGGATCATTTGAGTATGGATTAAACATCATCTATAAACAACATCAATAAGTGAATTGTACAAAATTATCCAAACCAAAGTAAAATCTATAGGGTGCACAAATTAACAAGCAAAATAGATAGTCTAACTTCTTAGAAATGGTTCATAAATCACAGACCACCATTAATCTAAAAACAAACATAAAATTGAATATTAATAAGTGTATAATACACCCCCAAGATAATTTTACCTAAAACATCTCTTGTTGACCATATTAAGTACAAACCTAGGGACCATTCTTACTTCTCAAGCCTAGCGTAAAAAAGAAGGGAGAAGAAGTTTTCTTAATTTATTGGAGTTTCTGATCAAAATAATCACTAAAACAATTATATCTTTAAATTTACTCAACTACAAAATTCTATACAATTATGTACACCTCATTAAATGCTCATTTTTCTAAGAAAATAACCCCTTTTTCTGAATAACCTACCAATTTTTTGTTAAAAATAGTTACTTAAGACATGTGAGGACACATGTGGAGTGACATCATCCTTTTTAACCTTCACATCTCCTAAGGAGGCTTTAAAACTCATTTAATGCTCCATTTTGACCACCAAAATGACTCAAAAACTCATAAGGACTAATTAGACCACAACTACGGCTACCTATAAACACCAAAAATCCACACACCTATGATTATGATTGTTGAAGTAGCCCTATAAGTACCCTTGGACCCTCTTAGGACCAAACTACACCTATTAGGCCTAAACCAACTAGTCTGTACTCGGTTACACCTAGCTAAGTAACCCTGACCTTCAGGACCCTATTCTTGTGGACCTTGACCATCAATGGTTAGGGTGACCATTGGCGGTCAGCCTTAGGAATGCCTGACCTCAAAGGTCAAGATCCACCTTCTCACTAAGAGCATGCAAGCTCACCACCCATTCTCTAAATAAAAACTTATCTAATTTGTGTTGTGAGCCTTTACATGTACAAATTATATTTAGATGACCTCGTTACACCTTCACTTCCACCTCTTGCTTATGCCTATAATAGAGAGAGGTTTACGAGGTCAAATCCATCTACAATAATTATCAAGAGCTCAGGCATTTAGGAGTTTTCTTTTGTAGGTCAATTAGGTCAATTAGCATCATTAGCATTATCAAGCATTAGTCACCATCTTATTGAGAGCTAACTTGCCATCGTCTCTCAATGAAGCTTTTAGGTACCATTACTCTACTAGAATCAACCCAATTTCCACTAATAGGCTAAAACCACCCTCCCAACTGACTTATGATAAGACATGTACTTGTTTGTTACTATTCACATACTTTTATTCCATTTCACAATCAATCTATCCCTTGCCTAACTCCAAAAATTCATCTATGAAATCTCATCATCTTTTGTTGATCAAACCCAGAATTCCATAGTCAACTACTAATGGTTGGACCCAACCACCAATGGTCAATCCTAACCACCAATGGTTACCCCAACCATTGATGGTCACCTATGGTAGAAAAATGAGAAAGTTTATTTCACCCAACTAAATCCATTTTTCTATGTTTTTGACCACTCACAAACCCCCTTCTAATTTTTTGAAGCATACCCCAACCCGTTAGCATTATTATTAATTAGTTTATCACTAATTAGATCATTTCTAATCTATTTTTCTAGCAAGATTTCTTGTATTTAATTTCAATACCTTTTTATTATTGATGCAAGTATCTTATTTCCATTTTATCAACTTGATTATTTAAAATATGTGGATTTATAACCCCTAAGGAAGCTCTCACTTCTAGGATCTAGCTATCGCTAGGCAATCCACCCAACTATATTTCTAACAAATAAGTTTTCTTTAGTGATTTCTTATCTATAGGTCTTCCTCCCAAGTCAAAGAAGAACTCTTCACAATCTTCTAATTCATCACATACACGAACAACTAGGTTTTTCAACCATACCCATATCAAGTTTCTTTTCTCTCTTTGTTTACAACTTAAGTAAAAATTTACATGAAACATTCTATCACACTCGGTGGGACCCAGAGTCTTTACTCACATTTTATTTTCATTTATATGCTCTACTCTCTATCTATGATCATAATTAAAACTAAATTTTCTGTTGGGCTTAAAATCAACTACATCCATTGCTTACTTTTAACATTAGTTCACTTTGAATTAAAGCATAGTAACCTTATCATAGCATTACCTTTGTTGCACACACTAGCCAGACCACTTTAATCAATCAAACATCAAAATAGTTTGATACAAAGCTCGATTGGGGTTTCATCACCTATAGGTCACCTTACCCATTCTTGACAATCCTACTTGGAAGTCATTACCAAGAGGAGAACCAACTCAGCTCTTTGGTTGAGTATAAACTTTAGACATCACTATGGGACTGTGAAGTGAGGGAGTAGGCCCTAATACCAAGCCATGTATTAATTATAATATATATTCTTTTGAACACCTAAACAAGCCAAAACCAACCATAGACTACTTATATGGTACTTGATTTATAAGCCAACTTCTATCACACATTCTCATAAACTAAGGCATAGGCCAAAAGTGAGATTAAAACTAACCTCTAGGCTTAAATTTACTTCATAGTGCATGTCTTGATTCCCATGATCATTTTATTGTCTTCTTGTTTGAGTGGTGAGATTGTTCTTATTTTCTCTCCCCTTTTTCTTGTATGGTTCTCAATCGCCAATAGCAAAGAGACCTAGTAGAGTAAAATCAAATAGCCTCCTCTACATCCTCATCTATGGAGGATATATCTAATGTAAAATATTCACCTCATCCATTGGGAATCCCTACTTTCCCTTGAGTATTTCCCTAAGGGGACATGTATTTTACCACTTTTCTAGACAACAATCCAGTTTCCCTTTAGCACTATCTTAACACCTCTTCTCATCGTATCCTAGTTTCAACTCCACCTCAGGATCCTCCTTATGGAATGTCATCCCACCTTATGAAGTTTATCCCTATTGCCATGATCACCACCCAACCTTTGATCACCCAAGAATCTTCATCTACTAACCCCTCTGATGTTATGACTGAAAACTAACCTATCCAACCAACCATCACCCTTACACCTTCCACCCTACTAATGACTCCTCTACCTCAAGGACAACCCAACCATTAACCCATCATTCCCCACTTGTAGCTAGAGTACCCACCACTAGCATTACCAACCTCTCCTCTATCAAACCTAGCCCATCAGTCAATACCCATTTACCAAGGTTAGGGGTATTTATCCCTTCTACCTAACCACTCATTAGCACAAAGGTCACTATCTAACCTCTTGTCATGAACCCAACTACCACCCATGCCCAATCTATAGGGACTTCTTAGTAGTTACCCATTGTACCCAATATAGGATACATCCATAAGCCACAAAGGTATGTACCCACTACCCAACCACCATCATCCACCTACCCTACCCAACCTCTAGCATCCACATTCCAATATGTGGTAGCCTCTTAACCACCAAAAAATTATCACTATATTTCCCAATCTCAACCATAATATTAGCTTCACAATCCTTTTGGTGTACCACCTCAAATTGATCTAATGAAAATGCTCATGGACAAGATGACCAACCTTGAGTCATCCATTTTATGGGCTCATAACATCCTATGATCAGATTTGTAATGAACCTATTAATCCTTTTGTCCCCATCAGACCTAAACATCCTCAATGGGAGCTTCCAAAATTTACCAAATTTCAAATCAAGGAGGACCTCTAACAACACCTTAGGGATTTTAGGCATGCGTGTTACATGATTGCTTACAATGATACCCTTATCCTTAAAACCTTCCCCATAACTTTATTCACCTTGGCACTCAATTGGTATAGTTTCCTCACCAAGCATTCAATATTTTCTTTCACCCAACTAGCACAAGTATTCTTAGATCATTTTTTCATTAACATTTCCAAGAATGTCTCTATCAGAGACCTCTAATCTATCAGGCAGTTCGATGATGAGTTCATTGCCAATTTTATCTCCCATTAGAGAATCTTGATTAATCAACTTTCATTTTCCTTGCCTTAACCTGAACTTATAAAAAAATTTGGTCAAGCTTGCACCAAACATATATATTCTACACTGCATGTCCAAAGCTTTACAACCTTTCATGAGGATTTTACCCTAACACATAAGCTAGAAAACTAGGCCATAGATGAGGGTAAATTGAAGTTATGAAACAAGAACTCTAATTTCAAGACCAATGAAACCTCTTCCTCCAAACCAGGTAACCAAGCCAATATCTAAACCAAGACCAGGGGAACCATGAATTGCATCATCCTTAAAACCACCCCTCCACCCAATGTCAATCAAAAAAATTCTCCCATTACCTCTGATCAAAATACAAGGAACCTAAATTGAAGCAACCAAAAATAATTCACTCCACTTGGAGAATCTTATACCTCAGTTTTGGAGAAGATACTAAAATCTAACCTTATAAAAATTCTACCCATCAAACCTCCCTAATAATTTTATTCTTCTCATCTAGCAACTACTTTGTATAATGAGAATGACCTCTGTGTTTTTCATTAGGTAATTAGACATGACATTAGCTAATGTAATACTTTCAAGAATGTTGTTTAGAGTCTTATCGATAAAGGGTAACTCATGTTGGATAATCCCAATGACCCTCAAAATCAATCTCTTGACATCTTCAAGAAACCTTTTCCCAACCATGCCCCTATCAAAATTGAGGACACATAGACCGAATGCTCTCATAATTTCCACACTGTCAACATGGTTCATAATACACCTACCCATGAGGATGCGATCATCTAATCTACCCATTCCTCCCCTACCTTGCTTATCGAGGTAATAGATTCACCTTACCCTCCTTTGGATAACCAAACTAAAGAAGTTCTTTTCACCCTAACTACCCTCATAGAAGCTTTGGAATCATCACATACTACCTAAACTAGCACATCTAGGCAAATTAGCATTCCTAATTTGCCACCTCCACTAACTACCCAACAAACTACTACTCCTATGGATATTGTTCCTAAAGGAGGAGAATTTATATCAATGCCTCCCATGGATGAGCCATTTATCTCAACCTTACTTCAATCACCTTAGGAAATCAACCAAATTGCAAACCATCTTCCCCAACCTACAAGTCTATCTTTTGCATCCACTACCCATAGAGCAAAATTAGTACACAAACCTTTTTCTACATTAGAGCAAAAATTGGAATTTTCCCTAAAACCAAACATGGATCAAACCACTTTCTAGAAATAGTTAGGGCTCCCCCCCCATCACCAAACCTAAACCTTATAGCATGCCCCTAAACAACCAATCTATCATATCTCTACCACCTCTTAAACCAATCCAAACTTCTACCAATCCCCCATCTCCTTAGTCAACCAAAATAGCTACCACATCACCAACCAAACCTTTCAAAACTCTTGGTGCCTTCCCTACTCAGAGTTTGGTTCACCCATCCTTGAAAGTAGACTTAACTTCACCCAAGCCTATACCTAGGTCTCAACCCACACCAACCAAGATGATGAAAATATTGATGGGACGCATGACCAAGCCTCTACCTCCCTCTACCTTGCCCTCTATCTTAGGGCCTCACCCTTCCACTTTACTTAAAAATCAGCCCCCCTTCAACATATGTCACCCACTACCATTGATTACACTAGCACATTTATAAACAATGCATCGGTCCCTCCTAGATTACAATCAGTTAGACCACCAAACTTGGCCACCCTAACTACCAACATACCCTAAGCAAAACCATCAACTAAAAACACCACCCTACCCAAACCATCTCTCACCAAACCTATTGCCACCAATATGCCCATCTTACCAACCCAAACCATGAGCCCTAAAACCTTCCTACCTCTAATATAATCTTATATGACCATTCTTCAAAGATTCCTACAAACCTTTAGCCTTGCATTACCTCCTATCAGACCTTTCAATCCTCTTGATTCGAAGCTAACTTGGTATAATGACCATAAAATCTACTCCTATCATAGGATACCTAGGTATGACATGGATAATTTTAAAGCTCTCTAGGCCATTATCCACCAACTCTATGATGAGGATGATCTATTGGTAGATGACCTTCCATCCCTTCCTCCACCACTACACCCAACAGTCAGCCACCAACACATTTCTATCTCACACTCTCACCTTAGAGTGATAGAGAATCTACCTAACCACCCATCACACCTTACCCATCTATCCATACCATTAATTTGGTCACATAATCATAACAAAAATATAAAAGGAAGGCCAAAATTTCCATTCCATGGACATACCCACCAACTAACCCTAAACCAAACTAGATCCAAACCCCCACATCTTTAGCTAAGCCCAAAGTTACCATATTAAGCACATTAAAGGCTAACCCCTCTAAATCCATCAAGAGGGTCATTCTTAAACAAATACATTAGAGCCCAGCTAAGATGATCCTTTATGATCCCATTTCCACCTCACCCCACCATCATTAGCCATGAGCAAGGCTATACAAGCCATTAGAATCAGATTGGGAGACTCCCAACCTATAGAGGCATTTATTGGTGCTCTCTAACTCTCCACCCTTGTTACCTTCAAGGACTCAAAGATACCTTCTCTCCACCTTGAGGACCCAGATCCCCCCCTCTTTATTACCACCCATATTAACCAAACCTACATCAAACAAGTTATGATCGATGGGGGAGTTATTATCAACATTATCTCTTCCCATGCCTATGAACAACTCAAGCTATCAGACAATGTCATGTCCAAAACTTTAACCATCCTTAGATCCTTTAACAACACCATTACCACTAACTTGGGAACCATCTTCCTTCATATTCAGCTAGGACCTTTCATGCTCCTCAAACTCTTCTATGTGGTCGAAGGTGAATTCTAGTATAATGTTTTTTTAGGGAAACCTTATATATAAGTTATGGGTTGTGTACCTTCCACCCTCCATCATTACATCAAGTTTGAACACAAAGGTCAAGTTGTTACCATAAAAGCTAACCGTATCCCTTTTGTAGCATGTAATATGACCTACTGACCTAATGGCATTCTCCTACCTCCATCCAAAGCACTACAAATAACCACCATCAAGCCCTCACCCATGGAAGTCAAAGTTATTAATTTTTCCATTTCCTCTAAGGCATCCACCATTTCATCTATCCCCATAGACCAGATAACAATCACTGATCATTTTTAACCTACCTTTAAATGCCTTACCCTTGGAGAATACTATCTCCTCACCCTTGATGCCCTCCTTACTCCCCAAGAATATGGGCATCTCAGCCACCAATCAAGTTATGACCTTAACATTGGAGCTATTACCCCCTTGGGGCCTTTGAGATATCGAACCCACTTTATCTATGGGGGAATTGACAAGCTACTTAAAATCATTGCCACTCCCTCTCCACCTTAGCCAATCAACTCTACCTTCTCTTATTTAGACAACCTAGACTTCATCAAACTATACCTTCATGGGTATACCTAGAAGGGATTTAGTTTGGGATGATATGAGCATAGCCAACACATGTTAACCTTGATTGAGACACAAAAGCCTCACAAAAAGCATGGCCTCAGCTTCATTCTACCTAATTAGAAGAAATCCAAACAAACTACCCCTACCATTATTGAAGAAGAGAACCCTTCCTCAATAACATCCCCTCTACCTATGGGTAAGGATGAGGACATCATCCCACATAACCTTTTTTTTTCATCAACATGATTACCCTCCATCCCCTAACTTATCAAAAGGAAGGGGAATCCATATCCATCCCTTTGACCCATCTTAAACTCATGGGAGAAGACTCTCCTACCATTAACATTATTCAATGTCAGGATGATGATGTTATTCTCACCTAACTTGGTGCACTAGATTCCTCCATCCATAAATCCTTGCCTCTAGAAACCTCAACCATGTTGAATGAATCTACCATAGACATTGACATAGGCACTCAAGACAATCCCCATATTTTCAAACTTGGCCAAAATCTCATCCCTAAGGAGCTACAGGACTTCTCTACCTTCTTCCAAGATTATAGTATTGTATTCACCTAGTCATATGCTGATATGCCTAGTATTGACCTAGCCATTTCCACCCACAACACTATAACTAATCATGATGCCAAACCTATCAAATATAAACTTCATTAAATGTATCCTCACATAACCCTCCTTGTCAAAGAAGAGCTTCAATGCCTCTTTTATATTAACTTTATTCAACCCATCAATTATCTGTAATGGGTTTCAAATATCATGCCTATCACTAAAGCCATAGGGGGACTATGTATATGTGTGGAATTTTGTGACCTCAACCTCACTTGCTCAAAGGATGACTTTTCTCTACCTAGCATTGACCAAATTATTAATCTTATAGCAGGGCATGAGATGTTGTCTCTCATAGATAAATTATTAGGTTATAATTATATTTTGATTGCCCATAAAGATCATCACAAAACTACCTTTATCAACCCATAGGGGGCTTTGTATTATAGAGTCATGCCCTTCAGTCTTAAGAATACTGGTATAACCTACCAACATGCCATGAACTATATTTTCTATGACCTTATCCATACAATCGTTGAAGACTATATGGATGACCTTCTTGAGAAGTCCAAGCTTTGTAAAGACTATTTAGTCATTATCAATATTATCTTTGAGTGACTTATCCACTATCATGTCTGCTCAATCCCAAGAAATATATTTGTGGGGTCTTGTTAGGAAAACTTCTTACCTTCATGATTTCCCTTCGAGGAATCAAGATTGATATGGCCAAAATCAAATCCATCCTAGAGATGCTACCTTCAACCAATCTTAAACAACTCTATATCTTATAGGGGAAGCTTCAATCCATTCATCACTTCATCTCCCAGCTCTTCGATCAATGTCAACCCTTCCACCACCTCTTGAAAAAGGACATCTCTTTCAAGTAGAATATTGATTGTCAAAAGGCCTTTGATCCACTTAAAGGCTACCTACTATCTCCACCTATCCTTACACCTCCTAAGGATAACCAACCTTTCTACCTCTATGTCTCTACCATAGACCATTCCCTAAGGGTGATGCTTGCTCATCAAGATGAAAAAACACAAGCAGCAAGCCATCTATTACATTAGTGACATGCTTGTTGAATATGAGACTCAATACACACATAACAAAAAACTATGTTTAGCTTTAGTCTTCATGGCCACCAAACTTTGCCACTACCTTCTTAACCACAAATTTTTTTTCATAACTAATATTGACCCCCTCAAGAACATGCACTCCAAACCATACCAAAACTAGTGTATGGGTAAGTGGATCATGCTTTTAACTGATTTTGACCTTGAGTTATTTAAATATAAATAAATCAAGGGGTAAGCCATTACTGACCAATTGTTTGATGCACCCCTAACAGACACCTAACTTCCCCCTCTTGAATTTGTAAATGAGTCAATCACAAGTCTATCTCAAGTAGATTTTACCAATCACATAACCATGTTTTTTGATGGTTCCAAATGTCAACTTGGTGGAAGGGTTGGCACCATCCTTATCCCCCTTATCAATGAACCACTTCCTTTGAAGTTTAAACTTGACTTTGAATGCACCAATAATGTAGCCAAGTATGAATCCCTAGTAATAGGTCTCCAAACTACCTTAACCTTAGGAGTTAAAACAATCAATATCTTTGGTGACTCCCAACTTGTGGTCAACCAAGTTAATGGCATTTACCAGTGTAAGAATGAAATAATGCAACTATATAGACAACTAGTCATAGAACTCCTAGCCTCATTCAAACACTACTATATTCAAACTACCCCATGATCCACCAACAAGTTTGTCAATACTATGGATTTTCTCCCTCTCATGTCCTGTCAGCACCCTCAGACTCCAAACTATCAGTCATTGTCCATTGCCTCACTGAGCCCTCAAACACCCAATCAAACACTTCAACCATCTTTAGTGTGGAGAAGATCCTACTTGACCTTTGGTATTAGCAAACTTTTGACTACCTTCACCTTGGTGTATTTCCGTCTAGCCTCTCTCGAAATACATGTCAAGCATTTATCTAAAGCACCTCCCATTATACCATTCTGGGTGGAATTCTTTACAAACATGGTTTTGATGGCCTTATATTTTGTTGCCTTCATAGTTCAGAAGCCTCTCACACTATCAAATAGACACATGAGGTATCTTTGGGGGCCACCTTAGTGGACCCACTATAGCTAAATACATCCCCTACCTGGGTTATTACTAGCCCACCCTTAACCAAGATTATTTTGATTATGTGAAAAAGTGTGTCAAGTGTCAACAACATGCTAATTTACATCATGAACCTAGCAATAGTCTTCATATTTCTACAGACTTTTGTCCCTTTTCACAATGGGGCCTAGACCTTATCAGTGAAATCAACCCCCACTCTTCATAATGACATCATTATATCATTATCACAACTGAATATTTAACCAAATGGGTGGAGGCTATTCCTTTTATCCTGACAAAAGCTGAAAAGATTATCAAATTTATCACCCACCATATCATCTACCATTTCGATGTTCCCCATAAGATCAGCACTGATGATGGAAAATATTTCAAAAACAAACAATTTGAAGGCCTTTATGACATATTTGGTATTAAACTTAGCTTTTCATCACCTTATTTCCCACTATCAAATGGACAAGATAAAGCCTCAAACAAAACCCTTAACAACATACTTACCAAAATGGTTAATGCCTCAGGTTAGATTGGCACCTACACATCCCTTTTGCCTTATAGGCATATTGAACTAGCATCTAAACTCCTACAAGTACTATGCCTTTTTTCTCATGTTTGGAGCCAAGGATATATTGCCTCTTGAAGTCCAAATACCTTCTCTTCACATATCTTTGCATGACCTTGTTTTAGAAAACGATTATCATCAAAAATGTTTATCTCAACTTGAGATACTTTATGAGTGTCATTTGGCCACTCTTTCACATCTTTATGTCTATCAAGAATGAATCAAATGAGCTTATAACAAACACATGAAAGTTAGATAATTTGATATTGGAGATCTTGTCCTCAAGGAAAACCAGCATGTAACTAATATGGAGAAAAGCAAAAGGGGAAAATTTGATTTTAATTGACTTAGACCCTACATCATTACCTATAAGTATAGATTAGGAGCTTATCATTTTTACTCTCTTGATGGTAAACCAAAACCTGAGCCTCTCAATGCTTTGGATTTGCATCCCTTTTATTGTTAGATAGGTATTTCAATCATCATTTGTCTAACTTAAGCTCATCTATTTCAACCACATATATTTTCCTCTTTTGAGGGGCAACTGACTAAAATTGAATCATGTGATTATCCATCATAATTTTAAACTAATATTTAATTATGGATACCATGGTTCTATCCATGGTATAATTCTCATAGTACTTCCCATCTCTTTGATATTAATTCCTATGGTCATTGTCAACTATACCTCCTTTTTACCTATGGAACCTTCATGTTAGCTTAGTTTTGCCTTCATAAAGGTAATCCATTGATCATGTATGAGAAAGTCTATGTCGAGCCAAATCAAACAAAGTAAAAGGCAATATAAAAAAAATTATAAAAAAATAAATCTTGGGTCATTCTTAGCATTCACAGACTAGTCCCTTAAAGGACAGCTATTGAAAACTTATTTAAAATTGCAAAACATAAGGTGGACTGCTCCCTTAATGGATAGCTATCAAAATAATTTGTGCTATGTACATAAACTTAGACCACTCCCTTGAAGGATGGCTGAGTAAAGCATTTGGTAAAGCTAGAAATTTCTTGAAAGCGTCCCACATTGATCAGCTTCCCCAACCCTCAAGCAAAAGAATTTTTAAATCCGTAATCGACTCTCATAACAAAAATAATCTTGGAAAGATGCAACCAACTCTCCTTAGTAGACTTCTCACATCGATCAGTCTAAACTTTATATATGGACATAGACTTGTTTATATTACCTCTTTGGACACCTACAAAAAAGGCATACTAGTCTTCCTAATGGTTCTAGTTTCACCCATTCTCCCTCCACATATCATATGCATGATACTATGATCTTACTTAACACAATGTAATCCAAATCCCTATCTATCAACATAATCATGCTAATTTGTAATCATTGGAAAGTCTTATTTTCACTAAGCTAATCAAAATTTGGGTTTCATGTTAATCTTTACCAATGAAAAGGCATCGTTTTCATTTTATTATCTTTTATTAGTTTATGTAGGCCTATCACTATGTGCATGAACAATAAACATCACATCAAAATTATGAACATCATGAACTCTTTCAATAAGTAATGGCATTTATCTATCAATGAGTCAAACACAACATAAACATATCATATAAAACCATGAGCATCAATCACATCATAAACCATAAGTATGTCATTACACCATCACAAGCATAAACCAAATAACTAAGCCAAACATTAGGGCATATACCATTTCACCCATATACACACAAATAAAGCTATAACATGTATCCATCCATAACATATCCTATCATAACTATGAGCATAATTAAAGCATCACATGCCTAAGCTACTAAGTGAAATATCATAAACATGAACCAAAACCATAAGCCATAATCACAAACCACAAGCAACTATCATATATAACATCATAAGAATCATCATATACATTAAATCATCAAAAAATAATACATGTCATGATATGTCAAGATCTCTCAAAAACATATACATCTCATTACATCGATGTATAGGCTAGTATCAAAATAATACATCATAATAACATATCTCAATATCATCATGAGCCTACACCACTACTATTGGCCCCATCTATGCCTTCACCTATACCTGGTGGTAGTTCCCCTAGTACCCCTACCTATCTAACTGTATAAGCCCATTGACACGAAGTAGCTATCAATGGCCCACCAACCAAGCTTGTTTTATACTTTGCATACCTCATATCTTGAGGTAGATGGTCTATTGCCATCACCTCATAATATCTAAGCTCCATAATGGTAGCTAGATAGTGTACTCAGGGAATTGTGTCTAGTGGCCCTCTTATTGTTATTGTACCTACCCTAGACCTCTACCTAAGTAGATTTATCTCACCTATAATACTGGTGATTTTACCCTATAATACCTAAATTTGGCCCTATAATATAGCCACTTATCCCTACAAAGCCTGTACCTAAGACTAGGTTATGACCAATGATACCCCTGCCTGTCTACCCTAGTTTGCTAGATCTATATCCATCAGTGCTACCCATTTTATCTCCACACACATCTATAGCTACATAAATAGGCTAGTACTAAGCCATGTATCCATGTATATACCCTACATCATTTATGGGAGACCTAATAGGAATCTCCACAAAGCCACCATCCAAAATTGTCTGAATAAGTTGGGTCATTGGTAATTAAACCTCTAAGTCCTACCTCTTGTACCATGGATGTGGACCTAGTATACCCTATAACAAGCCAAACTAGCACTACACTCATTCAAAGGGAATCAACTCAACGTCACCCTCTCAGTGGCCCACTATCCACTTGTAGCTCTGTATAGTGAGGGTATCCCTCTTATAGACTAGATAGATAGGGAACTATAAGTATGGTCTCTATATGATATCTGTAGCTACCAATCTTCATAGGGAAACTCTGAACCACTCAAAGTCATATGCTCTACTTTTATCACCTAATGCATCATAATCATCCTTCCACATCATAAATCCCATAGGTAATTCTAGTTGTGTGTACCCCATCCATATTAATCCCATAGGCCTCAAAACCTAGATGTGCTCGTAAACCCAATAGTGTAGAACCATGCCCACATTGATGCCATACCTTTTATGGTGTTTGAATCCCCATATCTCTCTATAAATATGGACTAGAAACACTAGGACCCACCCAAATACTATCCTCCAAAGCAATAACTCAACCAAAATAGCTATTAATACATAAGGTAATCTCCTACTACTAGAATATATAACCCCAAAGCAAGTAACTATGATCATCAACATTGTCATAAGTCTCCTCTCCTCAGGATCCCTCTCGTATAGTGTTGAATAACTTATCCCTCTAGAGTGTGAATGGACATAGTCACTATCATCTCCATATAGATGCTTAATGTACTTATCTTACTCCTTTTACTCGATTTGGTAGATCACCTCACCACATAGTGGGAGCTGAGTGATCCTATGGACATCCTCTAAGAGAATAGTCATCTCCTCAATCAGTAGTAAGAAGGTATTAATATCAAGATCCCATCTCTTGATGAGTACTACTATCATGGATGTATCCCTAGGCATGTGTTGGTAGTGCCTCATCCCTCTTATCCCTACTACCTCTATATGTTCCCAATCATCAGTAGTCATCCCCTTGATTAGTGTAGGGAAGATTCATGGTACGTGATCATGCATCTGTATCTACTCTTGAGCCTACACCAAATAAAAATTCTTGGCATAAACCCCAATTGGTCTCATCTACCCTATATTTTAAACATGCCCCTAACCCTAACATATTTGACCTCACCATAACCACAACCCATTTACCCCTTAAACCTAACCTAGCTGACCAAACTTTAGGACTAACTGCTTATCTTAACCCTAACCATTAGACTCTAGACCAAAACCATACCTAAGCCCTAAACACATTTAAAACCCCTAACTTATCATAGCTAACCATTAGTGGTCATGTTAACTACTAATAGTTGGGGACCCCTAGTTCCTAGGGTGTCAACCATCGATGGTCAGATCTGACCATCGATGGTCACCTATGGGCATTTAATGATCAGAATGCCCGAACCTCTCATGGCCCAAAAGTAGGAAACAAATTCACAAACACTACCCTACATAGCATCCCTAGATAAATATGATACCCAATAACCTAACCACCCTATCAATTTGATGCTCTACCCATCTTATTTTCCTAAAACCCCCAAAACCCTACCTAGGGCATGTAGACCCAAATAACAAATTTACAAACACTCCCCCCATGTAAATACAAGCAATAGAAACATCAAACCTATCTACTAATTTATTTCACCCCTACCTATTTTTTTAACCTCCTTCATGGTCTAAGCCCTCAAATAGGTACTCAGTTGCATCCTCATACTCCCTACATCTTAGACCCACAGACTCTACTACACACCTCTAGCCAATGAGCAGTATCTACCTCAGCATGCACCCTCCTCAAAAAGCATCAAAATATCTTAGAGCTCAATCAATTAATTCCCAATAATTAAAATGACAAATTAACTTTTGTTTTTTACTTTTACCCCCTAGAATTTTAGGGTTTCCCCTAACCGTCAATGATCAAGGTGACCATCAATGATCACCTTTGGCGACCCTAACCATCGATAGGTAGGATACCCTAAAAACCCACTTTTTCACCTTTTACCTAAAATCTCCTAATTTTTCATAATTTACATCAAGATCTTACCCACCCATGGAGTTACCTTCTCCACCCACCCTGACCACCTCATCACCTCATCATTGGTCTCTTTTGGCCCATTTAGCATGCAATTTTGTGACACTTTTTGCCTAGTCCTTTGACTATAGTGACAACATTTCCATGTTGACCCTTCTTCTTTTTGCACCACCTCATGCATATCAATCTAATTATGTCTCACTTGGAGTAATTCCTACCTCAAATACCCATGACACTTGACCTATTTATGTTTTCCTCAGGAGCACATCCTACCTTGGATACCCAAAAAATACATAGATATCACTTATAAGACTTGCATTTAGGAGTGTTCCCAGCTACCACACCTATAGGTTGTCACATATCTCACTCATACCTTATCTTTCTTAGCATCAAACCTTATTTTCATAAACATTGACAACCTAGTATATGTGTAATCTTGGTTATCACACATTTTGTGCACACATTTATGTCTCACATGTGTGACCTCATGTCACCACCTAGTGACTCACCATATACCACTTATCAAAACCATATTTGTTTTATATTCACCTCACCAAATCTTAGTTTAAGGGGGAATTCCTCCTCCCACTCTCAGGGCAATCATAACCTTGACCCATACTCCATTTTTGTTTTATAGGTCATTCACGCAAGCTGCATAACAAAAAGGGGTAAAATGTAGACACTAAAAATATATACACCTATGATTCCAAATGTCAAAGTATCCCTATAAGTATTCCCAAACCCTCTGAGGACCAACCTACACCTATCAAGCCTAAACCAACCAATTTTCACTTAATTACACCTAGCTGAGTAACCCTAGCCTTCAAGACCCTACTCTTGTGGACTGTGACCATCAACAGTCAGTGTGACCATTAGTGATCAACTTTGGGAACCCTTGACCATAAAAAATCAAGATCCACCTTCTCACCAAGAGCATGTAATCTCTACCACCCATTTTCTAAATATAAACTTGTCTAATTTGTGTTGCAAGCCTTTGCATGCATAAATTATATTTAGATGACCTAGTTACACCTTTACTTCCACCTCTCCCTTATGCCTATAATAGAGAGAGGCTTGGGAGGTCAAATCCATTTGTAATAATTATCAGGAGCTCAGGCATTAAGGAGTTTTCTTTTGTAGGTCAATTAGTGTCATTAGTGTTATTATGCATTATTAGCCATTTTATTGAGAGCCAACTTGTCATCATCTCTTAACCAAGCTTTCAGGTACTGTTACTCTGCTATAATCAAGCTAGATCCTACCAATAGGCTAACTACATCAACCACCCACCCAATTGACTTTTGGTAAGACATGTACTTGTTTATTACTATTCACATACTTTTATTCTATTTTAAAATCAATATATCCCTTGCCTAATTCCTAAAATTCATCTATGATATCCCATCATCTTCTATTGATCAAATCTAAAATTCTATAGTCAACCACCGATGGTTGGACCCAACCACCGATGGTCAGGCCTAACCACTGAAGGTTAGCCTAACCACTAACAGTCACCTATGGTAGAAAAAATAGCAAGCTAATTTCACCCACCCACACCCAACCAAATCCACTTTTCTATGTTTCCAACCACTCACAAACCCCCTTGATTTTCTGAATCATACCCCAACCTATTAGCACTAGTATTAATTGGTTTATCACTAATTAGATCATTTCTATTCTATTTTTCTAGCAAGATTTCTTGTATTCTAGTTTATTACATTTTGATTATTGATTCAAGTACCTTCTTTCTAATTTATCAACTTGATTGTTTAAAATTGTGTGGATTGACAACCCCTAAGGAAGCTCTCACTTTTAGGATCTAGCTATCACTAGGCAATCCACCCAACTATCACTCTAACAAATAAGTTTTCTTTAGTGCTTTCTTATCTGTAGGTCTTCCTCCCAAGCTAAAAAAGAGCTCTTCACAATCTTTTGATTTAGTGTGCACATAAACAAATAGGTTTTTCAACCATACCCATATCAAATTTATTTTCTATCTTTATTTACAAATGAAGTGAAAATTTACATGAAACACTAACAAGGCATTAAATTACATCAAATGGATTATAAAATATCCCATGATAAAATATTAGACCCATAAGACATCTAAAAATAAATTTTTTACCTATAGGGGTCCTAAATTGACTTGAAGGGTCAAATTTCATCAACAAATTGGTGACTCATGGGGGTAGTATGCTTGTTATACTAAATATTAGTAGCCTTATCAGTCCATTGGGATTAGGGATTCATCTGAAGTCTAAAACATAAAAAGAGGGCTTTGACCATTGACCACAAGCTTTGATCAAGACAAGACCACTTGACTACCTCAACCACACAAAAGAAAGGACACACACAAAACCAAGCAAATAAAATAACAAGACACACACATATGCTAAAAACACTTAAGAAAATTAGAAAAACAAACCACTATGTATAACTAAAACTAAGCATACCTCCCTCCTAGATCAAAGGGGAAGTTTGAAACCTTCCTTGCTTCATGACATGAAGGATTTGGTGAGACATGTAGCCTTTTGACCTTTCACATTGATGCCTCCATATTCTTCATGGTTTTTTCAAACTTTATTGGCATGATGTTCAATGAGAACCAAGTAGCTCCATATAGGTTGGCTATGGAAATGAACTCTTCTTGTATCCAAATAGTCTCAACCTTATCATATACTTATCCCTTGATGTGCAAGTTTGAAAATATGATAATCCTCTCAACCTTGCTCTCCTCAACATAATGTGCTTGATGTTTATAAGCGCCAAAACTTCCTTCACCATGTTCCCACATCCCTAAATTTAGTTTTACCTTAGATGGATCTCTTGACTATATTTTAGGTACAACAAGATCTGCCTTGACATCATTATCTATGTCTACAACTTCTTGTACACTAGCATCATCAAATGGTTTTATGATAGTAGGTTTTTGACCATCAAAATGACCTTCATCTTTATGTTTACTTGATCTCTCAAGATCATTTTCATTAGACTCATCATAAAACATGTCATTAAATATGCAATCTTTTAGAGAAGAAAAAACATTACCCAACTTATAATATTCCTTACATATGGCAATGAACTTATGCCATAAATCTTCTTCATCATGAATGTCATCTTCAAGAGCTATCTCCTCTACCTTTGTCTCATGAGAATATCTTAGGACTACAACTTATTGAGGATTGATTTTACCTTCATCCTTAATAATACACTCCACTTCATGCTTGAGATGGTCATCCACAACTTCATGATCAGATATGGAGGCTTCTTCAAATACCTCTCTCTTTAAGTCTTGGCCACATTCCTCATGGATAAATTTTAAAAAGTCTTTAATATGTTTCTCCTCATTAAAAAAGGTAGGATTACCCTTTTGTTCACAAATGGGAGTCCCTATGGCTATTTATTCCTCATAGTCACTCATGAGATCTTCTTGATCAACTATGAACTGAGTTTGCTCTTCTTCACTTCCTTCTCTCAAGATGAGTTGTTCCTCAAGAAATGGTGAGGTGGAAGGTTGATGGATAGGCTCATGTGAAGGAGATGGAATATGAGGTGAAGTAGAAGGTTTATGAATTGAAAATGGTGCGTGAGGGGTAAGAGAGAAGGCTCATGAGTGGATTTAGGAAAGAAAAAAGCATGAGTAAGTTCATAGAGAAGTGAATTCTTAGATTGATTAGGACTAAAATCTACATAAGCAATAATTGCACCTTGACATTAATATCTTTATGTACAATCCATGAAATTATATTATTCCATATAACAAGACTCATAAGAGTACTCTTGAGGCTAATAGACATCATGGTATGAATGATAGGGCTCATATTGGGACTGATAGAGAGGTGTTTATTGATAAGTTTCTTAGTAGCCTTCCTCATAGGGTTGTCCAACAACATGGTGTCCATATGGAGAGGGAAATGAAGGGTTATAGGTTTGCCATGTCTCATAGGATTGATATCCATTTTGATAGGACTATTGAGGAGTAAAATGTGGTTCATAACAAGGTTGATAGAGAGGTTCATGATAGGGGTATTGTCTATATCTATTCATATCAACTTCATATGTTATATAAGAGATAAAAAATGATCAAAATTCAATGAGATATACCTAGGCTTCTTACAAATAGAAGTTATCATTCAAAGTCACCATTGGTGTTAACTTGTTTGATTCTAAAAGTTGATTAGAGGAAAGGCACACCAAAAATATTAGCACTCTCTTAGACCTTAGTCCCATTGGGCATGCCAAAAAATGTTTGTCACTTGTATTTTCACCCTTTGAGGAGATGTCTCGGCTCTCTTCATCCAAGTGTCACAATTGAAACACTTCTAGGTTTTGGGTAGCCTAAGAATTAAGTGAATCTCTAGATAGGGCTAGCTCCCTTGATGTACCACTTTTAAATATCTACTACACCTAAACTTTGTGAGGGAAAAAGGAAAGAAAACTAAAATTAAACTATTCTAAAGGAGGTGATACACCAAATTAGTTGATGACTACCAACCAGCTACATGTTACACATGAGAACAAGGGACTAACCAAGCATACACTTCTCCAATCTGAATCTTCACACATCAATATTTCATTATGAGGTTGTGATGAATGTTTAGGATAGGAGGACTAAAAAATAGGCCTAATATGGAACTATTTGAATAGACTAACTCACTCAACCTTGACACATCAATAGAACACTTCACATGACTTGAAAGAAGAAGATTACCAACTACAAATAGGCGAGAGAATGAAATATCAATGTTAAAGAAAAAACAAGTCATCATGAATCGAAATCAATCATCCAAGTGAACACACTATGAATAGTCATGGAAGAGGTAAAAAATAGTATTATTTATTTATCCATGGTTTATAAATTAGTATGGCTTCACCATACTCAGGTGGAGCATAGTTTATAAAGGCCAAAATGGCTAGTGCTTATAGAACTTAAGAAAGAAGAGGAAAAATATGTACAAAGGTCACAGGAACACTTGTCAAGATGAGATAATGAGTTACATGTTAATGGGAAGAGAGTTTAAAACTGACCATGAAAGCTTAAAAGAGACAAGTTGCTTTCTAAGTCATTAAACTCATGAAAAGTGGCATGGAATTCCATTTGCTGACTTAAAAAACTACCTTCATGATTTAGCCCTATTTGAACATCCAAAAACTAGCTATGGATAGCTATAATTATTGGAATTATAGGTAAGGCTTTCATACTTGCCTCTCCATGCATTGGTTTTAGTCCTAATCATTTGGAATCCCTTGGAAGTGAACCATCACAGTCAAGAAAATTCCTCTTTCACACACATTACACACTTGTATTATAAAAAGGCATCAATTTTCCATTTAAATTCATAAAATTGAGTGTATGAAAATTTCCAAGACCCTCCATGGCCTTAGAGGCATGAGGCACACTTTGAAAATGCTTCCATTTGAAGTTTTCACACTTCTCACCATCATGTTCACTATTCCAATTTTGACTAGCTAAGATGAAGCTATTTATTGAGGCACCTAGGAGTTGTTCTAAAGTAATAAATTATCATGGGAATTTATCTTAAGTCTTAATATTTCCCATCATGTGATTGGTGTCTTAAGACTCCTTCTAGAACCTATAAAACACACAAAAAGGTAAATAAAAACCTATTTTTTACTCCATCCTTATAATTTTGTATAGCTAATCTTGATGGTAGGGAACCTGACTAAGTCTTATACAACCTCTAATCACTTTCATGTTCAAAATAATCCACTATAGTAGCTTTCCATCTCCATTTCCTTCATTGGGTTTATAACCAGGGTTTAAGAGGGTTTAGGCTTATTTTATTCTCTTAGCTATTATTCATATATATTTCACATTAAAATTTAAATTAAATTCCAAAAAAGAGTTTATTATAACCCTATATAACTCCTTTTATCCCTGTGAGTCTCCATGCAAGGTGTCAAAGTATATATGAGCAATCAAACCTCTCCTATCAAGCTTGTTTCTCTATTTTACATAGGTCTGAGTTGTATTAAAGCCTAAAAATGGATTCTCATGGATTCCCATACAAGATATATGCTTGAAAAACACCTAATGTCACCCTAGGAACATGTTTCAATCCACTTTAGTGTTCATTTTAGGTTAGAAATAAATCTAACCCTCCATTTGGCTTTGGCCTAGAACCTTGTCTAATAGGCCTGACTAGAACCCTTATGTTCTAAACCATCCTATTCGGTTCCCTTATTATATGAGGTGTTTTTAATTTTTCCATAGAAATTATTTAACTTAAAAAACCTTATTTTAGGGTCCAATCAACTTATAAAAATTCCTTTTTATCTCTACATCCAAAACCTGCCAATTTACACTCAAGGGGAGTGCCCTCTATCCGAGATAAAACAGAGGGCACTTCCCCTATTTTTCAAAACCAAGTAAATGTTTTATAAGATTATCCAAGTGTTTATGATTATATATGAAATATTTTATTCATTTATCAGGTCTATATATCCTCAAATTCCAAGGCAGATTCATAGAAAAGGGACTGTGTACAGGGGTTCACTACATGGACTGCTTGACTATGTTACATATCCCTTTCTCTACTTATTTTAAATTTAAAATATATTATATAAGATATCATGATCATAATTAATTTTAATTATTTATTTTATCACTTAAAACTTCTACATACCCCTCCCCACACCTTGCTTAGTCAAGACTATATACAATCCCTGGTTGTATTCCTTATTTTAGAGGGCACCTACAGGTAGTCCTACATTTTTTAAGCCTAAAGTAAAGTCTAAAACCTCCCTATAGTACCTTAGGATAATTTATAATTTTTTTTACCCATTTTTATTCATTTTTTTATTAAGTCCACTTCAAGAATCCTAACTTCCTTACTCTTTACCCCTCACAATCAACCATAGTTGATTGTGTGGGGTTGTATAGGTGTAACTGTATGATCTTGGCCTTGTTTTAAGGATTTGGAATCCTTATTGAATTTATATAAATCATAATATAAATTCAATTTATCCTTTTGTTCTTGTAATGAATTATTTTATCAATTCTATTTAGTCCACTCCATGATAACCCTACAAACAGCCTATAGGTATACATGTTGTGATGAAAGGAGTCTATAGGTGGTGTTGTGATCAAAACTTAGTATATCCTTATCCTTTTATTATATTTATGCCATGAATGATATATTATACCATATGTAACCATTAAACCATGAAACATGGTTTATATTTTATCCTTGAATTGGAAAGCTTCTTTGGGGCCCAAAACTTGTAGATGGCACTATCAAAATTCAGTACATAAAAGTGCAATTTTGAGGTGCTCGACAAACACCTTCCACTAATATTATACCATCCATATTTTTAAGGGTTATTTTACTATGTATGGGATAAAATGTATGATCATTAGGATGTTTCAGACTCTTGATATCTGTATTATATGATTTTGACCAAAAAAGTTTTATACCTTTGTTTTTATATGTCAGGGGTTAGGTCCCTAAACATAGGCCATGATATGCCATATCAAGGTTTTCACTTGTATTTTCCAACCTAACCCTAATAATATTTCTTAAATTATCTCACCTCATGTTAGGACTCTAAGGAAGGATTCACCATGATTCAATTTCCCCATCAAACATTCTCATTTTCTATTAACACCACCTATAGGTGGCAATTTTCATGCACAAGTAATAAGTATGAGCTAGACAATAGATATAAATTTGCCCATAAAGTAAATTAATCTCTCATAATGGTTTTCAAATGAGACATCATGATGTTTCAATACTTTAAATAGGCTCTCTCACTCCATTTTCAACATTGAACCCTGTTATATGACCTATAGGTGCATGTTGATAGTAGGAGACTGAGTGTAGCAAGAAAAGGTTTCCCTCATGTTGATCATACACTATTTGATGAACTCCACTTGATTAAAAATATTATAAATATTTTTTCATCACCATATAAATATTTTTCAATCTCTTATGAACATATTCTAAACCTAACATAGCTCATTCAAATGACTATATATGATAGTCATACAGTAGACTGACTGTATGGTGTCTTATGACTGTAAACTCATGAAAGGTTGTTTTAGAGATGAGATTTAAAGGATAAAATAATCAATATAAAATTTATAAAATTTTAATTAATCTATTACAACCTTCTATAACCATGATTAAATCATGAAGATCTTGCAAATAGTGGAAATCTGCATGTCACACAAAATGGTACCTTCTCTTGTAACATGAGATGATTTACATATCCAAAAACCTTGAAACACTAAAAAAAGCATGGGGATAATTTTATTAGGGATTAAAAATCATCTATAAATACATCAACAACTGAATTATATGGAATTATCCAAACCAAGGCAAAACTTATAGGGTGCATAGATTAGCAAGTAAAATAGATAGTCTAATTTCTTAGGAATGGTTTACAAATCATAGAAAACCATTTATCTATAAATAAACATAAAATGGAATTTTATTTATTGTATAATACACCCCTAGGATCATTTTACGTGAAACCTTTCTTGTTGATCATACCAAGTACAAACCTGAGGACCATTCTTGCTTGCCAAGCCTAGTGGAAGAAGGGAGAAGTGGTTTTCTTCATTTATTGGAGTTTATAATCAAAATAATCACTAAAATAATTTTATTTAATACCGATTAACACTCTTAAAATTTCCTCAATTACATTAATTCATACAATTATATACACCTCATTAAATGCTCATTTTTTCCAAGAAAACTACCCCTCTTTCTAAATAACCTACCACTTTTCAGTTATAAATAGTTAATTAAGATATTTGAGGACACATGGGGCACTAAATCATCATTTTAAACCTTCTCATCTCCCAATTATATCATAAAACTCATTTAATGCTCCATTTTGACCCCCAAAATGACTCAAAAGGTCATAAGCAATAATTAGGCCATGACTAAGGCTAAAAAGGCATTAAATTACACCAAATGGAATATAAAATACCCCATGAAAAAATCTTATACCCTTAAAACATATAAAGATCAAGTTTTTACCTATAGTGGTCCCAATTTGACCTACAAGGTCAAATTTGGTCAACACTTTCAAATAAGGCATTAGAGATAAAATTGTAAGACATTTAAATAAAAATAACATTAGCACTATCTTATCACCAAACAACAACATTAAAAACCTCATTACATTTTTAAAATATATCATATAACCTAAATAATATAAGGGGGTTTATCAAATTTTATGTGCTTGTGGAAAATCATAGATCAATGAAATCAGGAAGATAATTGGTACAAGGATTAAAGAGAACAATGTTGACCTTAAACATAATATAACTAAAAATTAAGAATTAATGGAGAATTATCAAATTAATAAACATTCCAATAAATTTTTAAGCATAAAAACCTTGGATAAAGTTGTCAATTGGTCCAAGAGGATAATAAGAGAGGCTATCAAAATTGTTAAAAATGAGAAACTATTTGAATCAAGATGATGGATTCTTAATTGGTCAGTCTTAGATTAAATTATTTTACAATGTTATTCACATCCTAATAAACACCTATAATGATCATATGTTCATAAAAATAAGTTTGATGTCGGTTCATGATCAACTGTGTGGTTTGTGTGTATCTTTAATAAAGATCAATCATGATTAGTAAATATCCCCTTAAGGTTAGCCAAGTCCATTGAGTGAAACACTTGGAATAATTGGGATGGTAGTTTTTCAATAATATCATAGTCTAATTACAATGAAGTGGTTATAAAACATAATATAAATTTGAATACTATCATCAAAATAGTCAGTGCATATTTTTGGTAATAACATTAATGAAGGAATTGTTAGAAACCTGTTGATGGTTAAAATTGCACTAGTTTCTAACACCAACAATGGGAAGTTTTAAGATGTGGAACTTGCGACTTGAAACAACCTCCAGATTTTTAAGACGCTGGTCTCTTCTTTATATCAAGCATATACTGGGAAAAGGGATAGGAATTTTAACAGAAACACAAAATGCAAAGAAAGAAAAACTAACTATGGCGATGCACCTGAATGTAATTCAAGCCTTAATTTTGAGCACACTGAAACTATATGTAAGATTCAATTACATTTAAGAGAAAACAAGGCATGATCAATGTAAAAGATGAAAACAATAGAAACAGAGGCTCACAGCTTAGACTACTTTTGCAGTGACATAGAAAATATCAATAAAGACACAAGATTCAATCTTCTTATTAATTCTCTAGTCACATAAGAGGCACAAAAACATGCACAGTTGCATAAACTTTCCAACTCAAGAAAATAGAACAAAGCAAATGATATTCCTAATCACAGCTCTAGAAAGTCTAAAACTCTTGACAATAATTCTCTCAGAAAATTATCTCTAAGTATCTGATGATAATTTCTGGTGATCTCTGCACCCCTATTTATAGCCTTGGATTCCTTCTAGATTGTTTGCATGTTCTAAATCTAATGGCCCAACTAAAAACTAACCGAACTAGAAGTGTCTAACAAAAGATATTTCTTAGATTTTGAAATGTTCTATTTCTCTGCAAGTTCATTGGCTGAAGTAAATACTCAAGACTCTTCCCACTTTCAAATAGGAGAGGAAACTTGGCTGATTCCCCTTTTCCTCTTGAAAACCTTCTCTTTATTTAGGATGCACCAGAAAATGACATTTGGCATGTTTCAAAGCACTTACCGAAGACACACGGCACTTTCTGCATAACTTATACTCTTTTTGTGTCTTTGCTCAGGTGTGTTCCACCTTTAACACCTGTCACAATCCACTTCTTTGAAACTTTAACAACTTATATAAAATAAGACCCACAGCATTTCTCACCCGAGCAACTTTAAAAAGGGCATAGGGACAAGTGGTGATTTCTGCTTGCCTCAACAAAGGACACATGGCAATCTCTGCTTTACTTAATTAGGGATATGTGGTGATCTCCACTACTTTTAGCCACCTTTTGAGAAACCTAAAAAAGGTGACATGTGTTGGTATCCACGTTGCTCTATTTATATTATAGAAATAATCAGGCCTCATTTCATATTTACACAGACAATGACACTTGGCGGCTTCTGTTTGCTTCAGAAACAAAACCTGAGACCCACCATAGTCTTTACTATATCGGTGAAACAAAATGAAGAAAATTTGGAGGTTGACACATGGTGGCTTCTACTCTCTTCAGCTGAGATACGTGGCATCTTCTGTTTCTTTTAGAAAATCAAATTGAAACCCTCTGTGATTGCCACTTGGCACCCTCTGCCTGATCCTGATACTTAGCTTGTTGAAACCTTCCACTTAAAAGAGATTTTAAATGTGGATGCTGATATGAAATGTGAATGCTGACATTTATCATGTTTTGTTGAGTTAATATGAGATACGTGGCATGTGCTGACCAACTTATATAAATTATGAAAGGTGCCTCGGCCGATGACACTTGGCAGCTTCCACTTGACTTCGACACTTAGAGAAAAATGAGGCAAAAAGAAAATCAAGCCCAAGCTCTATTTCAAAACTTCACCATCTCAAACCAAAGTGTGCAGGGACAAAATTTTACGGTGCACAACTAAAAATCAGAATGAAATGTAGAGTATTTTTTACTCTACAGTTATTGGTGACCCCAAGGACTTTTGAGCCTGCTAAAAAAGAAACCACAACTCCCGCTAGATCAAAATTTCAAAATTACAGATTCAGCAATGTTGTTTGATAGGTAGACCACTCATCATCAGATAACCCCTGCTTATTTTGCAATTCATTGAAGGCTAAATCAAGGTTAATAATATCCTTATGTGAAAAATTTTACAAAATTTGAACTGTAGCCTTCAATTTGAATTCGAGCTGGGAAACAGGAATCAAAATAGCTTCTACTTCAGGGACTGATGAATCATCCCTTAAATCTTAAAAAACTATTTGATCATTTTACTTGGCCAACATCCAAGGTTCAATTTCATCAACCATGAGCACAGTATTGTCATTGAGAAATGGAGAAGGAAGACCTAATTGCACTAGGTCTTCAATGTGTTTTTTCATTTCACTGATTCCTTCTTTCATTATGTCGAGAAGCTCTCTATAATTGATGGCTATGGAATTTCAACTGAGAAACTCATTCACTCACTTAGCAACAACCATTATATTCTTAGTTCCTGATGTTGACAACATTCCATCCATTGCATCATAAAGCTTTTGCAGCAACATTTCAGAGTCCAATACTCTCCCAAAAACTATAGCCAGAGTGTTTGCAACTGAATTCTCCACCTTTTCACACAATTTTTGTGCATTTATTAGGAAGGTGAGAGAAGGCCTAAGCTGAATAATCTCCAAAGAGATTCTCTTCCACATTGATTCATACAGTTCCTTCACCAGATTTAACACTCTAACATTCTTTGGCCTATTGGCTAGCTCCAGTGTCAATTGTTCTACTCTTTGTTGCTCGGCTTGAAATTGGGCTTGTATAGCCATGGTATTATTCCATTCACTCAGTATATTTTGTTGCAATTAGGTAACCTATAGTAGGTTTTCCTTGCATTTTTCTTGCAATGCTACTTTTTTGTGCCTTAAGGTCATCACTGCATCTTTTACCTGCATTAGCCCTGCTTTTAAGGAATCATTTTGGACCTAGATCACCTAGTGAGTCTGAAGGGAAACAGTCTCTTGAAACTATTTATTTAGACTCTCTATTTCATTATCTTTTCTATCAATTTCTATGGTCAAATTGTTACAATTTGCCTTTTCCTTGGCTAAATCAGCCTCCATCTTCTGTAGCCTCCTTGATGTCTTCAAGTAGTCTTCAGTAACTATAGAAGTGGATTCAGTTAGTAGCTTAATTTTATCTTATGGCCTAAACAAGGACACGTCTATGGCCACTGCATTCATTGTGTAGTCTTTCAGCTGTATCTGCTCACTTGGCTTGATTACATTTGGTGACAAATGAGTCACCGTCAATTGTTGCTAAATTAGGTCAAATTGTGACTGCAGATGTGGTGTAGCCAAGGATTTATTTTCTTTTATATTCTTTTTCTCTCTTTGGGATTCCCTTGCCTTATTAGAAACATCTACTTGGGTTTGGAAGGTAGAAGGAGAGGCAATATGCCCACCCGTAAAAGGATGTCCCTGTGGCAAACCATATTGAATAGCCAAATGTTGGCTATGGGCAATCTGAGGGGGAAGTTTCTTAGGAATAGAGGGGGAAAAGTGAGATAATGTTAAATCTTGAGGTGGCATAGATGGGGCAAAGTGAGAAATGGGAATCGCAGAGGTGGTAGGGGATGTCATCTGGCTAGATGGAATCATCATGCCAACTGAAGAAGAAAGAGATTGAGAAGGAGAAGGAAAAATAATACTTACCTGAGGAGCAATTACAGTAATCTTTAATTGTTGTTTTGAAGGTTTTTTTTCCTCCTCTGAATCAAACTAAAATTATACCCTCTTTCACTTCTTTGGTGTCTCTTCTTCTGGCTGTGTTTTCCTTCAACATCAACTACTACCATCATTGATGCTTGTGGAGAACTGGGAATTTCAATAATTGATGCTGATGGGGAAGCTTTTGGTGGTGAAGGCACCACACTCTTTTGCTTTTACATGATGCTGAGAGATTGGGGCCAAACTGATACAGTTACTGCAGCTACGATTTGCCTTGAGGCCCATGACTCTTGGCTTGATCCTGCTCTAGCTTTCATCTCTACACCCTATGTCAGCAAATTGCTTATGTCAGGCTAGATACAAGGGATAAATGGCACTCATCCCATAGTTCTTCCCATCTCTCATCTGTGTCCATGTTCCCAAAAGAATGAGTTGTCTGACAAATTTCTTTCCTATATTTCCAATAGGCTTCTATTTTCTCAGCATCCCAATATTTATTCTTTAATGCCCTTCTTAAGCTAAAAGTCATTCTGACTTTAGGATCAAAATCCCTCTATTTAGCATAGAAATTTTCCCATGGTCTATTTTGTGGAAAGGGCAAATCTATTAATTCAACATAAAATCTAGGAGTATCTTCTCTAGGATTTTTATTGTTTTCCCAAAAAGGGTGGCCTTAATGTGCAATTCTGGTTGCAACCCTATTACTCCTTATCTAGGAAGCTATGAATCCATTTTGATCATATACCCATTTTTCTTCAACTAGTAAGAAACCCAGGAAGGCCAGCTTGTTAAGCAGCACAATCTCAGCATCTCTGGCTTCTAATACCATGTTGTTTGTCATCCATGGGAGGTCATACATTTTTCTCTTCCTCTTCCCAGAGCCATATTCATTATCTACTGTAGATACCTGCCTGGTGACCTCTAAGAATGCTAACCTAAGAGTCAAAATCTTGGGTAGCAACTTGGTTCCCCACAAAAACCATGGACTCTAATAATTGTATGGTGAGATCCAAAATAGAAATCACAAGGAATTGTGCAACTAGCCAGAAGGTTTGAAACACTTGGAAATAGTCTATTCATAACTGGTTCAAGGCTGAGGTGACAAAAAGTAAGGGTAAAAAATAGTTCCTAAAATTCGTATGGGTCGCTAGTTTTTGACAAAATATGTGTCCATGCAGACACGGGAATGGTCCTTTGTAAATTGAAACTTGGGTCATACATATCAAGATGCATATGTTGGGCAAAGATGTCAAAGTTTTGATACAGCATGAGGTGAAATAAATAAGAAGAGTACCTAAAAATTCCTTTTGATTTGAATTGGGCCAATTGTTCCACCATTGAGTATGCAATCTACTCAAAAAAATCAAGCTGATACTCCTGAGTCTTGTCGACAGTTTTCAGTCTGAAGAGGATAGCCATTTCTTCTCCATAGACTGCCATATCATCTTTCATGCCAAAGATGAAAGCCATCATAGATAGTGCATCTTGGCTAGCTTGTGTGAATTGGGCTCTTGCTGTAGGGAGTGTAGGCATAGTAGTATAATCATCACCCATTTGCAACTCAGATCTTAAGAACCTCAATTGAGTATTGATGTTTTCCCACATTCTTTGCATTTTAGTAATAGTGGGAAACATAGCTATCTTATCATGATATAGGGCTAACATGTCTCTGATAGCTTGCAGTGTGATTTTCACTATGAATGGATCCTGTTGAATGGTGCTTAAGGGTGCATGGAACAAGTCTGCGCATAGTTCAGCCAAGTCAGGGCATGGATGTACAGCTGGGAAAATGAATTGTGCCAATTGTGAAGTCCATATCCTCATGGAAAATGTCTCATATTGCCCCACTTTGGCCCTCTAAAGACACCTTTGATGTGCCCCTTCTCTAAGATTTTTGCTACTAGCTCTTTGAAGAATTGGGTCCATGACTCCATCTACATAATCTTTTATCTTTATTGGGTCACTTGCTTAAACAACTTCAGGGATTCTAGTCCATGGATAGGTCTTCAATGGTTGCATGGGAGCTGAAGCATATGACTTACTCATAAGAAACTTATCAAGGAATTCATACATCCCAGCTCCTTATTGTGAAGACTTTGCTCCCTCCATCTTTATATCTATTCTGCGATAACTGGTATGAACTTTTGCAAAATAGAAACACTTTCACTGAATCAAGTTTACTAGGAACCAAAAATGCAAGTAGCAGGATATTTTCTTGCAGATGTAGGAATGTTTGAGAAAATGTAAGCTTTAACTCTTGCTAAGAGGTATTTATTGACCTATCAAGTCTCAAAATGGCATTAAACTCAAATAACTGTTAGCAAATCTTATTCAATCTTTATGGGATAGTGAGATAGACACGTTATGCAAGTGGCAGTGCAAGGTACCTTGGGGATTTCTAAAGATTTGGGAGATATTCACTATATTGAGAAATTTTGAAATTTTTGAAAAACTCTGAGCTGCTCCTACGTGTTTAAAGAACACTTATTTAAAAGAAAAGCGAGAAAACAAAGCAATACAGAAAGGGAAAACTATCTAACTATAATACATTAACCAAGTATCTAACTATTATGACTTATCTTGTCGAACAAGTGGTTGAATTGGATGTAGCTCTGGTGACTTGCTTTCTTTGTATGCCACATTGATTGGCCTGCATTCGAGTAAGTTTGAATCAAACATGCTTCCAACATATATAAACTCTTCTTGTTCTTGGAAGCTTGTCAAATGTCGATTCTTAATACTAGCATGTTTTATCAATAAATTAATGACTATTTGCTCATCAACAGAAGCCCTTTGATATATATCATTTATTTCCTTATCTCCTTCTACCTCAAACTCAGGTTTTATTGCATGATCATCCTCTTTAATGACTTCAAAATTACCAACCTCTTGAGATGATAATTTTGAAATTTTGCAGTAATTTTGCATATGTAATTGAGTCTCAATGTTGTCTTTTTCATCTACAACCAGCTTACAGCCTCCTTGAAAAATAGTATAACCTGACCCAATGATTTCAAGAAAATCATTCAAATCATGATCAAGGAAATGTCCATGCTCCTCCACATCATCTTGCAAAGTAAGAAGAAAGTTAGAAATTATCTCTTCTTCATCAGAGATTAAGGAATATGCTTGTGACTTCTCACTTGGAATATGGAATTCATGTTTAGGAACCTGAGGATTGATAGAAAAGGTATCTTTTGACTTTTCTTCCCTTAAAACATTTGGGATTTTATGATCTTCCTCAAATATGACATAAGTTCCTAGACCAATGGAGTCATAATTTCCATATGGGTCACTTTGCATCATAGCTAATAAATGATCATTTTCCTCTTCTTGATCATGTTCAGTCCATTCACCTAAATCCTCAACAAATACACTTTCTTCTTTATTCATCATAGCATGAGCTACCTCTAACTTTGTGGTTGGTTAATTGGTGATGTGATCCTTATATAGTGGCTCAGATAATATCTTCATCTTTGAACCATATTTGGTTCTTAGGATGAGGTGAGACCAATCAATGGACATATATCCTCCTATCTTGGCTGTAAAGTCTCTGGATAAGCATAGGCCAAATACAAGAGGTATATCTATGACTACTACATCTTGATTTACAATTATATTGGGACAAGTATATAATTGTAATGGGAGTTGTTAAATTCTCCCTATTGTTTGTATTGCTTTTCCATCTAGTTGCATGACTCCTTTAGTGAGTGGTTCATACTTTATTTTTAAAGCATCAAATATCTGCTTAGGCATTACTATAGTACTAGCCCCTAAATCAATCATTGCATTATGCAGCAATTTCTTGCCAACTATCAAAGTTAAATAGAAGGGATCTGGTTTAGATTTGCTTACCTCTAGTGCATTGTTCACGAGGGTTATTGTCTGCAGGTGAACTATGTCTTTGAGCTTTTATTTTTCAGTAGGTCCTTGGATAACAGTACATTTGGGCACTGCTTGGCCTTGTAGAGCTTCTTGTAGTAGTGTCTTCTATTCAAGAATAGCCAATATATCCCATATTGATACTTGTGTTGGAGTCTTCTTCAATTGATCCACCACATTTATTGGTCCCAGGGTCTGAGTTCTTTGAAAATAAGGATATTTTGCTTTTTCTTGAATTTGTGCAGGAATCACTTGGTTCTACACTTGCTGAGGCATTTCTTGTTTGACAGTTGTGTTTCTTTGTCCTTGAAATGGAAGATTCTCCATGACTTGACTATTTGCAACTTTAGGCTGTTCCAGCATTCTTCTCTTTGATCTAGTATAATAGTTTGATTGCACCACTGGTTTCTTCGAAGTGGAAGCTTCGTTCAAGAAAACTAATTCTTCATCTTCAACCCATGAGAAAAAAGCATGTTTTGGGGCTATTTCTTCTTGTTGTTGCAAATACATCCCTTACATCTGAGCCATTAAGATTGAATTTTGCATACCAAAAGATTGGTAGACTTGATTGTCATTAGAACTTGCAAATTGTCCATCCATTCTTATTTACTCTACTACCTTTTGTTTTAGATTACCCATGGGACAATCTCTAGGCATATGAGCATTATTGCAAGGTAAACACCAGTCATTGGTACCATCTACATAATTATTTTTCCCTAAAACAATCTCTCTATTTAAATTGGGAGGAATAGTCTGTGAGGGTGTAGGGACTACAACTAATTGGTTTGTTGGCTGAGGGTTATTTTGCCTTGGAGGACCTTGATATTGGTTTGGCTATGATGGAAATATATTTCCTTGATAGCCTTGATATTGGGGTTTAGTATAAGTATTTTGTTGTCTTTTCATATTAATCAGCTCATTAGAAAATGTCCTTAAGATATTCTTGATATCATCCAGCTCAGATGACTGAACAGGGATAATTTCTTTAGCAGGTGGTTGAGGATATGTGTACATAGACACAGGTGGGGCTATAGATTTAGGGGCTTCTTGAGGTAATGGCAAGGAAATATCTGGAAACATGGGCATGGGAGGCCTTGGAGGCAACTTTCCAGCATCTATCAAATAATTTTTGGCTCTGACTGCATAGTCATAAGCCTCTGGCAGAGTCTGACATCTAAGTGACTGAATCATAACAGATATGTCTTAAATTAAAGCCTTAAGATAAAACATTATAGCCATACCTAGTAATGGTCTAGCTGTAGTAGGGATTCTTTCCCAAGTCTTTTGAAATCTGGAATTGAAGTCAGTCATCGCTTCTTGTGGTGCCCTTTGGATGGTAATCAATTGTTGTAATAAAGAAGACTTATCACCCTTCTCTTCAAATCTTTCAAAGAAAAGATCTCCGAGCTGATCCCATGTAGATATGGTATTTGGGGTCAAGGACTGGTACCATTCTAGAGCCTTCCCTTTAAAAGAAGCTGCTAATAATCTTATGGCCACATTTTGTTGTGTGAAAACATGTATAGCACAGACATCTGATACATCTTGTAGATGTTCTTCAGGTGTTTTGAAGTGTTTCCCACTAAATTTGGGCAAAGCTTTCAGGGCATTCACTACGATAGGGTCCCAAGTGGTTGGTGGTATTGGGAGAATCAAAGGACTACCAGTGTTCCATCTTGCATAATTTCTTGGGGCTATAGGGGCTCCCATACTTGCTCTTAGTATTGGTATAAATTGGTTGACTCTTCTTCTTGGACTAGTTACCAAAGGTGGCAAAAGAATACCTAGATTTACAGCAGACTGAGATCTGGTTACTCTGATTCCTTGTAGCTCTCTGGTTCATACGGTCTTGAAAGAAACTTCAAGAAATTGTCCCACCAAATGTGCCAAAAACTATTGATGGTTAAAATTGCACTAGTTTCTAACTCCAACAATGGGAAGTTTCAAGATGTGGGACTTGTGACTTGAAAAAACCTCCATATTTTTAAGAAGCTAGTCTCTTCTTTATATCAAGCATATACTGGGAAAAGGGATAGGAATTTTAATAGAAACACAAAATACAAAGAAATAAAAACTAACTATGGTGATGCATCTGAATGTAATTCGAGCCTTAATTTTGAGCACAGTGAAACTATATGTAAGATTCAATTACATTTAAGAGAAAACAAGGCATGATCAATGTAAAAGATGAAAACAATAGAAACAGAGGCTCACAGCTTAGACTACTTTTGCATTGACATAGAAAATATCAACAAAGGCACAGGATTCAATCTTCTTATTAATTCTCTAGTCACATAAGTGACACAAAAACATGCACAATTACATAAACTTTCCAACTCAAGAAAATAGAACAAAGGCAAATGATATTCCTAATCACAGCTCTAGAAAGTCTAAAAATCTTGACAATAATTCTCTCAAAAAATTCTCTCTAAGTATCTGATGATGATTTTTGGTTATCTTTGCACCCCTATTTATAGCCTTGGATTCCTTCTAGATTATTTGCATGTTCTCAATCTAATGGCCCAACTAAAAACTAACTAAACTGGAAGTGTCTAACAGAAGATATTTCTTAGATTCTGAAACATTCTATTTATCTACAAGTTCATTGGCCGAAGTAGATACTCAAGACTCTTCCCACTTTCAAATGGGAGAGGACACTTGGCTGATTCCCCTTTTCCTCTTGAAAACCTTCTCTTTATTTAGGATGCACCAAAAAATGACACTTGGTGTGTTCTACAACACTTACCGAAGACACACGGTACTTTCCGCATAACTTATACTCTTTTTGTGTCTTTGCTCAAGAGTGTTCTGCCTTTGACACCTATCACAATCTGCTTCTTCAAAACTTTAACAACTTATAGAAAATAAGACCCATAGCATTTCTCACCTGAGCAACTTTAAAAAGGGCATAGGGATAGGTGGCAATTTCTACTTGCCTCAACAAAGGACACATGGAAATCTCCACTTTACTTAACTAGGGATGTGTGGCGATCTCCACTTCTTTTAGCCACCTTTTGAGAAACCTGTGGAAGGTGACACATGCTAGTATCTGCATCACTCTATTTATATTATAAAAACAATCAGGCCTCATTTCATATTTACATGGATAGTGACACTTGGTAGATTTTGCTTGCTTCAGATACAAAACCTAAGACCCACCACAGTCTTTACTATATCAGTGAAACAAAATGAAGAAAATTTGAAGGTTGACATGTGGTGGCTTCTGCTCTCTTTAGCTGAGATACATGGCATCTTTTGTTTCTTTTAAAAAATCAAATTGAAACCTTTCATGATTGCCACTTGGCACCCTCTACCCGATCTTGATACTTAGCTTGTTGAAACCTTCTGCTTAAAAGAGATTTGAAACGTGGATGCCAATATGAAACATAGATGCTGACATTTGTCATGTTCCACTGAGTTACTATGAGATACATGGCACGTCCTGACCAACTTATAGAAATTATGAAAGGTGCCTCTACTGATGACACTTGGCAACTTCTGCTTAACTTTGACACTTAGAGAAAAATGAGGCAAAAAGAAAATCAAGCCCAAGCTCTATTTCAATACTTCATCGTCTCGAACCAAAGTGTGCAAGGACAAAATTTTGCAGTGTGCAACTAAAAATTAGAATGAAACGTAGAGTATTTTTTACTCTACAAAACCCATGATTTTTGGTTCTCAACCCTTCAAATCTTCAATCAAACTCTCATACTAAGAGATTATTAGAGAACGGATTAAACTTTATATTGGTACTAAGAGTGATACTTGTAGAATAAATAATTTATGGGATAGAAAATGAAATTAAAAATTTACTTGAATGAGAGGTTGAAGAGATTAGAAAATATTGTGCATGGATGTTAAGAATAGCCAAACTGCATAAGCATAATATTAGAAAATAAGAAAACATGGTGCTTAAAATACTTAATGAAAATAAAGATATTGTCATATTTGAAAGAGACAAGGGTAGATTTGGTGGTATTAAACAAATCAGACTATGTTGAGAAGATGATTTATCACCTTAATAATAGGGGATACTACAAAAAAATTGAAAAGAATAATTTGAACCACATTATGAAAGATGTCACCTTGGCCATTAAAAAATCATCCTTGGATGAAGAAGTTAAAATGAAACTTATTTATTTAGTCCAAATCAGTCCAATAATTTTTTATCACCAGTCAACCCACTTAGAACTATTATTGATACTATGGGTGTCAAATATTAACAAAGAAGAAAACATGGTGCTGAAAATACTTAATGAAAATAAAGATATTGTCATATTGAAAGGAGACAAGGGTAGATTTTGTGGTATTAAACAAATCAGACTATGTTGAGAAGATGATTGATCACCTTAATAATAGTGGATCCTATAAAAAAATTGTAAAGAATACTTTGAACCATATTATGAAAGATGTTACCTTGGCCATTAAAAAATAATCCTTGGATGAAGAAGTTAAAATTAAACTTATTTATTCAGTCCAAATCAATCCAATAATTTATGATCACCAGTCAACCCACTTAGACCTAGTATTGATACTATGGGTGAAACTACCTACAAATAGGCTATGTTTATAGCTAATAAATTAAAACCTCTAATGGGAAAGACATATTCATAAATTAAATGCATAACCTTATTTATAGATAAAATCAAAGTGTTACATATAAATTAACAAGACATATTGTTGAGGTCATTGTCAAACAGAACATGCATTTTGAAAAGCCAAGAAATATTAGCACAAGAGCATGATGACTCTAAAAACATAATGTGTGTTTTTACACTAACAAATATAATGGAAGACCTAAATATTTAGAACATATATGATTGGAAAAATATGCAACATATTATATAGAAACATGAAAGAATATAAGGTAGGAAACTAGGAAAGGAACTAAGAGAGGAACCTTGTCTGAGTTTTGGAATTTTTGAACCTAGTTTTTAGGTGAGAATGGAAGACAGTAGCTTAAGGGGGGCCTATAACCCTACCTCCTCCATAGGATTCTAAGGAATCTACCTCTGATAATGACCCATGCTCAGAGCACATGATCCTGATCATGTATCTCATTTCTAAGGGCTAGAAAGAGGCCCTGTTAGGTATAGTTCTAGGTGGAGACTCTAGCCTATTGGGTGGTGATTTTCTCCTAGAAAATACACCACTATACTCAGAGTGTGAAGGTGTTAAATACATCAAAATTATTGACTAAGGTATGTCAATGGTGGTATCTTCCATGGTTAATAAACTCGTGGGAAGGTTCTATGCATTCAAACCCAACATTGATCTCATTAAGAATTAGGTTATCTCAAAGTGGATTCTTAAGGGGAGTGTCTCAGCCAGTATGATGGTGAGAGGATTGTTCCTTTTCAAATTTAACTCCCCTAAGGCCAAGCTATCAATTATGGTTGGAGGCCCATATCTTTATGGAAAACACTCACTTTCTCTATTCAAATGAAAACCCATCTTTGATCCCAATGTGGACCTCAACCAATCAGCACCAGTCTGGGTTAGACTTCTAGGCCTCCCTCTAGAGTTTTGAGCTAAGGAAATTTTTAGCTAGATTGGTAACTCCTTCAAAGACTATGTGACTATTGATAAAGTTACTAAGTAAAAAACAAGGTTAGTTTATACTCACTTTTGTGTCAATGTTGATATTTTTAAAACACTTCCCACCTCCATCATTTTGGAGTCTAAATTTAGGAAATGGAACCAAAACATTTAGTATGAAAATTCTAGGGTTTTTGTCAAAATTGCATCAAATTGGGGCATGTTTTTATTCAATGCAAGGCCCCCAAATGCCCCCTCCTCTAAAAAAGGTTTATAAGTACTATGTGGAGACTATGAAGGATTATCCATTTAAGGGGGACATCCTCAACCTCATTAGCTCTCCTCTTTCTTCACATAATAACTAGGTAGATGACCAAGATGGTAGAACTAAAGAAAGAGAGGAGGGTGAATTAGTCTAACCCTCTAAATATCCTCTGGAGGAAAGAGTTCAGAAGAATTCTCTTCAAGGCATACATAGCCTATAAATAAAAAAAGAGATATCTAAGCCAGATTTGAGGCCTATGTAGAGAGGCTTCTCCTAGTCCCTTGGTACAAGAACTAGAAAGAGTGTAGAAGAGATAGAGGGTTGGTCCACTTTGAAGAGAAAAGGCAAAGGCAACACCAGAAAGGCTATGAATGTGGGGGGATAAAATGGTATAGGTAGACCCTCACTCAAGTAAACAAGGCAAAGAGAGATGGAAAAGGATATTGCCAATGGTAGGTAGTCTACTTTGATGGTACCCCCTAGGAGGAATAAAAAAATTAAGATAGCCTCCTGAAATATCTGAGGGCTTAACAACCCTCACAAATAGTTACTTGTCAAGAACTACATTATGGACAATAATATAGATATTCTACTACTTCAAGAAGTCAAGATGACTGAGGAAAACTTTAAACTGGTGATTAAACACATTTGGCCCAATGCTAACTATTCCATTAGTGTATCTCAAGGAGCTTTGGGAGGCATTGATACTTTATGGAACCACAACTTTCAATTGAAGGTAGTGACTAGCTCTAGGTATTATATGGAAAAATCATTCCAGTGTAATCTTAATCAATGGATGTTGATCAATGTCTACACCTTAAATACCCATCTTGGGAGAAAAGAGGTTAGGGATGACCTCTTAGAAAAAATCAAAAGCTTTGGGAGAACCAAATGGATGATAGTGGGAGATCTAAACTCCCCTCTTTACCTATCAAAAAAAATGGGAGGCTTGACAGACCACTCTGATAGCATGGTAACCTAGTAGATTTATTAAGTAACACAGGCCTAATGGATATTGATCTAGAAGTTCATTCCTTCACCTAGTCCAACAAAAAATAAGGGAACAATCTTATTCAAGTAAATTTGGATAGATTCTTAATATCCTCTAATTAGACCATAACCAATCTTGTTCACCTAACTGCCCTTCCTAGGGTGGGTTCTGACCATAATCCATTATTATTAATTTGGTAAGAAATAAATATTAAAGGCCCTTTCCCATTTAGATTTGAAATGATGTGGATGCTCCATCTAGAATTTAGGGACCATCTGATTGAGTGGTGGAACATTCCTATCTAGGGGTTGGCTATGTATAAATTGTCTCAAAAACTTGCTAATGTCAAAAACAAAGTTAAGGGATGGAACAAGTATACATTTGGGAATACTTTGGTTCAAAAAAATATCATCATGGAATAATTTTCAGATATTCAAACTAGAATGGAATAGGGGAACTCATCTGAGGAATTACAATCTTAGGAAAACTACCTCTCAAAAGATTGGATTCAAACCCTAAAGGAGGAAGAAGTCTTTTGGAAACAAAAATCTAGGGTTCAATGGCTTAAAGAGGGAGACATGAATATGTCCTTTCTCTAATATACTCTAAAGCACAAGAAGATAAACTCCATTAATAGGCTCATGGATGAGAATGGCAATATGGTAGAGGAAGTTGAGGAAATTGGGAAACTAGCCACCAACTATTTTGAGTCCCTTCTAACTACTCATCAAGTCAATACCACACCTAATGATACTAAGTTCCTTATCAAATCCATCCCCTCCATTCTAATTGATGAATATAATAATCATCTAACTAAACCAATTATAGAAGATGAAGTTAGGGCTTATATCTTTTCAATGGGAGCTCTCAAAGTGCCATGGCCAGATGGGTTCCCCCCAACTTTTTTTCAAACTTTTTGGGATATTATAGGGAAGGATTTTACCAACATGGCCAAGGATGTTTTTTGGATAGGCAGACTTCTACGGTAGTTGAACAATGCTTATGTAGCCTTGATTCTGAAGAAGATGGATGCTTCCTCTATGATGGACTTTAGACCAATTAGCCTTTGTAATATGGTTTACAAAATCTTCACAAAGATTTTTGTTTTGAGATTACAATCATTGTTAAATAAACTCATTGCCCCCAGTCAAAAAGGTTTTTTTTCCCAGGTAGGCATATTCAGATGTTGTTATCACCATACATGAGATTATACACTCAATTTCCAAGTACAAAAATCTTGGTATGATATTTAAATTGGACATTTCCAAAGCTTATGATAGATTCAACTGGAATTTTTTTATCAAGGTTCTCAAGAAATTTAGGTTTCAAGATCATTTGATTAGCATAGCAAAGGAATGTATCTCCATAGTCAATTTTTTTGTTTTGGTCAATGGATCTCCCAAAGGTTACTTTCCCTCTGAAATAGGTCTTAAGTAGGTAGATCTCTCCCCCTACCTTTTCATCTTGATAGCAGAGACAATGGGTGGAACTTCTTGTAACTTGCTTGTACAAGGTGGTCTTAAAGGTATCAAACCTACTTCCATGGTCTAGACATCGATCATCCAATATTTTGTAGATGACACTATACTATTTGGAACTGCCTTTGTTTTGGAGGCAAGAAGATGGAAATACCTTATCAAGTCTTATAAAGGGGCTTTCAGATAGACTATCAATTTTGAGAAGAGTCACATCTACTTCATAAACATACAATAAGACCTACAACAAAAAATTATTGGAATTTTGGGCTACAGTAGTGAAATATTGCCTGCTATATTTTTTGGGCTCCCACTTATGATCTCCAAACTCACTCCTGACTATTTTAATATGATCATAGAAAGAATACAGATAAAACTGGTTGAATGGAAAGGGGTGATATTGAGTCAAGTGGGAAAATTTCAAGTTCTAAAATCATCTCTACAAGTCATCCCTAATTATTTCCTTATCCTCTTTATAATCCCAAGATATATGGCTAAAAAGATTGAAAATATTCAAAAAATGTTTCTCTGGTTAGGGGTAGATGAAAAGAGGAGATTGGCTCTACTTGGATGGGAGAAAGTTTGCACTCCCAAATGTTAGGGGGGATTGGGATTGAGAAAGATCAACCTAATGAATAAATCCCTCATGTTAAAAATATGATACAACTTAATGCAAGGAAACAAAGAATGGAGGGAAATCATGAAAGCTAAATACCTCAATGAGGATAACTACAAGATGCTAAATGTTCATAGTCTTCCTAAAGATTTGGTAATATGGAATGGGATACTCAAAAAACATAGTCTCATTTGAAAAGGCAGTAAATAGAAGATTGGAGATGGAAATATTATAAACTTCTGAGAAGATAAATGGTTTAAGGACCTACCTCTCAAAGACATGAATTATGGTGACTTTTTGATATAGCTAGTAGTTTATTTGGTGATAAAGTGGCTAATTACATTGACAAGAATGAGGGCTTCAAGAACTAGAAGAATATTTTGGATTGTGTCTATGGCTAAGAGGAGAACATAGAGTTTGTTATGCAACTACAAGGGGAGTTGACTGAATTTAAACTATCCATTTTTTCCAAAACAAGATCAATTGATCTAGGAAAATGATGAGAAAGGAATATTCATTGTTAAGAGTGCATATGGGATACTTTTAGGCCAGGGTGAGGAAAAACTATGGGGAAGGTTTGGATCCCCAAACATATCCTAAAAAATAATTTCTTCTATTAGACTCTAATACATAACAAAATATTGACCATTGATAATTTGAAGAAGAGAGGATTCCAAATACCTAATAGATGAATTCTTTGTGTAGAGGAAGAAGAAATGTCCACCCATATCTTATTACATTGTATTTTTTATTGAGAGGTCTAGAGTCTCACATCATAGAGACTAAACTTGAACTGGGTATTTAATGAAAAGGTAGAGGACTTGATCAAAACATGGAGACCCCATTTTAGACCTTCTTTCCCTATTCTAAAGGAGTTATGGTTGAAAATTCCCTCACCTTTCTTGGAGCTGTTGGAAAGAACATAACAATAAAATATTTAGGGAAAAATACAAAACTCCCTTGGAGGTGTTTTTATCATTCTCCAAACTTTTTGCCGAAAATATCAATGCCAAGAAATTCAAAGCTATGGACAACCCTCCAGGTCTAAAAATCCAAATTTTATTAGAACAATGGACTATCAATCCAAACATCCTCCAAATTAATAATTATAAAAAGATAGCTATAGTTAATACCAAATAGTCCTTACCTCAGGAAGGATGGCACAAGCTCAACTTTGATGGGGTTGCCAAGGGAAACCCAGGAGTGGCTAGTGGAGGAGGCATTATCAGATCAGACTCAGGCATGTTTATGGTAGCCTATGTTGGGGGGATTGGTGTCAAAATAAATAATGATGTGGAAGCCTAATCTATGTAATGGGCTATCAGACTTGTAATTTCCCTAAACATTCAAAATCTTCATGTTGAGGGGGATTCCCAAATAATAGTTAATGTTGTCCTTCATAGGTTGGAAGTTAGATGACATAGTTGGAGATATTTAGAAGATTCTTAATTCCATAGAGGATCATAAGATCACATATATATATAGGGAGGGTAATGCATTTATAGATGCTATGCCTAATTTAGGGAGCAACAATAATGGTTGGTGATGTTGGAGAACTTTGTCCCCATTGCTCAATGGAATTAAAATTCTTTTAAACAAATATGGAAGCACATAAGTGGATTAATTTCTATAGGATAATCACCAATCTCTTTCTTGGATTGATTAGAGGTGGTAGCCATCCTTTGATTAGAAGAAAGACTTCAAATGATCATGGTATGGATTGTTATAAATGCCAGGACTATACTTCTATAAGTATTATTTTATATTACATTTGGATTAAACATATCTCTTTATTCCATATAAAGCTACCTAATAATCACCTAAATTTCCCTAAGTAGCATGTGGAGAATCTAGAAAATATTTGGTCAAAGTATAGGCCTATTTGAAAACTAAGGAAGCTATTTACATTAGGACTTGTTGACTGGATAAGAGTATGGCCTAAAGTGAGAAGGAAAATATAGGTGGCTAAATGTCAAGATGATGGGATGGATAGTTTGATGATTAGGAGGATGAGATAGCAAATGATAGAAGGGAGTTATGTTTGTATAGCTAACTGGATAGTGGGTAATTATTTCCTCACATGCCTTCTCTATTGTGATCCCCATGATTGCATGAGATAGCAGTTGTGGAGTATTACCAATATTGATTTCATGCATGGTAAAGGTTTTGAAAATATCTTTAATCATTAAAAAGTGAGGAGATTAGACCTTTTATGGCCTTATATCCTTGGAATAGATCCAAAAAACATTATCAATTTGGTTGGGTACTCTAGCCTTTGCATTAATCTATTTTATGAGTATTTTTTCTCAGGATTCTAACATGGGTGGGGATATTTTTAATATTTAGCCATCTTCAACAGAGGAATTTCACCAAGACCTTATGGTCTGGCATATCATTCAAGAGGGAGAGGTGGCCTCCTTCTTTAAAGGGTTGATTGGGCATGATGACAATTTGTCTCGTCAATTTATAAAGTCTTGGATAGAGGATTCTAGAAGGGTATCTATAGGTGGTATCAACTTTGAATTTTTGGAGGAAGTAATAGGGCAAGCCACTAGGCTCCCCATAAAAGGCAAGAAGATCAGTCGATGTAGCAAGGTGTCAAACTCAAAGAATATGTAAATTTTATTCAAGAAGGTGAGGTGGATGAGAAACTTCATGGGGGATTCAAAAGGAAGAAGTTTCCATCTCCATGGGTATAAATTTGTCTCATGTTAATGAAATACTTCACCCTTGAAGGTAGGTACAAGGTTTTTTATCAATACCAGTTTTCTCTACTTAATCATTTTAGACATAGGTTGGAAATTAGCTTTCCTTTCTTTTTATTGTCCTCCTTAGAGAATTCAATCAAGTTGACTAAGGACACTTGGGCTAAGAACCCTAACAATCACCCCATCCCAATCCACCAAGGCCTTATTCTAAGATGCTATCACTTCCCCTTGGCCTTGTGTCCCCTTAAACTAAGTAAAGTGAGATTCTTGGAAGATTCTCCAACCAACATGTCTCCTCCTAGAAAAAGGAAAGGTAAGAAATTATTAGGGACCCCCAAAACCCCCAAAATTTGGTTGGGGGACCTAGTACTATTGATTGTGGCATTCTGATAGAGACCCCTCCTACTGGCCCCCATTCCTATTCCCCTTTGTCTCCTTATGGTAAGTCTATCACTCCCAACTAGAGACCTAGAAAGGTGTCCATTAATCAAAATCAAAAATTTAATGAAGAAGAGGTCGATGTTCAGCATAAGATGGTAAAGACTAGGATTAAAGATAATAGTGGTGTTGTGGATTTAGGAAAGATTTCAACTTAGGACCCCAAACTGGTAGAGGATGGTAAGGGGTATAGTTTTGGTATTCACAGATCCAGTTGGATTGTTGGGATCCCTTCTATTAACCCCCAAGGTATTGTTTTATCTAATTATTTTGATTTCTTTAAAGATTCTTCTAGAAAACATGGTAATGAAATCCCCTCTAAGTCATAACATGAGATAGAAGGAACAAGATACTTTCTTAAGATGAATGAACCCTACTCAAAGGAGATGGATGATAATGCTATGGAAGTCTGAAGTTAGAAGAAGGAAATTAACTATTCACTGTGCACCAAGATATATGAAGAGCTTGAGGTTATCAAGACCAAGATGGACAAGATGCACAAAATGTGGAGGATTATAGTTGACTATTTAGCCAAAGACCTTAGTCATGTGGCTTCAATTTTTGCTACAGTGAAATACTTTGATAGCAAGATCAAAAACATTGGAGTGGATTATCTTGGTGATTACAAAGAAATTGTTGAATTTTTGGCTAAGTATGGGATGATTGATAGTCCCTAATATTTTCTATGTTTTATCACTTTACTTTTTATTTGTCTATTATTTCAGTGTTATGTGTCTATTATTAGTGTGTTGTTTCTGTCTCTTCTGAATCTTTTTCCCTATAGGGCAGCTTTGTACAAGGCCCAAGACCCTCTTTTCCTACTTTTTAAATCAAAAACAAGATATATTGTTGATGCTTGATTTCATTTCTCTTTTTACAATAATTCTCATGATGAGTCCATCAAGGTTATCAAATTCATAATATATCCTACAAATCTAAAATTATTAGGATTTTGGCTTATATAAACCCTTTTTAATTTCCAAATAGATTTTTATTAGTAAATTTGTTATATGGTTATGCATTCCCCTTCCCACTGATAGTGCCCAATTACTTTTGAATGACTTTGAACGTGAAGCATTTAATTAAAACCAATTGTAACCCAACTTATGGGTGATGTTTGTTGATGACACCTTTTTAATTTGGTCCCATGGAAAGGAAGAGCTCCATAAGTTTGTTGAACATATAAATAGCTAGTCTGATTACATAAAAAATAATATGAAGGTTGAATCATTTAAATCCTTATCATTTTAATATGTTATGGTGATCCAAATTTAAGATGATCTCTTAAACCATAAATTCTATAGGAATAAAATTCATACCAAATAGTACCTTGATGTTAATTCTTGCCACCATCCAAGCTAGAAAATGGGAGTCCTAAACACTCTTGTAACTAAAAAAATGAGTATCTCAAATAAAAATCACAATGAATAAGAAAAGGACCACTTGCAACAAGTTTTTAATAACAATGGATATTCCACTATGTAAATTAATAAGGCTTTATTGAGAGCATAGTGAAAAAAAATGAGAACTCAAAGGCCTACCAATAATAACAACATAGAAGAACAAAAGGTGTTCCTACCTTTCATACAAGTCATTACAGATAAACATGTAAGACATTTGAATAAAAATAACATTAACACTATCTTCTCACTACCTAAAAACATTGAAAAACTCCCTAAATTGGTATAATATCCCATTGACTCTAAATCACATAAGGAGGTTAATAAAATTTCATGTGCTTAAGGAAAATCATACATTGATGAAACTAAGAGGATGATTGGTATAAGGATTAAAGAGCACAATGTTGAGCTTTGAATTATATAACTCACAATTTGGCATTAGTGGATCATTATCACAGTACTAAACATCCCATTAACTTCATAGGCAGAAAAACCTTGGAAAAAATTGACTATTGGTTCAAGAGGAGAATAAGAGAGGCCATCAAAATTATTAAAAATAAAAATTATTTGATTCGAGATGATGGATTATTAGTTAGTCGATCTTGGATTCCATTAATTGAAAATTATTATCACATTATGATAAGAGAGGCCATAAAAATAATTAAAAATAAAATTTCATTGAATCAGTATGATGGATTGTTAATTAGTCACTCTTGGCTTCCATTAATAAAAAAATTATTAGCATTTTATGTCAACTTTGTATGCTTGTTTATGCACTATCTCATCTAGTGATTCAAGTCAAGTTGTGAGACTCTTTTTGGCATAATTATTATCATAATTATGAGCCTAAGAGGTATCTTAAAATGTCAAAAATTATTATTATAAGCTTTTTACCACTATGTGGTTTTACCTACACAGTCTAATTATCTTGCTTAGGTTAATAATAGGTCATTAGGGGAAATGTACTTTAAGTAATTTTATAATTGTGAGTTGAGTTAATTACTTTATTGGGTGACCTAATTCCTCGCTATATAATGTACCTTAATATGTAATTTTTGTCCAATGAATGAATTTTTGTGCAAATTTTTATTTTGAATACAAGATTCTTCCATTTTGAGTTGTTCTTTCGATTTCACTACTCCATACAAGTTCAAATTTTTGCGTTCAATCCTATCTATATTGATCCTCTATTATGTCCCACTCATACATGGTATTAGAGATTTTTTAGTAGTTGAATATCACTATTATTATTGTAAACTCTTGATTTTTAGCTTACATGTCATAGGTCTTCTATTTGTTTACCTAGTTTATTAAAGATTCACCCTTCCCCATATTTTGCTCTTCTTTTGGGGTCCTCTATTAATCTAGATTCAAAAAAAGAATAAGAGAAATGAGTCTCATTTTGGTCATATTTCATCTCATAGGTTTTCATATAAAATGGTTTGTATAAATAGATTGAAAAGGTGTCAAAACCATAGGATCAATTGTAAACATGACCTAATTTTGTGACAATTAATTTTTACAATTTTTGGAGGGTTTCAGGGTTTTTTCAATGATTGTATGCATATCTATACCACTAAGATATTTAAGGGATTTTTATATTTTTTTGGGTTTTTATATATCTTTAGTGGGTCTTTGATGTATTTTGGATATCCATACTAGATCTATTTTTTAGACTTGGTAGAAATTTTGACCATGTTTGCACTACAAAAACTCTTGATTGCTTCTCCAGTCCCAATTTCTGATAGTTTCACAAATACATCCTACTCTTGACACCTCCAATAATGACATGCCATAGTTTTAGGTCTTCTTATCACCCATCTGAACTTTTAGGTATAAGTGTAGTTCTCTTCCCGATGTCAGAAGTATCGAATGTATCCACAGTCCAAAATCTTGACATCGAAGTTTTAATTTGTATCAATAACCTAAAAATATGATATCATACCTATTTACTAGATCATTATCCTATAATCTTAACATTAGAACATCTAATTGCACCAAAAGTCAGAAATACTGACATCAAAACTCTAGGTTGCATCAGTAGTTTTAAATTTTGATTAGAAAATATGTTTTGCATCCTATCCCTTGGCTCCCTGGTCACATGGGAAATAATCCCTTTTTCACAACCAATCCAAGGGGGCTTAAATTTTCCTCACAAAGTTAGGCTGAAATATTTTCACACCAAAAAAAATATGTAGAGTGGAGAATTATTTTTAAGAGCAAAAAATCATCAAACTTCCATAAGTTTCAACCAATATCTCCTTTTTAGGAACCATTTTTTTTAAAGTGTGATTTTTTTTTTAATCTTTACACATTGGTAATATTTGTGATTTGTAAAATTGAACCTATATAGATTCAAGGGGTTACACATCATTGTATTTCTTGCACATATAGCTTAGCACATACTTCCTTTCTACACCATGGGTCAGATTCATGTTCCACTTCTTAAACCATTCAACTATAATGAGTGGAAAACCTAAATTCAAAACTTCTTGAGGAGAAAAGGTTTACACTTGATTCACAATGGGTAAAAAACATAACTATCACTTGATGCAGAGAAGGTGGATTAGTTTAATATAAGTGATAAAGCCTATAGTCCCCTATGTCTGTTTATGACTCCTAATCTACTCTTTCATATTTAATCTACAACTACTCCTAATGAAGTTTGGACCACATTGGAAAACTCTTTGATAAGTAGGACATATGAGGGGTTATGAGTTGGAGAATGAGCTCATCAATTCAAGCCCAAATAATTTTTATAATTTATAGGACTTCTTCACAAAATTCAAATCACTCAAGTTGTAGTTGAAACTATGTGAGATTGAAAAAAATGATGATCAATTGATTCTTTCCATCCTTTCCAAGTTGGGTTCAGACTATTTTTTCTTCGTTTCTAATTTCCACTCCACCAAGCATACCATTGGAAATACATGGACCACGTCATCCTTGGATGAAATTACTATTGACTTGACTCAAGATCAAGATAAGCTTATTCAAATTTTTACACTAAAGTCATCTAAATTACATGCCTTAATTGTGAGTCATGATAAACAAAGGCTTATAATAGTAAGGAGAAGAAATAGAATAAGTACCAAGAGCAAAGAAAGGGTCAAAGATATAATTATAAGTTTAAAACATCAAAAGAGTCCTCCTCTTTATATGGTAAACCCAAGAAAGAGTGATTCACATGTGCCTATTGTAATAAATTTGGGCATGATGAAACCAAGTGAATGAATAAGCAAATTGACCAACTAAAAAAGATTCTCAATAAGCATAATAATAGTGTCATGTTGAGCATGGTCATTGATGCTAGAGTTATCATTGATGTCCAAGGTGAATGATGTCATGATGAATTAATGATAAAGAGGTTATTTTTAAGGATTGGAGGATGTATGGCATGAGTTCATAGCATTGAGGACCAAGAGGATGTTGTGAGGGCTTCAAAGATCCTTTGGTGATATTGTGGAGATCCAATTTATCCTTTAGAAAAAGATTAAATACACATTCATAGCTTATAAGAACTAGACTATCACTACATGCCATCAAGGTATGAATGAACCAGTCAATTTGTGCATTTATTATATATACCTAAAAATTCAAATGTGGTAAAAGGTGACATAGAGATGATGTCATATGTGCCAAGAACATGCCCTCCAAATTTGGTGTCTTGACAAGTTATCTATCTCAAATTTATAAGATTCCTAAGTTAGTTTATAGACTAGATACATGACAGAGCTCATCAAATTTATGTCTTAGGAAATAACTGTTGGTTTTCAAATATATGACTGTTGGAGTTCAAACTAAGTATGTTTGTCAAAGAGACTAATGAGCAAATAATTATTTGTAGAGGGCAATATATTGAGAATTTTGGTATGGTGTAAAAGGAAAATTTGTTTTATAAAATGAGAGGAACAACCTTAAAGTGGTTTCTTAACATAAATTTCCATACAACTTCCTTTATTATAGGTTAAATTCAAAGGTGTTGACTGTGGTAAAAACCAAAGAAATCGGTGAGCAAACAAATGCATGTAGAGACCAAGATATTGAGAATTTTGGCATGGTATAAAAATAATATATGAAGTAGAATAATTTATGAAAAACCTCAAAGTGTAAATTCTCCATTAAATTCTATAAAAGTGAATGTATTTATAGAGTGTGATAAGACTCAGTAAACCCAGTTTGAGTAGAATGATTTTAGAACTCATTTAGATTGTTTAGATTTAGGTTTTAAGAATCTAGGGATATTTTTTACTCATTTAATATCCATTCCATGCATTTAATGAGATTTTTTAACATTTTTTTGTGTAATAAAAACATCGTACAACATGATTGTACCTTAAAGGTTTTCACAATGGTAGACAAGGTTTGGTTGCAGAGTTATTTAGTGTTATTAATCATTAAAGGTGAGTAATATAAATTTTTGGAAATGACATTAAGTTATTAAAGTCACTATATGTATTTTATAAATTATTATTTGAGGTGATATAAAAAAATAATTAATCAAAACATAGATAGGTAGAAATATGAGGGTTTTAAGACTCAGTATGATAACAAACCTTAGTAGATGGTTTCATGAAGAAGATGGATTTGCAATGGCTTATGGATCATATAGGATATAAGATGGATTATTTTCATAGTATTATATAGTCTAGATCATTATTAAATATTTTGGAATGAAATTCTCAACACAGGGTCATGTCTAAAGGCCCGGTATAAAACAAAGATATATAGAAAGATAGATTGATCTTCAGGCTCAATATGAACAATAGAGAAATATTGTCTATGATAATATGGTTGATATGTGGATAATAGTGAATTATATGTGATTCCATAATGAAACATAATAAATATATCACAAGATTATAATGGTCTATTGGTCTAACAATCTTGATAGTAAACTATATGCAAACATGAGTATTGTATGTCTGATATGACAAGGAAGATAAGCAACCTAATGTCTCTATGATAAAAGAAAATTTGAAGGATTGACAAGTAATAAATATTTTTTTCAAAATATTTTTTAATACTTGGCATATAACACAGTGATCTATAAATATCCTTAGTCGAGCTCCGAAGATCTACACAAGTAGCTCCAAAGATGCTCTATCAAATCCACGAAGATGTTATGTTGAATATATGAAGAAGAGGCTGTATGAGATTATTTTAATCAGAATTATTTGGTTGTTTTATCTTGCAATATCATTTTATATATCAAAATTTTTCTCTCAAAATTTGACTTGTCTAGCTTAGTGAGGTCTATGTACAAAGAGATCAAGAGATTGGTCTATATGTCTAACATTTTCCATTAAGACATAGTGTTTTTGTGTTTGGATATGTTATATATATGTCTAAGGATCATATTATTGAATTATTAATCTTTTAGTAGGTTTACATAGGTGTTGGAATTCAAATTCACTATGACTGGTATTTGAAAAAGATTGGCAGTTTTAAGTGAACAAGGTATAGTAATGAGTTTGAAGCCTTATCTTATAAATTGAAGTGTCTAATGAATATGGTAATGATTATTGGGATATATGTGACCTATATAAGCTGTTAATAAGTTTTTATATTTATTATAAGAGGTTAAAAAATTAAATTCAAAATGGTTTGTCTGGCTGAGTGAGGTCTAAGAGAGAGAAGGTCAACAGATTGGTCTACAAGACCAATAGTTTCCTTTGGGATTATGATATGTTTGTTTAAGTTTATTATAAGCATATTATAATACAATTTTAATTCATTTAAATCCCTTTATTATTTTTAATTAGTTTTTATAATTTCATTTTTCCTTGACTGTGTTTTGAATCTAATTGACAGTTCAAAGTAAGCATCTTGTAGAGAAGAGTTTGTGCCTATATACATTGAGTTAAAGCATATAGTTAAGTTTTTGAGAACCCTAAGTTCATGAGTTTTATAAATATTTGTTTTTTTTTTCATTTTTATTTATAAAAAATTGTGTTTATGATTCATTTATTCAAGATAATTTTTTTGTGTGTGCAGGCCTAGTGTGAATAGTGTTTTAAGAAGGGTTTCAAATGGTGGTTAGACCTAAAAGGTGTTATGGAAATAAAATGAAGTTGGATAAGGTCTGTTTGAATTTAATAGAGATATTCCTACTATATTTTTAGTTTTTAAGTTCTCCAAGAAGATCCAAGTGTAACGTGTGACTAAGAAGGCCTAATAAGTCTCCACGAGACCTAAAGAAAGAATGTAGCCTATTAAGCTATGGCTAACCTAATGTATTTTTTGATTCATGTTTGAAGCATGTTATAGACCTATTTAAAGTGTAATTTAATTGTGAAAATGTATATGTCCAACCAAGGTGTGTGAGATCAAGTAAATTGTATAAATACAAGGCAATTTTAGGCTTATTTATGAGTGTTAGAGAAATAAGTGTGCAAGCAAACAAAATAGTACAAAGAGAAGAGAAGATGATGTATGGATGGATGGATATAAAGATATACCATGGAATCATGTGATTTATTCCTATGATATGAACATTAAGATAAGATTATAGGGAATCTAATGAACATTATACAGGAGGTCTGTATATAAAGGTCAATACCTATGTGAACTAATCAAGGTGATAGAAGGCTTATTGAGCAATGATAGATTTTCATGGGTGAGAGGTAGTTTTGAATGTGATCAAATAGAATATTTAAGGGTTTTAGGATGAATTAATGGACATAGTACCATATGACTACTAATACCATGTGACCATGTGATCATGAGTGTCAAGGAGCAGACCATGAGGGCAGATTATGATTAAGAAAACCTTCATGAGGAGAGGAGAAGAGTCAAAGTCTATGAGGTTTTCATAGATGAGAAGAGGTGTATTAGAAGCCTAAATATTTTGATAAGGTCATGATGAGGTATCTGATGTGTAAAGATAAAATATAGAATACTAAGTATGACATTGATGTCATAGAGAGCAAAAGAAGACCTTCATCAGGTGTTGATAAGCATCAAAGAAAAGGTGGACAAATCATTGGTGGTTGAGTGGGTGTTGAGTCATCATAGTGTTGATTATGTGGGTGCTTCTTCAACAAGGGGGTTGGTGTCTCCTATCAAGTTGATGCTTTTTTAAATCTAAGTGGGTGCTTGGTGAATTAGGGGTTGGTGTTCCTTTTGGGTTGGTGCTCAACTATAGATTAATTCATTATTTTATAGGACTATTTATCCAAGCTTTATTTTAGTGGGTTTTATCCTCCATGAGAGTTTCCCACTTATATGATATGTTATGGTTGTTTATGCATTTCTTTGTTTGATTAATGGTTTCTTCATGATTATGTACATTAGGTTAGTATTTCTTGATGAATGGTAATGAGTAATGATGAAGTGAAAGTAAAAGAGTATTAAGGACATAGATTCAACCCCCTCTTAATGATTGTGATTCCAACATGTCATTGATTTAACAAATTATATTTCATCAAAACAAGAGTATTCTAAGTCCAAATATAGTATGAATGGAAAAGATAAGGGCAAATCACTTATTATAGATGCATCCCAATATTCCATGGGTAATTGAATCTTGTGCCTTGTACCACATGGCTTTATCTCAGGACCTTTTCTCATCCTTGAAGCCTTGTTTTATTCTGCCAAAATTGTTGGGTGATGATACTTACACAGAATTTAGTGGGAGAGGATATGTTGAAGTGATTTATGGTATGTTTTAGGATGTTCTATGTGTTCCCTCTTCATCCATCAATATACTCTATATTTATTAGATCACTCACATCGGTTCATGCAAGAGAGTTGAATTCACACCAAATTCAATTATTATTATAGAAGTAGATATTGACTCCATATGTGAATTTGGGAAAGAAGATCACCATTCATGATTGTATAATTTATCACATTTTTCTCTTGATCAACCCTCTACTAAACTTCTCACTCATTCATATGGAGTGATTAAATTATTACATGAGTGAATCAGCCATATCAACTATCACTACCTAGAGAAACTCAGCTTTCATGTCTTGTTTTAGGGTTGCCATGTATTCATTTTTCTGATGATGTTTTCTAATTTTTCATACTTATTAAACATCATAAAGAGAAGTATGATAAATTAAAATCATGGAGAGATACACAAATATTGGAACTAGTTCATAGTGACATTGATTTATATTTCTAGCTCCATCAATCAATAAGACAAAATACATGCTTACTTTCATCAATGAATTTTTGAGGTATACTTGGGTGTACTTTATTAAGTAAAAATATAAGGTTTTTTATCATTTTTAGGAATTCAAGGTGCTTATAGAAAAAAACTCAGGTATAGCCATCAAGGTTTTATGCATCGATAATGGTGGTGAGTATGTCAGTAACCATTTTGAATAATTATGTATTTCATATGGGATTGAATTATGATGTATATTTTCATATAGTCCTCAATAAAATGGTGTTATAGAGTGAAAGAGTAAGTCCTTAAAGGAAATGGCCAATTGTATGCTACACTCAAAGTCTCTTGCACCTCAGTATTGGGCTGAGAGCATCAACTATGCTTGTTATATATAGAACTGAGCTAACCATAAACCATTTAAGGGAGTCAATCTTTTTTAATTTTGGAATGGTAAAAAGCCCACATTGAATCACTTTTTAATTTTTAGATATCTTATTATGGCCTGCATTCTAAAGAAGAAATGTAAGGCAATGCAACCTCAGATTTAACCTTGCATCTTCATTAGATATCGTGAGGGTGTTTTAAGGGATACATGCTTCTCCATACCACCACTCATAATTTTTTCATTAAGAGAATAATTAATTTTCAAGATATTCCTATATAATCCACACTCTACACTACTCCCCCTTCCTTAACACACTGAGATTTGATGATAGTTTTATTTATTCAAATCCACCTAAGCATCTTTCTGATGATCTAGATTCTTCGTCAAGTTATGAAAATGAGAGTAGTGATGAGGACTCACCTCCTCCTTATACAAGAATGTCTTTAGAGGATGAGGAATATTCTCCTAACTCTCTTAGTAATGGTCCTCTTTGGGCTTGATATACACTACAAAGCATCATCCAATAGGTTGGAGATCCATCAGACAACAAGAAAACTCACTCACAATTCTAAAATGCCCCACATGCATTCATTACATATACTTCATATTTATAATAGTTTCACTAGGCATCAAGCACTCTTGAGTGGGATACTACTATGGAATATGAATATGGTTCCTTGTTAAGGAACAACACTTGGGATTCAGTCCCACTTCCTAAGGGAAGAAAACTTATTCTATGTAGGTGGATCTATAAAAAAAAATTCTAGTAGATGGGTTTGTAAACAAATTAAAAACATTTTTGGTAGAAAATGCTTTTTATTAAGTACCTGGCATTGAATATATAGAGACTTTTTCCCCAATTGCTAAAATTAACTCAATCTAACTAACTCTTGTCATTGCCAAAACACATCACTAAGATGTTCATCAGATGGATGTGAAGAGTGTCTTTCTTCATAGTGACCTCAAAGAGGAAATATAGATTAAGTAACCACAAGTATTTGTGGAAGATTCTTCCTTAGTTTTTAAACTTCAAAAATCTATCTATAGCCTAAAATAAGCTCTTGAAGCTTGGTATGTCAAGATGGACTCCTTTCTTATTTTAGTTGGGTTCACCATATGCCATTCCAATCTTAAAAAGTCTACATTTTATGGTAGGATGATTCACTATTGATTATAGTTCTCTATGTGGATGACCTACTGATCCCAGGTAGTTCTTTATCCACCATCACAATAGGGACTATTTTAGATAATTTGGACTTATCTATAGTCCAACTAAAAAAATATATATCAATAATATGCCTACAATAATCAAAATTTTATATTTTTAAATTCTCTCCAATATAATAAATGGGGAATAGATCCAAATTATTACCATACCCTCTACATGAAACTTGTACAAACCTAAAAACTATTCATTTTCAAAGATTATCTCCCATCCAATTTATGGACATAAGTCTATATTATCTAAAATAGCCCTTCAATAGTGAAAATTGATTTGTCTAACATGTTCTCAATGACTAACTTGGGTTTGCTACATTACTTCCTTAGGATTGAAATTTCTCATTATAACTCTAGGATCACTATTTCACAATCCAATTATGTTCTTGATTTACTTACATGGTTTAACCTAGATGACTATAATCCAATTTTGACTTATTTTCTAGCTGGTGTGAATATTGAGGATGATTTTTCATCTTCTTTGGTTGCTGTTATTTCATATCGATAACTTGTTGGTTGTCTCATCTACCTTATGCACACTAAACTTGATATTTCATATGCAATGGGCATGGTTTATAGATATATATAGGAACCACATGAGCTACACTAAAAAATATCTAAGTCAATTATCTACTACATTAACGGTACTCATAGTTTTAAGATTCACTATGGATTAGGCATTGGTATTGACTTGATTGCTTATACAAATTCATATTGGGCTAGAAATATTCATAATCATAAGCCTAATTTAGGCTATAATTTTTCTCTTGGTTTAGTTTTGATTAGTTGGTCAAAAAAGAAGTAAAACATTATTTATTTATCTTCTAATGAGCTATAATATAGAGTACCTATTAATTTTTCCACTTAACCTATTTGGCTTTGGAGGACTCTCACTCAATTTGTAATCTAGTTTTGATTACTAAAAATCATATTTTATGACAACTAAAGTACAATCTAGTTCTATAGGAATTTGGTTTTCCATCAATACACCAAGCATGTTGAGATTCACATGCATTTCATCTAGGATCTCATCCATGAGTAGTCATTAATCTTTGCTATATCTAGTTAATGAAGCACATTGATGATATATTCACCAAACCCTTCACTAAGATCAAGTATCACCATTTGTAAGCTCTTCTTAGGGTTTGGGCATCTCAGGGGATTTTTCTATTTAATTGGGTAACCAATTAGGCCTTTATACCAAAACCCAATTCTTATACCCACCTAAGTTACACTTAAGGGATGAGGTGTTAGTGTAGGCTCTTTCCCACTATGTGGTTTTAACTACTTAGTTTAATTATCTTTATTAGGTTAATAATAGGTAATTAGGGGAAATGTAAATTAAGTCATTTTATAATTATGATTTGAGTTAATTAATTTATGGTGACCTAATTCCTTAATATCTAATGTACCTTCCTATGTACTTTTTGGCCAATGAATGAATGTTTAAGCAAATTTTTGTTGTGAAGACAAACTTATTCCATTTGGAGTTGTTCTTATGATTTCATTACTCCATATAAGTTCATCTTTGTACATTCAATCCTATCTAAATTGATCCTCGATTATGGCCCATGCTGACAAAAATAATTATAGATAAAATTAGAACTTCTCCATTACATAATATTGATTCTACACACTACAAGTTCTCAACTAATAATTTAGTTAACAAGTTAACTAAATTATTATTTGAGAATTTTTAGTGTGTAGAATTGTCATTATGTAATAGAAAATCTATGATTTTATTTTTTTATTTTTATTTTGTGTGTGTGTGTGTGTGTGTGTGTGTGTGTGTGTGTGTGTGTGTGTGTGTGTGTGTGTGTGTGTGTGTGTGTGTGTGTGTGTGTGTGTGTGTGTGTGTGTGTGTGTGTGTGTGTGTGTGTGTGTGTGTGTGTGTGTGTTACCTTGTAACTTACACTTTCTTGGGACTTTTTAATAACATTTAATTTTATGATGTCACATTTTTAATGTAATTTTAATATTATATGTGATCAATATATTCAGAGTTTCACTTATAATTTTAAGGTTAGAGTACATGATATATTATATCATTGTTGAGTCATATTTTATATATTAAATTAACATGATCATGTATTTTTTATCTCTATGGGACATTTTAGATTTTATATATGCAATATATTGTACATTTGTTTTATCTTAACTTGGATTTTTTTTCATATAAGTAAAGTATTGTATATATTAGATTTAAAATATTTTTTTATGGTTTAAATGGCATTAAAATATCACAAGCAATTTATATTTACTTTAGTGTAATAAAATAATTTTAATGAGACTTATCATTTAAAATTTTAATCATTCTACATATGTGTTTTAAAGTCATATGAGGATGACCTACATAAAACGAATTTGAAATATATAGTGTGAAATCCCACACAAATATTAATAGTATATATATATATATATATATATATATATATATATATATATATAAGAGAGAGAGAGAGAGAGAGAGAGAGAGAGAGAGAGAGAGAGAGAGAGAGAGAGAGAGAGAGAGAGAGAGAGAGAGAGAGAGAGAGAGAGAGAGAGAGAGAGAGAGATTAGTTTGTAATTGGGTTAATCCCACATTAGTAAAAGAACTATGAGATATTTAGGTTACTTAAAATGAGTTATTAACATACTAAAATCTCACAAAACATTAATATTGTAATTGAATTACTCATGGTTTTAGTATATTATTTAATATATAAATGATTGGGTTAATCTTACAATTGTAAGAATTACGATACAATTTGGTGATTCAAAAGGAATTAAACCAACACATATTGGGATGATTTAAACATACAATTAAATTATCTCAAAAATATAATATTATAATTAAAGTTATTGACTATTTAATACATACATGATAGGGTTGTAAATGGGTTAATCTTAAATTGGTAATAATTATTGCTAGTAGATTTAGATTAATTTTGTGATATTTTTAGTGTCACTTTTTTTTTTTGTGATCTATGATGCAGGTTTACACCAACAATTTTTCACAATTTTGATAGCATCATAAAATAGTAAACACTAAAAATAGAAAGGAAAAATCTTGAAAATTTGGCAGTTCTACCTACACTAACACACTTTATATTAATATTTGCATCAAGAGATGACATATATGTTTTTCACTCATTTTATTATTGGTTGACTTCCAGTTGTAGGGTTTTAATTGTTATTATTTATTTTAATTAATAAAATTTATTTTAGTTTATTATATTTTTATATGCCCAAAGGCATTACATGGAATCATTGAATTACATAGAATATCAACATATTTGCCCATATTTTAAAAATAAACCTATAGTATATTTATAATGATGATTAAGCATATGTATAAATTAGTGAGCTCCTTTGGCTAAGAAGGCACAAGTAATGGGCATCCACACCATCAAAATCACCTAGGACATGATCCTGGCCTTAACCAATTGACTCTCCATGTCATGTATCTAGAGGGATTTATATCTTAGTGCATGGATATAAGCAACCATCATCCTCACCAATCAGACTACAATGTTTTTTTATTACATACCCATTAGCATTTCAAATTATGGCATGAGATAAAGTTTAATACATCAATATCTAATTATAATTCCTATTGTAAAATAAAATTAATATTTGATAGCATCATTTCAAATTTTTCAATGAATTAAATTTTTATCAATCAATGTCTCCAGTTTGAAAATAAGTCTATCATTTTTTGTTACATTTATATATTTTTATTCTAGTTTGATTAAACCTATACCTATAAATATAAATTATCCTTGATATTACACACACAATTAAAAATCAAATATATATATAAAAAAAACATAATGTCCTAAAAATTACCGCTAATATGAAAGGAATCATAGAATATGTACAGTTTGTATCATGTTTCAATTACAAAATTAGTAAAAATATATTAAAAAAAATCTCCACCAACAAATGAAATGTTTATTATGTTTTAAAATAATTTATAAAAAATATTTATTTATTAGTGATTTACATGATGGTGTAGATCAATGTATGTTTAAAATAAAATATCTACCTTTATTAGTGTTAGATATAGAAATATATAACATTCTATTAGTTTAAAATATAATAATTAATCCAATAATCATCATCAATTTATATCCATTAATGGTGGTCATGTAAGTGTTCTTTCATGTATCGATAGTGATTGAAAGAGGTCCATTTTTTTCTAATACATGTTATATGGAATGAATGTTATATTTCAATGATATAATAGTATTAAAACTATTGGAGGTGAAGTAAGCATACATGGAATATGTGGATTAGATATTTTAGGTGCACAATGTCAAGTCAATAAAGATGCAAGATCTAGAGTTGATGTATGTGAATTGAATGTAGGTGTGTGTAAAGTCAATAAATGTGTAGGAGGTGTAGATTATTTTTGGTGATGACATTCATGTCCACATGAAGATTTTGATGCCCTTGTAGGATTATGTTACATTCCTCAGTCATATTTATGATGTCTACTTGAGGTAAGTGTACCACATGCCTATAAATGTTGAAGTTGTTAAAAAACTCAAATTTTGTCTACATTTTTTGGAAATAAATTCAAAATCCACCTCAAAATAAATATTGAAATAAGTATTAATTTCAAAAATAATAAATAGAAAATATAATTTATTTTTAATGCTAAAATTCAATTATTCAATGTGCAATATTTATAAAATAATTAAAATTTAAAATATAGTGCAAATATTTATTATGAAATAAGATATTTAATATCCTTTAAGGAGGTATACAATATCTTAATGTGCTCTCTACTCTTTAGCTATAAAAAATCTGCCATAGGTTGCTCTTATCCTACGTAACTTCTCAAAGGAATTTATAATTATACTTCATATTCCCTTGGCTTCTCCCTACCATATCTCATCCTTGGTCACGTTTTTAATTCATGAAGTTCATAACTTTGGAGGTTTTGAAAAATATAAATTCATGAACATATGCATTTTTTAACAAAATATATATATTCTCCTTCGTAAATATCTATGTATAATTTAGAAAATTATTATTATTTGTTATGTATCAGGGGCCTATCATGTAACTTCCATCAGTATTGGTGTGTTAGCAAAATGACTTGTTTTATAATATTAATTTTATATATATATATATATATATATATATATATATATGAAATGGAATTTTCAAGAACACACTAACATAATAATACTATTTAAACCTCTTTAGGATTTGGTTCGTTGGAGGATAATTACACCATTCATTAGTGAATTTAATTGGTTGTCCCTAATAACACCTTTTCATTGACCCAATGGTATCTATTCTCATGTTATATTAAATATAAAATTAAAAATGGTGATTATTGGGCTATTGAAAACCAATTGACTTTAATTTTTCATTATTTTTCTCATTTAGGCCTTATTCAAATAAACATTTTTCTAATTTGTTGAACTTATCCATAATTACTGACTAAAATGGGAGGAAATATTTTTATGTGTACTCTAGTTTTTTTAAATTTAAATATTTTTTAATTCTTACAAATAGATGTACCATATATCAACACTTAAAGTTACATATAAATTAACATGTACATTATGAAGAAAGGGGTCATGTTTATAACCCACATGATCATGATACAAACTAAAAAACATGTATCTTCAACTAGGAAATTTGAATCACACATTCACACACATGTTTATATTAATTTCATACATTTATAAATTATCTTCATGATGAAATTTATCTTGAACCCCCTCTTTGATAGTCACTCTAGGTACATGGTTCTCATTGATTAAATAACATATACTCATGGGGTTTCGATTGAATGGTTTCATTTTACATAGTTGGCATAAATAAATGCATCCCCTAGGATATTGACTAGTATTTGAATCATCATCCCTCATGATCTCCCCAGCTTTTTATCTCCACACCACCTATGATCGAATCTTAGTTTGTATGGATGTCTAAGAGCTCCTTAAGTCCATCGATTTGAAGGTTCAGAACTTGATTTGGTCCCAAGTTCTTGACTATTGAATACCATTTAGATGTATAAAATGTTTTACTACAGGTCATTTAGCAAGTTCATGTCAAACATCCATAACAAATAAAGGGACCTCTTGGTGGAAGGATGCTCTTCTCTGCCCTCTCATAATTTTTGCTTCTGATAACAAATATGAGGAAATTTAAAGAGAATTAAATAGTAAATATGAATAATTGGTTCCAAGTTCCACTACTATCTCAATGTATAAAAAGATTAAGTTTCTAGACAAAAAAAATGTAGACTTGCAAAAGGAACAATTAAATGAAAAAAGTTATTCCCTAGGTTCTAAAGAAGATTTTTTAGCAAGGGAATCTATGTTAAATTGAAAACCAATGTATACTCTTGGAGAATCCATCCCTATTGTATCAAATTTAGGGGAAGGAGGATTTTGGACATTAGTGAGCAATAGAAAGAAAGGTAGAGAAAAGAAGAAATTAGAATCTCTTGACATTACCCTTAGATCGCAAAGGAAAAAAAGTTTTTAAGGGTCCTGATACATCTTTGTTTTGTGTAGCTAAAGTGGAAGTTGATACATTTATATTGTTTTTGTAGTGTTATTTTTTATTGGTTGCTTCTCTACAAACTTTTTTTTAATATTTGGCTTTGAAGACCATGTTTCTAATTTATTTTGTAAAGGGTAGAGTCCCTATTTCCAAAAAAATCACTTTTAGCATCAATAAAAACATTGAGATTATTTTTTGTATTATTTATTCCTCTTAATTACATAGATATACTCAAAAAATCCTTTTAAATAATCATGTTTTCACAAGCAACTTTGACTATTAGAGGGCTTATCCATGGGGTTGCATTTGAATGGTGGTATTCTACTATATTGGCACATATGAATATACCCTTTCCTTATATCATGAAACACATGATTAAATTCATATAAATTATCCTAATTAGAATTTTTATTATTACATTCACCTATTTATACCATTAATATTTGATGAATTTTCAAAAAAAATTAAAAAGGGGCATCCTTTAAGACTTGTGTTAGAGTTCACAAAACACATCTAGCTAAAACAAATTATATAGTAGTTTATTCAAATAAAGTACATGAATATTACTATCTCATTTCATCACTCTAAAACCTAAACCACATATTATAATATTCCTATTAATTAATTAGGTGTATCACATGGTTGTTTACAAGAGTCATGATTATGATTCCACAACTAGATATGTGAAGTCTTGTTTTCATAAACATTCCATTCAAGTGGATCGACACTAAAATATCTTATATGTCCTTATTATTCTATATGCATGCAAGATTTAGAACATGATTAATTTATTAACACATATTGGATTTCTAGATAGTAATTTCCATCAGTATGGGTATGTATACACCAAATTTTATTTTTGATGCAAGAATATCAATTACAATTGTAGTATAGTTGAATATGGAAAGTGTTTTAATTAATAATTTTTAGTTGCACTCAAGTGCATTGATACTAATAGATATTTTCCATCTAAATTACACTCTATGAATGAGTCAAAGAATGATCAATTAAATAATGTGTACCAAATGTATAATTATTCAATTTCATCATTAAGGGTGTGTCTTCACCAAACTAGCACCTGCTACAAGAATCTCAATTATTATTGAAGTATAATAACATACAATAAAGTTGGTACTTGATAATTATAGGTGCAATCAAGTGAATCAATAATAATAGAAATTATATATACCAATTATTCTTTATGTATGACATAAGGTTTTTCCACCCAAAGAACTTCTCCTATTAGGGGGACAAAAATCAATAGTTAAAAATAACTAGCAATATTACATCATTAATCTTTAAATAAATGTATATAATCAAACTAGTTATCCATAAAACTCACTGTAAAAATAATTTGGAAAGTATTAAATGTGCACTAAAGTTTGCATAAAATTACCTTTTTTAATGTTTTTTAGGAATAAATCCCTCAATTATATAAAAATTTGTATATTTTGGGGGTAATTTTTCCTTCAGGTTTTCTTCTTTTCTCCACTTTATGATAGTTATATTTATATTTTTTCACTTTTTTTAGTGTTTTTTGGATTCCTCCTTTGTACATGGGTATCTTATTGAGGCATTTTTTTTAATCCCATATGAGGATTATTACTTGTCTTCATGGTATTCTTGATTACTTTTGTGTAGTACCACTAGTGTGGCATCCTGCCTAGTACAGTGCAACATCCCCACCAGTATTTATGTTCACTTCTCACATATTTTCAATGATATTATTTAGAGACTTAATTGTCATCTTCTCCAATTTAACATTGAGGGAGGGTGTTCAAGAAATGCTTCCGTAGGTTTTTCACTCTACTCAATATTTTAGAGTGTAATGTTTATGTTCCATGATCCTCGTACTCATTACCATTCCTACCTTGAATTGGTGGTTATAAAAACTTAAAATCCATATATTTTGTAAAGATGTATTGGCATCCATAGGGACACTTGGCTTCACACTTTATTCTTTATTGTATATGGGTATCTCCTTAGGCCTTATTATCGGGACTCATTTTTTTCTTTCTCTCTTTAATCATAGATTAAGGGAGGGTATTGGATTTAATCTATGCTTAGATCTATTTGAGTATATTAAAAAAGTTAGTCCCATATGCATGAGTATGTTGGGATTTATCTACCTTTTTCCTATAAATGTGCCTTTGTACCTAAGGCTAAGACATGGAGAACAATTTTAGCATTATATAATCTATTTCTATGAATAGACAATTTATATTTTATGTGTATGTTGAAGATTCCATGCATATAGTAATGGTGTCTTGGAGATATCTTGGCCAAAGAGTTTTCTTAACTCTATTAGGTTCTTAGATACTTAGAAAGTTAGAAGACTTTAAATTCACTATGACCAGCCTGGGCTTCTGGATGGGTATCACATGGCAATAGCATGGAGTTCAAACAACTTTTAGATTTAGAAGCTTTTTTGAAAGGGATCCAAATGTCAATAAAATGTGATATTGATGCATGTAAAAAGATCAATGGCATGGGATCATTGGAAGACTACTATGAAATAAAAAAAATCAAAACAACTTTGATCATGAGTTAATACATTAGTCCCAAAATCAAAACTTGATTAAATACCAAGGAAAGATGATTAATCATAAATTAATCATAGAATTTCAACTAGAATAAAAGGTAATTTTCATAGTTTTTAGACCATCAAGAAACACATTTTCAATCGAAATGACATGGATGAAGCTCTTGTGAAATCTTGATTATTTTTATAAATTGTCCCAATGCTCATGAGTTACATTTTTCTGAAAGGGAACCTTTAGGCTTAGTGCTTAGACAATTATAAGAATATTCTATAACATTGAAGACTGACTAAGTGAGAGAATAAAACATTATGAATAGCACAATCATTTATTCATAAAATAGGTAATTATGTACCATTCATAGACATTTTAGACCTAATCTTCTACCCAAATCAAAAGAAAAAATAGCCAGATTTGATGAAAGCACCCTTTTAGGCTTAAACTTCAAATAATCATGGAATGCACACAATCAAAAGATCATATAAATGAAGGCCCCAATTATTTAAAACATGCCTCACTATCAATTTCTAAATCTTAGTCCTTTAGTCATAGAATGATCAACATATTATAAGAAAAATACTAAAGAGATTAGACTAATACATAGTCTAAACACTCAAATTCAAATATTAAAAAAACAACGAGCAACTGATCAAGAAAGAGAAATGAAGTAATTGTGTTTAATTAAGAGCATCCCCATATAAAGAGATGAGGATGGGGATTGTTAGCCACAACACTAAGATTATTATATTTACTTTTGAACATTTCAAATTATTTTAATTCTAGATTATATGCATTGATTATTTACTATAATATGCTCTTGGTTGCAAGTGAGTCACTTGGAAAACACTTAAGTGGGACTCATAAAAAGTCAAGGTGTGTTATACACAACGAGGTATGAATTTATTTCATTTAAACTTTAAATTTCATAAATATATTAAATGAGGGATTCATATAGATACTAAATTTGAATTATATAGCACCTTAATCTTGTACACTTAGAAAATACCTATCATGGTTATACTCCTCACTTATAAGACCTTCCCACTACCAAAAGGGTTGCATCCACTACCTCTTGTGCTTAAATTAATTATCTATTACTATGACCACTATTATTCTGATGATCAAACCTTATATATTGTTTAAAATGTTGAAATATTGATCACTATCCTTCTCTACCAATTTTATACCCATACCTATTTTATAGCTTCCCAAACACTTGCATCTCAGGTAGATGCTTATAGTAATGCAAGTGTCCCTTCTCAAACTAAGTTTCTAGTAAACAAAATTCCAATTTAAAAATGAAACATATCCCTGAGGTTGGGCTAAGTGATTTAGTGTGAGATATCTTCAAAATGGATTGGTATATATACAAGATCAACCCTCATTCATTAGACACTTAGAAAAAACCTAGAAAATACAAAGAATTCAAAAGGCAACTTACTAAGAGCACTCAGTCAAGCATTCAAGTGAGAAAATATTCCATATTCATCCCTATTTCCATATTAGGCATAGGATCCAGTATCCCCATAGGTCTAAAATACTAAAGGAGCATCCCATAAGCCATATTTTTTGAGTTACAAGCTAGATCACTCTATGTACTTTATTATCACACATTACATCCTTATGCACACACAAGCAAACACATAGGAGAGAACTACATAAGTATAAATCCCTATTCATAGTATTGCATATGTAAATAGTGCTCATTGAAAAAGGGTTCCTTGGGATATCTCCACACCATGTACCCATTAACCCCTTTTTCCCATAGTCACTCCAAGGGTGAGGAAGTTATGGTTTTTACCATTTGATAAAGAGTGATAGCCTGTGCATGTAATCTAAACACACCAAAATAAAGGTGATAGAAAACCAAAAGGCCTTGATAGACTTAATTTTTTATCTAGAAGGCTTGAGAGGCCCTGATTTTCATAAATGTTTTATTGTCTTTAGATATACATAATTAAATAGTATTTTTTCCATTTTGGTGGCATAATCCCATAAATTATATATTTTCCCTAATCTTATTACATTTTCTTGATTTTTACGTCTTTAATTTTTTGTGTCTTTTGATTCATGCATTGGATCGATGTGTCATTTGTTTTGAAAGTGCATAACTTTTTCATGTAATTATAAGTGATATCTTAAATTTATCCATTTTTGTATCATAAAAAGTGTTTTCAATCATTTTTACTCATTTTCACCTATGTTTGAACTGTAAACACACTATTTTATATAATGTTGATTATTTTTAGTTGGGGAAAGTTTTTGGGGAATTATAAAAGTTTCTAGGTTGAGATCATTTTTATCTTACCATGTTAGCCAATTCTTATATTAGGTCAAAATTTATAAAAATTGTAGCATATAATTAGGTTGGGATGGATTTTTTGAGTATGTTCACTTTTTGAGGTTCTATTCAAGGTTGTTTACCTTGATTTTATAATGTCTTCATGTCAAGACCTCCACACTCTTGTGCAGGAAAATAATAATCTGCTATTAGAAAACATTGTGTTTTTTTAAGTATGTTCACTTTAAGAAGACATGGTTATATTTGTTGAACATAATAGGAAGTTAAAAAAAAGTATGCCCTTCTTTAGTCATTTCAAGACATAGTTACATGTTTATAACATCAGACTAACACCATGGGCATACCTCTTATTAATCATAGTTTACATTATTGTAATTGATTCAAGATCCTATTGATGCATCATCATCCTCTAATCTTCCTAATCATGAGTTTCCCCTTGAATCTAATGCACTCATTATTTCACTTATTTCAACCCACACTTCAAATTCACCCATAATTATGTTTGGTTCATTTGATAAACACATGACTATTTTTTTGTTTCCACACTCTCTGATCCATGGGTCATTTTGGTGGAGTCATAGGTAAAACATTTTAGGGCATTGCTTCCCCTATCCATCATATTTACTTTATTTCTTACAATAACACTGGCTATAGATCAAATGTTCCTTCTTTGGTTCCACTTCATGCACACTCATATGTTTTTTTGATCCACTCTATATGAGGGTATTGAGCAACACATGAGTCCTTCTACACACCTTCTTAGGCATGAAAAACATTAGACTACTCTAATCAATCATGAACATCTGGACACATATCTAGATAATTCATCACATGCATCATTTGTTCCCATACCACTAATCTATTTTAACCTAGGATGGATCTCAAATTATTTATGGTGGTATTACCATCATTATTTAAATATTTTTACTAGTGTGGATCCTATACCATTCATCTACATCATCCACACACTACTCATTCTACCTAACAATGATCCCTTTATTTTGGATAAACTTTATTTGGTAATGTTTTCTTGTCTTGAAAAAATGCTCACATGATATACCCTTTATTCGATGGATCAAAAGTCTCCTTATTTGGATATTGTATAGTGTATACATTTTCTTCCTTATCTTCATTTAGTATTTTTTGGGATATATTTTACTTGAGTTGAATTATAAGGTGCCATGGGGGGTTTATTTTCATATCCTAGTCTACCTTCATGCATGTATGCCTTGTTTTTTATTCTATCAAAACTAGGGCCATCCTTGTTTGAGAGACCATATCCATATTCTTAGGCACCTTGATATTTATTTTTTAACCTTAAATTGAGATGGGTGTATATAATATAATATTAAGAATGTATAAGTGAATAAACACAAGGGTTATAAACAAAAATATAGTAGGCCAGTTAATTTTCAAACGTAGATAAATAATATTATAAATTTAAATATTGAGATATGCTTAAAATAGTAAATATAAATATTGATTAATATATAAATTAAATGAACATAAAATTACTTAGCTATTCAACTATGTGCATGCAAATCTGATATGGAATATGCTAGAAATAGATTGGGTTAGTGCCTTGGATCAATTATTAGATTTTGTAAATTTGGCATATGTAGCCCTAGACACTTACATCAACCTCAAATATTTGCATCAGTGTTTCTATCTAACTTAGATAAAATTTTCCAATATAGAATACCTATTATATCTAGATGTGACCACTTGGGATATTTTAGGTTCTGTGTCTCCTTTACTCATATCTAGATCATAGAATGTCACTCCTTGTCAACTAGAATTACTCTCGTTCTTCGTCTTCATAATGGATGTGGGAAAAATGGGTTAGTAGAATGATGGTGTCAAGCTAACTATAAATTCCCTTTTGTTAGTGAGTGATTCCTACATATCCACTACTCTGAATAGGGCCTTCGACTCATGTAGTTCTCCCTTACATGTTGGCTTACGTGTGCATAAGGATGTAATGTGTGATAAGCAAGTATAATAATGGCCTATCTTGTAACTTGGAAAATATGGCTCATAGATTAATCCTTTAGTAATTCATACCTATAGATGTGTTTTTGATATGATTCATATGGAAATAAGAGAAAATAGGGAAATTTTGATTAATTTAATGCTTGATTGAATGCTTTTGATAAGTTTCTTTATGATTTGCTAGGTCTATGCTATGTGAGGAATGAATGAGGATTGATCATGCATATATATCAATCCCTTTTAGAAATATATCATGTTAAATCACTTAGGATGACCATAAGTATATGTTTCATTTGTAAAGTTTATGACTTTAGGGCACTAGACATTTATATTGGAATAGGAAATTAGCATCAACGTAAGTGTATAACTAAGACGTAAGTGTCTGAGAAGTTAGAAAACATGCACATGTCCAAAACTTATAGAGATAAAATATAATTAGGATTACAACACTTTGATTATGATAGAAGGTGTGGGTCATCAAAATAACACTATTCATACTAAGATATAAGCAATTTGGCACAAATAAATAGTGAATGTAAACCTTTCGATAATAAGAAGGTCTAGAGCTGAAGCTACATCCATGATATGTATTTTCCAAGTGTATGAGACTAAGGTGATATATAATTAATATTTAGTGCCTACATTTACCCCCCATTTATTCTAGTAATAAAATTTCTAGTTTAAAGAAAAAGAAATGCATATATGGGTGTGTATAACACACCTTACCTTTGTATGAGCCCAAATTGAGTGCTTTGTTGGTGACTAACCTAAAAAAAAGAAAATGTTATATTATATATTCATTTAATATAACCTAAAATTAAAATCATTGAAATAGAAAGATTAAGGTTTTAGAGTACACTTGTGAATCAATGCAACTGCCTTGCCTTTTGACAACTTAATTTGAAAAGGTGTATCATTATGAACCATTTAAACTGATATTAAGCTAAATTTAAATCTATAAGTACAAATTTATATATTTTAAAGGACAAAATTACCTCTAACCTTAGAAAAAAGGTGAGTTTCCACCTAGTAGTTGAGATTAGCTTAACCATGCAACCTAATCATACTTATAACCTTATGAGTGTGAGTTAATCCAAGTAAACCCAAACTATAAATTTGGTGAGTTTGGATGATGTAATCAATTCCAACCTATAAATTTGGAAATATTTAGTGATTTAATCACCTCATCCATACTAAAAGTGAACCAACTACTGTAGTATATTAGCTCAATAATAATCCATAACAATATAATCTAGTGAGCTAAAGTCTATCAAAGTATTTTAAAATCTGAAACTAATTTTGATTTTTCAATGTAGGTGCTCTTTGCATATAATATGCACCTTATATATGTCAAATGTTGAAACCTATGTATATCAATGGTACCAATGTATATAGTTTTTTCACAAATGTGTATCTAAATCATATACTATGCAATTTGGCCAATTTACAATTTTATAAGTGTGGAGAACATGTTTTCATAACATTTCCCCAATAAAATATAAAACTAAGATCTGGTATAAATGAAATGATCTTACATAAGGTTAAAATCTTCGTAGGATCAATCTAGAATATAGGATCACACTATAACAAAGCTTGTGTAGACAAAATATTCTTAGACTAAAGGAAAAACTTTGGAAAATAATATAATATTGATAAATGCAAAAGTATTTTCAATATTCCCATAAAAATATCATAAAACTTGCCTTTCTCACTCCCTATTTTATGATTAAAGGAGGGTGTTGGAGTGAGCATTCACACTCTTTCATGAGTTAACCTTTATTGGGAGTTGTTTAACTAGTTGTTATGTGTCGCATATTTGCACACCTATTTTATGCATGCAAATAGTTTATAAAAACTACAATTGGTTTCACACAACAAATTATTTTTTGTGTGAAATAAACTATTATGCCTATTTAGTAGGCACTTCCTATGCTTCTCCTAGACAAGTGGAAGAGATAAATTGTGCAGGTTATATTATTCCTCAAGACAATAATGAATACTGGTGCATAATTATTGTGTGTACATAATTTCATATATGTTTTTTGTGGCAATGGTTTACAAGAGAGATCACGTGGTCTCATGAATGTATTGTGCATTCTAACAATAAAATGAAACTAAGATCTAGTATAAATGAGGAGAATATGTTTCCATAACATGTCCCTACTATATATTTAAATCTATGAACTATGAAAAATGTGGATAACATGTTTCCATAACATTCCCCCACTATATATTTGAATATGGTGAACTATGAAAAATATGGAATCCATGTCTCTATGACATGCCCCCAATATATTCCTCCCCTTTTGAAGGGAGGGTAAGTATAAATTGGTAGTTACCTTACCTCAAAAGGATAATATAATAGTATAATCCATGTAGCATATAGGATAAACATCTTTATGTAGATATATCATTGATGCACATATAATTTGATCACATTAATACCTAAGGTACATGATATAGATCATGGCAACATCTAGATATTAATAATACAAGATCTTTAGGTAAATATATAATTGATGCACATAGAATGTGATCACATAAATCCATAAGATGCATGATATAGATCATGAAAACATCTAGATAGTAACAATACAAGCTCAATATGAAATTAAGCACACACACAAGAGCACTCAAAATCAAATAAAAATACAATTATCCAAGGAGACCTGAAACAAGGGGCATGTTTAAATGCCACACAATCAAAGGGACATGACTTAATAAAATGTCTAAAAAGAAAGGAATGACATATTCAAATGTCCATATAAAAATTAATGATATATGAATATGTAAAATAAATAAAACAAAGACACAGGGGTTGAAAAAAAGGATCATATTTAAATGCTCAACAAGCAAGATAAGACACTCAAGACAACATACTAGCCCCTAAATATATGTGTTAGCAAAAAATGTCAAGTATATAGCATACCAAGTACAATATGAGAGATATAAATATAAATAAAGGCATGTATAAGTACATAATCTCAATCATAATAATGTAAAGTGATCATAGAAAGATATAACCTATGTGTATCATGATCAAAGAAGTGGATGCCCCAATTTCCAAATGACATAAGTGGAGGGAAGTCCCAACATCTAAAATTACATAGATCATATTCCTGGGTATCCCTTATCACACTTAAAAGATGAATGACACATATATGTATATATAAATATATTATATGCTATCTACCAACATAGGATGAAAAACATAGATGCTAAGGAGCCAATAGAACATGTAAATGTTAAAAATATTTTAGGATTTTTGAATTTTTTTAGGACTTTTTTTTGGTATTTTTGGAATGGTGCTATGGTCCAATAAAATTGCCACTAGAACCAAGGATATCATAGGTGATATGCATCTATGGAGGCCTTATATCATGTGTGTCATATTCATATGATGTGTAATTAGTATCATCAAGATCATATCAATCATCTATGGTACTAGAATCATACCATCTTCTTATGTTATTAGTATAGGAATGATGTAACTTTTTAAGTTGTTATTGAACATGTGATATGTCTATTGTATCATCTGCATATGAATAATTAACTTCACCATAGATTGGAGTTTCATTCTTGAAGGTTATTTTACTAGAACACTAGAAGAAGATGTAATTTGTGTTTCGAGTTCTTTATTTGATGATGAAACTATAGACTTTATAGTATTGCACTTGACTATTTTATTCTCTATGCATGAAGTAGATATGGTGTTTGGTTCCTTAGAAACCACATTTGAATCATTTTATTTTGTAGGCATGTCTTGATTTGAAAATTCCTTTTTTAGAAACCCTCTTTTGAAAATGCTTGTTTGCTTATCTTGAGTTTGAGTTGGAAACTTGTGTTCTTGATCTTTTTGTAACATTACCTTTGGAATATTTTCTTGTTATAATTGTTGCATTTTTAAGTGTGTTTGTTCTAAATTATCCTTTGGTACCCATATTTTATTTTTTGGCACTTATATTTTAGGAGAGGTACTCAAAATGTAAGTGGTTTGTTTGAGTGATGTATCGATTATAGGATCACCACTATCTTTGAGACTTTGTATTTTTTTATTTAATGTAAAACAAAAAATTGTATGATGTCCATGCATTCTATGATATGCACAATGATATTTGGATCTCCTTATATGATGTGGAGGAGGCAATTTGATTACTTTATTTTTAAGTACCCCACTTAGGATTTCACTTGAACTCTTAATAGCCTTTTGGTCAATTTTTGAATCACTTGTTTTATATGTATTATATTGTAGCTTTTCATTTGGACATGAAACCTTATTGGGTATAAAATTGGTAGATGAATATGAAATTTCATGAATAAAACTAACATGTTTTGGGTTTTGATCATATGGAATCTGATTTTCTAATAATCTGATCTTTGAATTGAAATATTGATTTTATTTTTGTAACTCTTCTATTAACTTGATCATAAGGGTAATTTGATATTTTAAGGCTTCACAATCACAAACCCTAGGCACCTCATATTGAATATGAATGCATACACCATCTACCTTACCCCTTGAAGGAGTGATAGCATTGACCTAGTTAGAGGGATGGTAACTTTCATCCTCCTTAGGGTTATGAGGAAGAGCCTTAATACTATGACAATAAGATTTTAAAAAGGTCTTACATTTTGATTTTGTTTTGAAACCCTCTCATTATATTGATCAAATTGGTTACTCTTTTTAATTTATTTCATCATACATGAAACATAATAAGTATTAACTACCATGATGTACTGTAAAATGAAGTAGCTAAGAGATATATCCATATTAAACATATTTATATAAAATGGGAAATTTTAATTTTTAAATTTTGAACACTTTGAAATCAAAATTTAGAAAATAATAAATAGGGAAACCCTAGGTCAATTAGGGTTTTGAGACCAAAGGTTAGGGTCACCACAATCTGCTAAATGAAGAAAAAACAATATAAAGTGATTGGCTGAATTTTTTTGTAATCCAAATACATTTTTTAGGAAAGTAAGGAAATGAGACCAATCCATAAATATAGGGAAGCAAAAGTATATTATATGACTTGTAGATCAAAATTTACTAAAATTATTAAAATGTGATATTCAAAACAATCTGTATAATATTTAGGCAAATAAAATAGTTTTTTTTAATATCAACCATATTATGAAAAACCTCTATGGGATTTAAAAATGGGTCTATTGTGAACTAGAAGTAGGCTTGGGTTCACCAAATGTTTAACTTTAAATTGAGATGGATCAATATAATATAGGGATAAGAATATAGAAATGATTAAGCATAAAGGTGACAAAAATATCTATAGCAAGCTAATTAATTTGCAAACTTAGATCAAAAAATATTCTAAATTTAAATACTTAGATATGCTAAAAATCGTAAGTATAACTATTAATTGATATATTAATGAAATGAACATAAGATTACTTAGCTAGTCCATTATGCACATGCAGACCTGATATTGAACATGATGGAAATAGACTAGGTCAATGACCTAGATCAGTCATCAAATTTTGTAAATTTGACCTTTGTAGCCTCAAACACTTGTTTAACCTTAGATAATTACATTGATGCTTCTATCTAGTTTTGATGCAGGTGTCTAGTATAGAATAACTATTAGATTTATATGTGACCACCTTGGATATTATAGATTCTATGTCAAATTTGTTCTAGTGTGCTCAGATATGGATCATAGGTTATCACTCCTTATCAAATAAAAAAACCCTAGTTATTCATCTTCATAGTGGTTATGTTAAAAATGTATTAGTGGGTTCAAATTGTTGAGATAACCCAAAATAACCCTCTATCAATAGTTGTTGCAAATATAGCCACTACTCTGAAGAGGGCCTCAAACTCATGTAGTTTTATGTGTGTATAAGGATACAATGTGTAATAATCAAGTACAACATTTACTTAGCTTGTAACTTGTAAAGTATGGCTCATGGAGTGATCCTTTGGTGCTTTATACCTATATATGTGTTGTCCCTATGACTGATATGGAAATAGGAGAAAACAAGGAAGCTTTGCTCTCTTAAATGTTTGATTTAATGTTTTTGGTAAGTTTCCTTATAAGTTTATAGCTCTGTGGTAGGTGAGGAATTAATGATAATTCATCATACATATATACCAATCCTTTTTGTAAATATATTGCATTAAATTACTAATGCCAACCATAAGTATACATTTCATTTGAAATTTTGATGACTTTAGGGCACTAGACACTTGTGTTGGAATAGGACACCAGCATCAATGTAGGCATCTAACTAGGATACAAGTATCTGAGAAGCTAGAAAATAGGCATATGTCCCAAACTTATAGATATATAAGATAAGTAAGTTTACATCACTCTAATTATGATAGAAGGCTTGGGTCATTAGAATAATAATAGTAAGACTAAGAGATAAGCAATTTGGTAGAAAGAGATAGTGTATGCAATCTTTTCGACAGTGAGAAGGTCTATAAGTTGAAGATACATCCATGATATGTATTTTATAAGTGTACAAGACTAAGGTTTTATATAATTTATGTTTAGTGTCTATATTTATGTCATCTAATAGTAGTGAGCATTTTTTATCATAGTTGGTTTATGTCATTGTTTGATGTTTGAGTAGTGGTTTCAAACCACTCATGTAGTAATTTTCGTCTAATAAACCCATTTAACATTATGTGTGTGTGTGTGTACATATACTAATTATTTTAGTTTGAGAATCCCTTGAAAATACTTCATGAAAATTATGGCATTCTTGGTGTTCTCTTTTTTACTTTTGATAATTCACTTTCCACTATTATCATGTGGCATCCTAACATCTATCTTCATTGATTGAGTAGTGGATTCAAACCACTCATGTAATTTTGAGTTAGTCACCATCTAGACATTATTAATAAACTTTTTTCACTTTCTTTAGTGATGTATTTCATCCCTTCAACTATATCTTTAGTGACAACTTTCATCCCATCTAGTGTATTCTTCACATTACTTAGTCTGGTTTTTTAGAGACCTTTATTTTTTATATCATTTTTTTTAGGTTTTACTTATTTTACATGGGTACCACATCGAGCCTAATTTTTGGGACCCATTTAATAGGATTATTATACTTATCATTTTTTATATGCCTCTTTGATTTCTACCTAATGGGGGTGTTGGTGAAATATTCTACTTGCACTAATATTAACTTGACCCATATTAACTTAATTATATTTTATTTTATTTGTGCATACCTTGTAGGCTTAGAATAGGATAAGTGGCACCACTAATCACTTCACACAACATACCACATGCCTATTTGTTTCCATCACTTTAGACATGTGTCATTTACTTCATCAAAATCATATTTAGTTTATAACTCTTGATTTGACTAAGTTAAAATTAAATTTATAATTAAACATTTGATTTTGATATATATTAATGACCTATATTATATATTATAATTCTTGTAGAGATAAATAATATTATTATTTATTTGTAAATTCTTGATTTTTCCATGGTTGATGTGAGTCCACATTGAGGATTTTCCTAGGTATCCCTCACCCTAACTTAGATCAAGGAATTGACATTGTGCAAACAAAATTATAGTTCCTAAATTGGAAAAGTCACAAGCCTAATTAAGTATGATTTTCACATCTCGAATACAGTGACAGTCAGATAGTCAACCATAAAAAATAAGTACTCATCCTTTTTTGTACTTACTATATTTAAAATATGCCACTTATCAAATAATTGCAATCATTTTTAGTATTTTCAATTCAGATGAATGTCATATCTTATAATTTGAATTACATTTTAAGTATCTATCATATCAGTGTTGTAAAACATAATTAGGTTAAAACATATTAGTGAACTCATACACATATTGAACCATATCGAACCTTAAGTTTCTCTTAGGATCCCATCCTTTTAGGGTTTCATAGTTAGCCTTATGGTTTTATTATCATACCTTATTTTTGTATTATTCCCTAATAATACACATTATTCATGGTCATAATTAATGAAATTTTTTGGTAACACAAGTCACAAAGGTGCATTTTTTATATTGATCTACATGGATAATATATATTTTTTGGATAAAATTAAATGGATCAAACCTAAGAACACTACTAAGTCTAAAATTAACAATTAACAATCCTAAGCCTTCCCCAAATCCTAGATTTATGGCATCCAATCTAAATTTCTTGATATTACCACTAGATGACAAAGGGTATACATGACTTCCTTTATTCCTCCTATTATGGATTATACAATACATACCATCCACCATATTAATGGACTTATCATTAATGTTAAGATTAAAAATAATCATGATAAAACTACTAAGGATATACTAGATGCCATGGACGATCAAGAATTCATTGAATATCTTAAAATGAATCCACATCAAATTGATGTAATGTTATATATAGAAAGATATTATCAAAAAAATTAGGCCTAAGCTACCACATTAGGGGATCAAACCTCTATTATTGGTACTATGCATATATCTACACCATAAATTGACCTATGTGATATCCACCTAAGGTTTGGGGGAAACACGAGGCCTCCAACAAATTTCCATATATATTCCCACACATGCAACCTTTTCCCTCCCATGATGACTATACATATTCCATTACCAACCTTGGTAACTACACATTTCCCTTGTGTAGATTGTTATATCTCTATATACTAATCTATTTCAACCAGATCAAGGCACATATATAGCTAGTCATTTCATGGATTCACATACCTTGCTTCATAACCCCATATCCCCTTAAATAGAAACTTATCCTTTACCAATAGGTTTTTTAGCTCCCAAGATTATATATACAAAGGTAAATGTGATGCCAAACAACACCTTAGATAATTCCATGTATCATCCTTGGACTATGCATATATTGATGCCAAACAACACCTTAGATCATTACATGTATCATCCTTGAACTATGCATATATTGATAAATTATTGACTAAGTTAATTCTGAGAATCTTAAAGGACTATAATTTGTGATGGTTATACAATATCCCCTTCCAATCCTTAAGAACATTCAAACCCTATGCAAATCAATTTCAAGAACATTTTTCCATCAACATTGATGAGAAGCTCTCTTATGCACAAATTTACAAACTCAAGAAAGTATCTAGTGAGCCAATCAATGACTCTGTACTTTAGTATAAGACTATGCTAGTCAAGATGACCAATGTTAACTAGAAATGAGTTACATGGCATATTCAAGCAAATATTTCTTGCACCACTCTGTGAGTCACTTATATTAAATATATTTAAATACTTTAATGAGTAATGGAATATAATAAGGTATAGGTAAGTTAATCTCATAGATTTGAAAAAACTCAAGTATACATATAATCCTACAAATATTCCAACAAAAAAATTTCAAATCAAACCAAGCTACAAGGTCAAACCAACTGATAATAAGAATGAGGAAAAGATTATAGTTAATGCATTATCATAATCTACAAAACAAAACTAATTGATAGCCCCACTAAAGAGCAAATTTTCAAGATTACCATCACCTCCTCATATACTTCTAAATAAGTTACTTGAGTGAAACCTTATCAAACTTATTCCTCCATAAGAGCTCAATACAAAAAAACCTACACCATGGAACTATGACAAAAAAATGTATATTTCTACTATCATCAAATTATGGGACATTCTATGAATAAATTATTCCAAATAAAATAAAATATATAGATCTTATTGATGACAACATTTTTGAAATGGGTACCATATAGAGGAATCATGACCACAGAATAAAAAAAACATAAGTAAAGGTCTTTAATGATCCATTTCCTAAACATGGGATGATAGAGACTAATGATACTTCAAAAGTACACTATGAATATAACATGCATTCTCCACCTATAATTTATGATCACCCAATAGATGTAATTATCGGTATACTTATTAATAATCCACCATAATGTCATATGATCACATTTGATGCCATCAAGATTGTTGATGATGATTCAAACATTCATGTAATATTCATATGATCCTATATCAATGAGCAACCCATACACCATGTCATAATTGACAATGGTTGAAGTGAAAAAAATTTCATAATGACACTCTTTCAATCCCTTGGGTACACATAAAAACATTTATAAGATACATCAAGAGTAGTTAAGGGATTATATGGATAGAAATAAAGTACCTTGGGAAACATAGTCATACCTCTTTAGGTGGGCTCCACCATAATAACCACACCATTCTTAGTTATACATAGTAATAGAGTCTTTGACATGTTTGGATGCCATTTGAAGAAAAAACATTTTGTTCTACCATCTATAGTACACCAATATATAAATTGCATATACTATAACAATGTAGTCATAGTTATAGATGTATGTTATAAGCGCCCTCTATATCCAGTGATATCTCCACCCCCACCTCTATGATAGTTTATTGTTACACCTATTTAAGATCATTATATAGTGATGATTGGTACACATTTTTACGATCATTATACAAATATGGTTGTTGGATATATGTAAGATTTTTATATATACCCTATTCAAAGGAAATCAATCAGGTAAACTCAAGGTTAATTTTAAGAGGCCCTAGTGGAAAACCTATTGAAAATACTTGGTGAATCTAGATAAATTTGATTCATTAGTGTGGTGAATCCTCTATGGGTGATGGTGAATCCTCTTGACTTTTTTTTGTATAATAGTTCAATTGTACCATAAGATAAATGTTGAAAGATTGCACTGAAAGCATATGTCAAATGATTGGTCTAAATGACTAGACCAAATGGTTGGACTAAATGGATTGGTTGAATGGTTGAACAACTAGGTTGAATAGCTAGATTAATTAATTGGGTTGAAAGGCTTGGCTGAATGACTGTACCAAACAACTTGGTTGGATGACTAAACTAAATAACATGGCCAAATGACTAAACTGAATTGCTTGGTTGAATGACTGAGCTGAATGAATAGATTGAATGGTTGGACTAAATGGATGGACTGAATAGATGGCCAAATTATTAGATCAGATGGTTGGGATAAACATTTAGTACTAAATGGTGATGTAAGGACATGTTGATGGGTGACTTGTGTGGTCAGTCTACTATTTGATTGCTTAATATCCTTTGTTGTTCTATAAATACTCACCCCTTACCCTCATTTTTAACATTTTATAGAATAGATTTATAGTCCCCCTTTTCCCCCACCTGCATGAAATCCCCAGTGATGGAAAGAAAATTCATTTTCAAGAACCTACTATGCTTGGAAATTTTGAGGTTCATAGAGCATCTAGATGCATTCAATGATTGGATTTAGGAATGTAACTTTAGTGTCCTAATGTGCATGCCCTAATATGACATAGACACTATGCTACTGAAATGTTCATGTATTCCTATGACCATAACAAGAAGATCTTCATCATGAATGTGGATTCTAGAATGATTCCCTTTGGTACCTCACTAGAAGATATTCATAATCTGAAAAGTCTTTCATTTCACAATGCAACCCCAGTGAGTTTGAAAGCAATGCTAAAAGATGACAACAAGAAGTTTCTAGTGATAATTTTTGGCTTGCACATTGGTCAAACTGGTATGTAATTATAAATTTGCTTCTATATTCAAAATTCAAATTTTGAGATGTAAAATCCTCATATTCTCTTTTGTTTTAGATAATTGGAAGAGGGGCCTCTACATCAAAGCCATTACTAACCACTTTTTTAAATCAATGGTTTAAATTTTCCAAGCTAAAATAGTATTATAGGGAAGAGTAGCAGATATTCCCTAGTGATCACAAGTTTACATTATCCGTGCTCTTTTTAAATTTAGATATTACTGGTGCTCTTTTATTTTTGCTAGGATAAGGCTTGAATTAAATTATGCTTATACAAATCCTAGTTCCACTATTTATTATTCAAATTTTATTATAGGATTGTATAATGAGGCCTTCTTTGACCTCAAAAAATCACAAGTTCCAACTATGCTTGATCTAAAAATGAGGACAAATGCTTTGTCTATAGATGATCAAGAGGTTAGTTTATTTTTTCATTTGTTGAACTAGGGTTTAATATTTATTTGTTTGTTAAACATTTACCAAGGTAAAGATTAATAAATGTTGGAAATTTATTTGTTATAGGAAAGAATTCATGCCTCACAAAAATAATCTGCCTCAAAAGGAGATAGCGTGGAGTTGAGAAATCTATAGATTTAGAGTCTGTAGAATCATCCTTGCAATCATTTTGGCTTTCAAAATGTCCAATAATTTCTTCAAGGTCATCTCTGCATGTAGGTTTATAATTTGAAATTTTCAAATGATATTTTAATTTTCAAGTACATTATTTTAGTTATTATTTTTATTCTTGTAGTTGACTTGGTAAGAATTTAGATCCTGAAATAACCACCACCACAACAAATTGTAACATTTACTATGCCTACTCGACCCTCTGTGGAAGGTATTTTACATTTAATTTTTTTAATTATTTTTTTATTTTTAATTATATAAATTTAGACTAAAATTTTGCATAATGTACCAGCTCAAAACACCCCTATCACTCACAATACATCACATAGATTAGAGGATATTTTGTTTCCAAATACAAGTACTAAACCTTTAATTTAAAATTAGCATATAAATTTGTTTTTGAAATTTATTTATTTTCTAAAATAACTTACATTTTATAGTGCATCCTTAATCTCTGACTCTAATGAACATTATGCCACCACCTCTACTCCTAAACTTAGTTTGCTCAAGGGGGAGGACTCTTCCATTACAACCACCACAACAAATTGTAACACTTCAATTATCAGGTTCCCAATTCCCCTCTTTCTCTATCAGAGGTGTACTGAGTTCACAATGATTGACTTATTTTCCATAAATTGAACTTGATGAGGAATATATAGAGATTAAAAGTGGTGCTAATTTTGTAATTTCTTTCAATCCACATGATTTTATCTATGGATAATCAGTAGATGTTCATGTGACTACTCAAGAGGAACCTTCACATGGTTCATCACATAGTCCCACCCTAATAGAGAATGTTATTCTATCTAATGATGCCATTACATCTTTTCCATCAAACAATTCAGTATCAAATAGTATACTACTAATCTTCAGGAGGGAGTAACTGATGAGTCAAAAAATTTACATGTGTAAGAGTTTTGGGCCAAGGCATTGATAAATGAAATAAACACTCATTATCACAACCACTCCTAGTGAGAAAATTTGTTTGCATTGGTACAACATGAACCCACAAAGATTGATGATTTATTTTCCAAAGTTAAATTTGGGTTAGTTACTATTGCTAATAGTTATAATGATAATATGTTGACTATTGTGTTTAATAGGTTGGATAATTTAAATGCAAAAGCCCAGGCATATTATAATAAATGGGTGAAATACATAAACCTTATTGTGATTTTGAATGTAGAGAAAGAAAAATATTTGGTAATGTATATTCATTTTAATAAAATTTCATGTCATACTTATTTTAATTCACATCTAATTACATTTCATTTTAAATTGTAAGCAAAATATAAGAACTTGAAAAAAAAAGTTGAGGTCCTCAATATGCATCTAAAAAATGCATGAAAAAGTTTATTATCTATCACTCAATTCAATTTGAAGCTTGTTCTATTGAATAAATAGAACAATGCACTCTAAAAAATCATTAAGGAGCAAGGACGGGATCCTGATGCCTTATTTAAGTAGAAGATAGTTGTCGATCCAAGTCTACTTTCTACAGGAGATGATGGAAAAGAAGAAAGGGAAAATCTTGGTTATATTAATTATATAGCTATGGATCTTGGGTATGGATATTTAATGACAATAGTGGCATAAAGGATGTTATGGTTGAGAAAGTGGTTGAGAAATTCACTGAGAAAGTGGTTGAAAAAGAAGCTGAGAAAGTGGTTAAGAAAGTAGTTGAGTAGTTGACAATTTATTCTATATATTTATAAACAATATTTTCTTTAAAAAAAAAATTGAGTGACAATTTCAACTTTGGATATGTGTTGATCAAGTTATTGAGTTTTAATTACTAGATGAGCCATGTAGATTGTAATTTTAATTTGAATTTTATGATGTTGTAAACTTGTATGGCATTAGGCCCCCTTTTTATATTTGTGATGCACTTATGAAACTCACATCTCAATATAAATGGATTAATCTCAATATATTATTTTATATAGTGTTCCCCCTAACACAATCACAATATATTAATCTTTTGCAGTCATCACTTAGCAAGAAACAAGGAAATACATTTCAAAAAATGTATAATAGTTATTGCATCTTATGATAAAATAGTGAGTTGTTTTGAGTAGAAGACCTCTTCTTTATTATATTTGGATTGTTTCTTGAGGAAATCATGATTTGAGATGCATTTGATGCCATTATAAAGGCACATTCATGTTTGTTAAAGGTTTGTGTTGAATATAGTATTGTGATAGTAATAATGAGGATTCATCAAAGTTAAAAAGATGCATGATTGATTGTGACCATGAACTATAGAATAGGTTCATGGATTGTTTAATGTTATGAGGATGTTTAGATAGATAAGGAATCATGAAATAATTTTTATTCATTTGAAAATTGGTATAAAGAAGAGGTAAGGTCTTTACAAATATATGAACTGTGTATTGGTGAAATTAAGACAAAATAAGACTAAGTAAGAAACTCTTATCAAGAAATAGGTATCCTATACGACATGAGTGTCATTCATATTCATTGACATGTGATTCAAAGGTTATATTTTATTTGATAACTTCATTCTAGGAAGAATCAATTTTAAGACTCACTGTTAGCAAAAAATAAGGGTATTTCAAATTTTTGCATAGTCTGTTTTGATGTATGAAAACATGATTTGTCACAAGTAAAGGACTCTAAACAATTGGACAGGTTTTTAAAGATCCTCAAAAAAATTATTTAGAAGTGACATAGTTTTTATAGTTTATAAATAATTTAAAACGTATAATAATTATTGCATCTTATGATAAACATGTGAAAAGTACTTACAAATAATTAGATAAAGTCAAACATGAATACATTGAAGGCATGTAACAGAGTGTGTCCACATCAAACACAAAATAAGAATGCCAAACACATTGAAAACACATCAATTATGAGAAAATACATGTCAAATAAAAGGAAATAAATTAATTAATCATTATCTAAAGGAATATATGATGTACTATGAAGGCACATTAAATACATTACATATGTAGAAAAAAATAGATCTATAAAAAAAGTGTATCAAAGACATAGAAAACCATATTAAGGAGTGGAAATAAATGAAGTCCCTTATTTTATGTGATATTAATCTTTTACATTTAACACTTAGCAAGAAATAAGGAAATGAATTTCAAAAAACATGTAATATTATTGCATCTTATGATAAATATGTAAAAATTACTTACAAATAATTAGATAAAGTAAAACATGAATACATTGAATAGTAGTCACTAGAAACAAATTCAAAAATTATATGAAATTGAAATTCATAAACTTGAAACTAATAGTCTTGTAGTTGAAATAATCCTACATAAACCTGATCATCATCAATGACATTTGCATCTATCATGTCAGTGCCATATTCAGTGTCAATATTTACATCCTCTTTATTTATCATTTTATTGCTGATGCTTCTTATTTAAGTTAGATAAATCCATTTTGTCATTTCTCTTTCATAAGAAAACATGTCCACTGCATAATGTGAAACATATAATCTCAAATACGTTTCTAAATTTTTATCCAATTTGTTTTGAAGTTTTGACTTTATGAATGATAATGTATTGAATACTCTTTCATCTTCCACTGAGCCTAGAATCATTATTTGAAAAATCTCATATAATCAAAAATATTCACTTAGACTTTCCTATAGTATACTACTAGGATAAAAAAAAAATCCATAGCCTTATAATTACCCCATTCTTTATTGGTTCACTTAGAAGATGATATTGTTCAAACATTGTAATTCCAAAATGAGTTGATTGGGATGTCAGTAAATCGTTTCCTAAAATACCTTTTATTTCTATTCCATTCACCTCTATATATTTACCAAAATGCTTTACAAGACAACCCATGTATTTGTGAAATAAATTGCTAATCATCTTTTGACTGTTAATAGTGTTTCAGATAATGGGATTCACAACTGCCATGGCCTCCAAAATATCATCCCTTTTAAAATGTTATCTGATATTTTTAAATATTTTTTGGGAAACTCTACTTATTTTCATTTGGGTTTTAGATAGAATGATGTCATACAGAATACATGTTACAGGAAGTTCTTCGAATTCAACTCCAACAAGATCAAGTTTTTTGTAGAAAGTGTACATTGGTATCTCCTTTCCATTAACAACAACACAAACATGATCATTGATATTCAACTTCAAATAACTCTCAAGGGTTCCTTAAAATTTTCAAACATTTCCAACTACTAAAAATAGGGCCTTATAACTTTTCATTTGAAATGTATGGTATATCTAGAGATTGGCATACTCATTTTCTTAGCTATATGAAATCCACAATATAAATGGAATTTTCCTAAGCATGTTTCATCACATAATTCATTTCTTTTAGTATTGGAATAATTCCACATAATTTAAGTACTATTTTCAAATCTGTTAAATGGTACAACAAATATTTTGCCTTGTCAATTTCTCTATGATATTTATATATATAACCTACTAATGATGGATATTCTTCAAAAATTTAGCATGCAAGTTCACACATATAAATCCACCTTATATCAACATCTTTCAATAGTTTCTTACCATCAATCACTCCTATTGCAAATTTCTAGAACTCAAAATCTTTTTGGACTGCTTGACATATAAGCATGTAGATCACAAATGAGCTTCTTGACTTTTGCCACATTAGAAAATTTGCTAACCATTTTATATTAAAGATTCATCTTATAAGCCATAAAAATAATTATAATCATATATGGAGAAACTATTATTTTAGCTGAACACACAAACCATTTCTATGCCCCTGCATAACTGATGCACCATCAACCCCAACACACACCAACTATGTAGTTATTGCATTATCATCCATCCCAACTTTATCTTTCAAATTTGATACAACCAATTTGTGAAGATTTTATGCATTAAAATTTCATACCATTTTATAAACTACTAGTATATGAGGTTGCCTTGAATAGTTTTCAAAATTATATGCATGCATGCAAACCTAGGTTGTGTTATCAATTTTTATAGCCTCATCAATGGACAATGAGATGAATAGTGAATTTTTAACTTTTTATTTCAAATCTTCCTTCTCAACCAATGCTAAACATTTTTCTAATTCCCAAGCACTACTATCTGACCAATGTGATTGTGGAATATCTAGAAATCCATTATGTTCAAACAAAATCTTATGATCTAAAAAATTAGAAATAGATCCACCTTTTTTTAGAATATGGTATATAGTAGAGAACTATAATATATATATATATATATATATATATATATATATATATATATATATATATATATATATATATATATATCACCTTTAGATGGGACTACATGACTTTTCAAAAATTTGCTTCAATTGTTCCCCCTTTCTCCACAAGATGTGTTTGACATTTCTTATCATTTTCATACTCACGTGCATATCTTACGTGCATGCATTCTTCTAAATTTTTCCACATGTGTGTTCTTTTTATCATTCCATCTGGGTGTTTCACTATCTCATATACTTTTCCATAATGTTTCTTAATCATGTCCAATTTTAATTTCATTCTTTATTCCTTTCCTAGTTTCCAGCTACATATTATACATCTGCATTCTATTAGAGTATCATCAGCATTTTCAAGATCTATAGGTTCTATGAAGGGAAATTTTGTTGCCCAATCCACCTTAAAGGACCTTCCAATTGTCCATCTACTTTTCTTCCTTTGTAAAAATTTATGAGTGGAGGTTTCAGTTGAACTTTGTGTTTGGTGAAAACCAACAATCTCTTCTACCACTTGAGTGTCATTATCATTATCATCAAAAACTAGAGGAGCATCTTTGAGTGGTGGCATGTCATCATCAAAAAAAAATTAGGGGGTGATATGTTATTCTGGTTTATTCTTTTTGGTGAGATAATAGTGGGGATTTTTGCATGTAAAATTATTTTAATATTATTGAATAGTTGAAGTCAAATTTATGATAAACTAAAAAACAATAAATACCTAGATTTTGAGTACATTATGATTGTGTATACTTTTTGGTTGGCTCTGTAAAATAAGATAATATGCATGATTTCCCTAATAATTGACCTCTCCGTTTACCATTCCCACCAGATGTTATGATGGTCAAAGATGGAACACTTCAGTGCTATCTCCTAGTTCTATCATCTTGTCAAAGAGTAGATGTTATAGATTGGTTTTGTCATATGGTTATTTCTAGAAGATTTTTTCGTCTATCATTCTATACTCCCATTCAGCAATGTCATTTAGTAGAATATTTTTAGCTCTAGTTTTTTATACTCCTGTTCAACACTATTATTTGGTAGAACCATTTCAACTCTACCATTCAATATGCCCACCTAGCACTATCATTCAACTCTATCATTTGGCTCTATCATTTGGCTCTATCATTCGGCTCTGTCATTTGACTCTATCATTCGACTCTATTGTTCAGCTCTACCACTTGGCTTGTCATCTAGCTCTATCATTTAGTTCTAGAATTTGACTTTGTCATTTAGTTCTATCATTTATCTCTATCATTAGACACTATCATGGGTATGATAGTGTTGTTATTCGACACTATCATTCAATTTCTTTATTTGAAACTATCATTCAGTTCTATGGTCCTCTTGTTTCAGTTCTGCTTATTAGCTTGGTTGGTATCAACGAGTAGTTCTACTATATATATGTGGTTAATTGAAGTGTAATCTTATATATTATCGTAAAGGGTTGGAGATTTGACCCTAAAAATTTTTAAATCTCTAAAATTTTGGTGATCTGATCCCATTTGTTGACCCTAAAAATTTATCAAAACCAAAATCTAAAAATTGAAATATTCATGAATTAATAAATATTCACCACTAAAATTTACCCTGAGTAAACTAGAAAACTATATATTCAATTTTGATTACATCATATATTTATTCAAATCCCTTATAGTCCATCATCTCCTATCACACATACTATGTTATCACTTTAGATAGTTCAACATGTTTCACAATAAACATTAGCAAGACATTATCCTACTATATAATTAACCCATAGAGCCCTCAACCTTCTAGAATTACCTATCATACACATAATTTTATGATTAATTATTATGGGAGTTATGACACAACATGTGACTTCTTATCTGATTATGACACACCCATATTTGGTACCTCTCATCTATCATAAAGGATCCTTATGTTATTTAATACTAGTACTTCCCATGATCCTCTCATTGATGAGATCATTAGTTATCTCTTCCAAACCATGAAAATTATAAAAATACAAAAAAATCAAATAATTGAAAAAATAGAAAAACATTCAAATATTCAAAAAATAAATATTAGGACCTTAAGTGTGACATGACTACTAGATTACACTATTTACGCAGTCTTTAATGCTCTTTTTTATTTAACAATGAAATGCTATAAAAAAAATAAACTATTGAAAATTGATCTAGATATACATAAATATATAGATATGAATGTAAAATATAGAATTTACAAAAATTAAAATGAGTTAAAAATAGTAAATTGACAAAAACATATGCAAACATCCCTCAAATTGATTTTATACTAATTATGTAGATTGATTGTGACTAAAAACTACCTAAAAAATACTTCTGTACCATGCCATAACTGAAAGCAATAATTTAAAATGTGTTAGTACAAGACCATGTTAGGAGGAGAGGTCAAAAATATAGCCTTGCCTGTTGAATGTGGATGCATACTAGTTGACTATGTGACTTATGTTTTGATCTAGATGCATGCACCTATAGTGAGGGTTTTTTAGTTTCCTATATGTGTCAATTTACTATGTATAATACCTATAAAAAACCTAGATCCTGCATAATAAACACAATTTAAATAAAATACCAAGGGGTAATCGGGTAAGGGGAATGGATAAGTTATTATCAAAAAACCCAATGCATAATTTGAGTGTTACCTACATAGCCCATATGGTCTTCTAACCGATGCAATTCTCCCTCTTAGAGTGAGTGTGTGAATTTTTTATTTATTATATGAGTGTAACTAGATATATTTCTTTAAATTTTTAAAAATAAGTTCCCTTGACCTACAATAAAATATATTTAGACTTGACCTATGACTTTTAGAATGCTTTAGAATGTGAATTGGAATAAATAGTGTTCTTTAGCTCAATTTGCAATAGAATTTCTAAGTGATTGCTAGATATATTTTGAGAGGCCTTGATGTGCTTATATATGGAAATATTTTGAATATTTATACTAACTAACATTTCTAAAGGTATAGGAGGGATAAAATGAAACATCTGAAATTTAAAAAAAATGTTATTTGATCACAAGGGACAAGGTCACACTAGTCAACATGACCGTGGTGTGGATTTATCCAACCTAGTGCAGTCTTGTCCTAAAATGATAAAAATTTATAGAATTAGTATTAAAAGAGTTTGTAATCAAAATAGGTATGTTTGAATTATTTTTTAAGTGATTTAAATATAGTTTTTATAGTATTATATGCTCCCATAGATATTAGAAGCTAGTGGAATGGTGAATGGATCAAGCGAAGTAAGGGTATCAAGATTAAATATTATCAAACACTTAATGATTAAATTTGTGTGTCTACATTTTCCCCTACTTTATTATAGTGATGTAATGAAGTGAATTTATTAGAGTAAATGAGATTTAAACCTAAGTTTGTATCACACCTTATATTTTGGTATGAAGCATGATCGTGAAATATGCTTCAATGGGAAACCTATAATAATGCCACCAAAAATATTTATTGTGCATTTTTAAAAATTGAAAATATAAAACTTGGAACTTGAAAATAGAACAAGGAAATTATACCCCTGAGATAGTGTGTAATATAATTTCCATGTAACTTGAAAGTGAATAAGTGTTTTCCCCCTTGTTGAGGAATTTAGATAAATGTTGAAACTATGGTGAATTGAGAATGATCAAGTCTCAATTTTAAAACCCTTGAGTTGGAAATATTGTATTCTCAAACTATCATTTAACTGTGTAGATTACTTTATAAAATAAATCAAGGGATGGAGCCACCAAATATGGCTCATTATATAGAAAATTTGCAACCATAGACATTGAGTGCCACTAGAATTGAACATGGTCTAGTTGAAACATTAATATAAATCACACCATTTCAAATGGATCTAGATTTTGTTTTAAACTTTGTACCTTTAAAACTTTTGAACTTGAGAAATTTTTAAATTTGCAAAATCTATGTAAAAAAATGAATAAACATGAATTAATAAAATACCCCTTTTATTTGTATCTATATTGAATGTTAGTTGAACTTGTATCTTTTTGAAACTTATAAATTGTAATTGTAATTATTTTTCACATGCACATACCTTTCCATCATTTTTTATGTGAATATATATCAAAGTAACTATAGGAATGAGTGCACATCTATGTCACTTGCACCCATAATCTGAAATTTTTTGAATCATGTCATATTTTTGAAAATTGTGGAGTGCCATAAATCTGAAAATTTATCATGAGGACTTGACTTCTCAAGACAAGCCTATTATGGTTCCCCTATTTTTAGATGAGTGGCATATCCTACTAGTCATTTAACTCAAAATAAGAGTTATAAAATAATTGAAATATGTAATTATGTAGTATTACTTGAAATTTTTAATGTATTGCATCATAGTATAGAATATAGTGTTTAATTTCATATGAAACATGTGTTAGATAGATATATCATTGAAGTACATAATCATGATGTGCATGATATATATCATGACACAAGAGTTAATTAGGAGGTAAAATCAATACATGATATGAATAATGGAACGTAAGTAATAATTAATTAACAAACAATCAATGTCATATAATGTCACACCTTTTTCATATAATATCATGCATAAGTCCCAAAGACCACATACAAGGTACATGTGAATGTCACATAAACACACAATGGAAAGGACCACACGTAAATAGAATTGTGATGAAATACAAGCAAGAACATGTATATGTTGCACACACAAGGCCAAGAACCACACAAATTAAGCAAGTTCATCCTAAATGATCATGTACTAAAGCAATAAAGAAGCATAGATCAAATGAGACTAGTCTAGATCAACCATATATATTAATGTCATTATTATCAAATATAATTTTCATGCAACACAATGTAAAGTATGAGTTCTTAGAAAAATATTTGTATGTTGTATAGTGCAACATGGTGGCTAGGTTGTGGATAAATATTACATGTTGAAGTGTTCGCAGAGAATGAAGAGATGCCCCCAAATTAGCAAGGTTCTTGGGTCATAAGGGAAGCCAAACATCAAAAAACCATGCAAAATTATGTTTTATATCACACTCATACATCTTGTGAAAATAATTGTATATTGAAAATTGAAATATGCTATCTAATTATCATAAAATAAATAACATATGTAAATAAATAAGCTAATAACATTTGAAACATGTTTATGGGTCCTAATTTTAAATTTTGTAAATCATCTAATTATTTTGAAGTTTTGACATATAGTTTTTTTTTGAATTTTTGAAATATTTGAAAATTAAAAGAGGAATTGGGAGGGGATTTGAACAATCCTTAACAAGGTGATAAAGCATAGTGTGAAAAGAAGGAAGGAAAGAAATGTGTCCCAATGTATGTGTAATTAACTCATATGAATGTAACAAAAATGATTTATATTGTGAAGGATGTACATGTTCCTCAATGATTAAAACACCATGTGTGCTCCTTTAAAATTAGAAAGATATGATCATGTAAGTGCAATGAAAGTTATATCATGTTAGGTATGCAATAGTAAAGAAGTATATTTCTATGTTGGATGAAGAATAGACCTTGGTAAAACTGTGAAGTATATTAGATGGACACATGTGCAAAGTATAAGATTTTGTATTTTATATAAATTTTATATGTATTTGGCCTTGTAAGCCTAATTGGGCAATAGAATAATGTGAAGAGTCTTTCATTTTATATCTTAAAAGGTTGGAATGTGAAGAGACAACATGATTATAAGGGACTAGATATAGCACTTTGATTTAATATAATCTAGTTTGATGTGCTGATAGATATTTATAGAATCATTTTTTTATGGTTTTCCTTATATTTTTTTAAGTATGGTTTATGCATAGTGATTACTCTATTTTATTTTAAATTTTTATCAACTACGATACTAGTTATGGTTCAGCTTATGTTAGTATTTATTTCATCTTGATCTTAGGTGCATTATTTTAAATCATAAATGGTAGATAATATTTTCATCTCTTCTACACCTATTGGTACTCTCCATTACATAATTTATCTCTATAATTAGCATGTTTTAGAGTATTTATAGGAACCTCTATTCATAATGGTGAGGTGAGTGTGGAAGTTATTTGGATAAAATATGCTGAGATGGTTGGCAGGGTAGAGAAACATAGAAAGATGGCTAGATGAGATAATCTGGAACTTTATAGAGGAAGAAGCATGAATATTTTGAAAAAATGCAAAGGAAATTATCCAAGAACACCTCTATGGTAAAATCTATGAATTTTTTTGGTATGAGTTACCTGGGTTATTAGTTGCATGGATATCTAGATTAGAATACTGTTGATTTAGTTCAAGGAGAACAAAATTTAAATTATGGACTAAGGAAAAATTAGAAATACTACACAACCTAGATGTTGATTGGTCCCAAATAGTAGATTACTAGATGAAGACTATAATCAATGGTTATATCAAAAAAATTCATTACAAGGATACGTATATTTTGAGACTGCACAAGATTAGTTTGTCTAAAGAATCAGAGGGAAATTTTTACATCAACTACCTTTGATAATAAAGATGTTGGTTGTGGAAAAGGCCATGGTTCCTACTCTAACCAACATGGAGTAATCACTTTGGGTACCATGGGGATGTGTACAAGAGAGTGAATGACAAAGATTTGAGTAAAAATAACTTGACCTTGATCTTAGAAAATGGAAAATGAAAAGACTCAGAGCAAGAAGAAAATTATGGGACTCAAACGGTAACTATGATAGTAAAAAATGTGGAATAAGACAAATAACCTTAAAGTAACTACAAATAGGACTAGGAGTAAAGAAGAAATTTCTAGAGTTGGAGACATACAAGAAAAATATGCTATAAAAGAGAGGTTGTTGAGAGAAGATGTGGAAACTATAGAAAGAAGAGGGTATGAAAAATATGAAAGGGCTTGATAAGAAAGATGATGTTAGAAGCAATGATGCTAAGGGAGATCACAGTTAAGGGAGGGGTTTTTAGCTGAAACTAGGAAGGAAAGGTCTTAATAAAATGTTAAAATTGAAGATAGTAATATTGCAAGTTCAAATCTAAAGATAAAATAAGTTAGAAACAAATTTCAGTCATTTCAAGGGTACACATCCCCCAAGCCCACTTTATTTATAAACGGTAGAAAAGTATAGAGAGAGAAGTTGAATCATGTTAGTTTGATTCCTTTATCAACAAGTTTAGAAGGCTCAGTGTAGATACCAAGTGATCATTAGAAAGAAATAAGTTACAGGAAGAAGTATTTATTTTTACTCCTAAAAATATTAGTGTGTAGTAGCCTATAGTTGTAGTAAACACTACATAATCACCTAATATTGAAATAATCAGTGCATAGTCACCACTAGTCATAGTTGTTAGTATTCAAAAATATTTAGTAACAACTACTAGCCTACCAAATATTGCACTTCATGTAGGTATGTTTGTGCCTTTAATGTTATATGATGGGTATTTTGGACTCTAAATAATATTTGGCAACCTATGAAATGAAATGGATTGTAAAAAAGATAACATTGAATGATGTAAAGAAGTGTAAACTTGTAGGGGATTTGGTAGGATGTGCCTTAGAGTTAATTTTCAAAAGGAATGTAAATACCCTCTATCTCACACAAGCTAAATATCTATCAGTATTAGAGTTCAACATAAAAAATGTTCCAGTCAAGTTATTCAAGATCTGAAGGAAATTCCACAAAAATCTAGAGAAATGGTTAGAGAATATGATCATAGGCTTTCTGATGTGACAAACAAAACCAATTTTATTTTATATAACAAAGATAAGGTTTCTTGGTTCATAAAAATCTTATGACTAAGATTAAGGTTTGATATTGCACAATCCTAATTCTCCACTAAGGCTGATGCTCGGTCTATTGCCATAAATTTTGAATAGATAAATGATTATGTGGATATTCCATTAGTGGGATCAAAATTAGAAACTAATTTAGATTCTTTTATGAGGAAAATGAATGAGATGCATGAAAATGATAATCACAAATTAGGCTTATGGTGTGTATAATGTGATGGTGAGGGACATCATAGGAATGATTATACAACAATTAAAATAGAATGTTATGAAATATGTAGGGTAGTTGGACATCCTAAATCCAAGTTCCATCTTCTCTAGAAATATATCCAAAAGTCACATAGCATGTACTATAATTTTTTCAAATTTATAAATCATGATGAGACAAGTTGTCAAGCCTTAAAAGAATTAAAGCAAGATATAATGAAGAATGTCTTCACATTTTTGGATTAGTAAATACCCACTGTAAAGAAAGTAATTTCAAGACTAGATGTGGAGATGACAAATGTGACTCAAGATAGTCTAGCATGGGTGCTTTTATTACCTTAATATTATATGCCTTCATCACCTCAATATCAGCCACAGGGCCTATCAATCTAGAATAATATGCCATCTCCCTCATACCAATATTTTGGTCAGTATGGACAACCCTAGAATAATAAGAATATTCAACAATAATAGGTAAAATGGACTCCAAGTTCCCCTCACCATCAATATGGGGGATATGATTCATAGATGAATCAACAAGGAGGATATACTAAATAATGATCCCAAGGGTGGAGATATCAAAAAAATATAGGAGGATACAAAGGGGGATATAAGGGAGGATATCATGTTGGATATCCATGAGGTCACAATAATGATAATTAGCAAACTTAACCCCTATGTAATGTTACCTATGTAGAGCATATAATCATTATGTGAGGAACTGTGCCACCAACCCTTAGAGATAAGTTTATTATGCATACTACATGGTTGAAGGTAAAAATAAAATATAATATTTCCCTATTATAGAGAAATAAATAAAGGAGAAGCTAGGGCACAATGTAAAAATGATCAATGCACAGTCAAAGGAAAATACATTTATACAAGCCATCACAAGGTAACAGATAGTTGCATAAGGCTTACCTCCTTCATAAATGCCTCAAGATCACGGTATTCAAAAAATTTAATAGGATTAGTATCTTGATCCTATAATAGAAAAGAATTTAATATATCAAGCTACACAGGTTTTATAGTAAATATAATATAAATCAGTCTCCATTGATGATAACATAGCTATTAATGCACAAATGTATTGGCAAATTATTAGGATAATGCAATAAAAATGTGTTATGACCACTTTGATAGATATGATGAATCTACTTAATATACTACACCATGAGGATATATCCTAAAATATCACTAACCTCATACATAATCTCCTAGAGTGTGCACAACAAGGATAAACAAAGGTCGATTAAGTAGTTTGGTATGTCAAGACCAAGAAGCCTTAGGATGTGGATTCATGAATGGATTTTGAGTTGGTTGGATATTAAATCCCAAATGTAGTATTTGACATCTAAATTATAGTCAATATGATTCTCTGATCAATATGGGAAGATACATGTTGACCAACTCTAAGCTATAGTCTAGTAACAGTGAGTTTAGTAGATTATAGCAGAGTTAAACCCATTGGCCAATTAGAAGATGTTAAAATTAAAGTGTTTGAACTCAAAGTGTGAGGGGATTTTGAGGTCATTGACATGAAGATAAAATATACCCATTACCCTATCTTAATCATAAAAAATGGACCTAAGATGGCCAAATGACTAATAACACTATACGTAATTAGTTAGAAGCACATTAGAAAGATAAAATAGTGGTCATACCTTTAAATAAGTCTATCATATATCATTCCTAAAGAGCCAAAGTCTCCTTATGCTTATGGGGTTAATAATTTGTTTAAAGTGATTATAGATGAAAGGCAAAATGGGGTGTGGTCTGTAGAATGTCAAAAGTGGAAGCCAAATACTGCATAACAAGAACAACAACTGGTATTCAAACTTGTTATAACAAAGTATCTAGTTAGGCAGATTTACACCAAAGATTATGTTTATCCTTCAATTTATTTATAGAAAATATTTGAGGTAGACTTCCTATTTAATAATAGTGTAACTATGATGGATTATATTGAACCAACCCTAGAAGGTATTTTGCCCTAGGATTCTACATAATCCACAAGTCGTAACTCAAATTTGAACATATTGAATTAGTCTCATAGAGATCATGAGTTATGACCTCTACACATGGTGTTCAATGTAGAATTCCAAATACCTTAATATTATTTGATATAGGATCTCAATCCATTCATATTGAATATTAAACACCATATACTGAAGGTGGAATAGTGAGTTACTGCACTTAGCTATGTGTTAAAAAGAACTACTGTGACATGGTGGGTTGTACATAAAAACTCATAAATGCATTGGGAGGATGCCTATGAAATCTTGTGTGCAAGGTTTTAGCTACCAGCTACTGTTAAATAGGAATGGCATTTCTTTCAAGAGGGTCAATTTTTAAAATTACACATCCATCAATGTGTGGATATGTGGACCACACAAGGAGTAAAACCATGATACTAGATGCACATATTCAGTCATACCCTTGCACCTCTTCCAATAGATTGGTATATGCATCAAGAGCAGAGAATGGAAACTAAACATTAGACACAACTTCATCATGATTTCATTCAAAAATTTGTGTTTGAATATGATAACCCACTAGTATATAATGCCTTGTAAAGAATTAAAAAAAAATTATGCCATGGGTGTGGAGAAGATTTTAAAAATGTAGACAAATCATCATCTCATCAAGAGGATATGCAGGACTTGGATCTTACATAGCACAATTACAAAGACAACCAAAAATAACAACTCCTAGTTTATCCATGTAACAAAGTAATTAATGATATAACAGAATCAAGTGAGAGAAAAAGTGATAGAGATCTCAATCTAGAAGGGGTTTTTGAGTCACAGCATGAAGATGAGCCCAAACTAATGCAAAGTGCATAGAAAATAGAAGAGGAAAAACTATGTAATATTAAAATTATGCAACATGAATTAAAATGCATTCTATAAGATAATTTGCCTAGTTGATCAAGCAATATATATCAAGAACCATTGTAAAATATTGAAGGAAATATTGGGATAAAATCGGACCCTAATCTTACAATAGTGGGAGATTACTGGGGACGAGAGCAAATCTCTGAGGCCTTGTAGTTGTTAAGAGATTATCAAGATGTGTTTTCAAGCAAATTCTTGGAGGTGAAAGGTGTAGATCCATCTTTGGGATAAATGCACATAGAATTAAAATAATCCGCATGACCTATAAAAAATTGACCCTATAGTCTCAATCCTCATATGAAGACCAAATTAAAGGCTGAAGTGGATTGAATGCAAGAAGATAAAATTATTTATCCAATTGAACAGGTAGAATGGGTGAGCTCCATGGTTTTTTAACCTAAGAAAATAGGACAAATTTGAGTGTGTGTGGATTACCTTACATTCAATTATGATTGTGTTAATGATCCATTTCCTGTTCCTTTCATAGATGAAGTCCTTGAATTCATGGCTAGGCATGAGGCATATTCCTTTATGGATGATTTCAGTGGATATCACTAGATTTTTATTGCTAAGGAGGATCATGCCAAGACTACCTTTGCTACTGAATAGGTATCATTTGCATACAAGATAATGTCATTTGGTTTAAATAATGCACCTATTGTATTTTCTATAAATGTGGTAAATGCATTCAAAGACTTCATTCATGATTTAATATAAGTCTATCTGGATGATTGGTCTATCTTCTCTTTGTTTAAATAACACTTTTCAAAACTAAGATTTATGTTAGAGTGATGTCAGGGTTTGTGCATCACTTTAAATTTAAAAAAGTGTCTATTCTTTACACATTTTGGTGTCTTTCTAGGTCATGTTGTGTGTCACAATGGAATTTTTGTCAACCAAGATAAAAAAAATTATTATAGTAGGAATGCCACTTCCTACTAACTCAACTAAAGTGCACACATTCCTTGGTCATACTAGATATTATCAAAATTTTATAAAAGGACATGCAACTATATCTACATCCATAGAGAAACTATTGCATAAAGACACCAAATTTAAATGGACACCAGAATGTCAAAAAATATTCATTGAGTTAAATCAAAAGTTGGTAACAACATTGATCTTAGTATTTCTTGACTATAAGAAGCCATTCCACATACATGTGGATACTTTTGGCACCGTAGTAGTTGTCTTATCACAATTAAGTGAGGCATGTTGGACCACCCAATGCATTTTTCTAGCATAAAACTATCAGTTGTAAAAAATAATTACATGACCATAGAGACAGAAGAACTAACCATGGTGTTTGTATTGAAAAAGTTTAGGAAATACTTATTGGCTACTTCTTTTGAGTTCTTCATGGATCACCAGGCATTGAAATACCTAGTTAATAAACCAATGCTACAAGGATAAATATCAAGGTGGTTGATTCTCTTTTAGAAATTTCAATTTTGAATTAATGTTAAACTAGGATGAAAAAATGTGGAACCAGATCACCTCAGCTAACTATGCAATGGGGAAGAATCAGAGGAACTCATAGATGAATCCCCTAATGCACATTTATTTAAAACTTATATAGTTTTTTATAACATGGAGGACATTGTAAATCTCTTTAAATAGATAAATCTTCCTACACACTATAATAAGAAAGATAAGAAGTAAATGGTTGCCTGATCTATACTATATAGCCTCATTATTGGATTCTTGTATAAGTTTGGCAAAGATGATGTATTTTATAGAGTATCTCTAGAGTGTGAGTGGCCATAAATCCTTTAAGAGGCTCATCAAAGAATTATAGGTCACTTTGCAAGATAAGCCACTACAAGGAAGATACTTTAGAGTGATTTGTGGTGGTTTACATTATTTTAGGATGCATAGAGTTGCTGAACACTGTGATGTCTATCAAAGAATGGACAAACCCAATTGGAAATACAAAATGCATTTGGTACCTATGATTGCAAAACAACCCTTTTAGAAATTAGGAATTGATTTTTTTGGACCATATCTCCCTCAAGTAAGCATAGTCATGCCCAATATATTATTACTATGATAGACAATTTCATGAAATGGGCGGAAGCTACTACCACTCCAAGCTACGGTGTGAAAGATGTTGCCAAGTTTTTATATGAAAACATCATCACAAGGTTTGGATGTCTACTTAAGTTGGTAAGTGATAAATGCACATGTTTTTAAAATAACACTATCAAGACTCTCACTAAATAGTTCATGATATTGCACCATAAAAGCATGGCTTACCACCTACAAGCCAATGGATAGGTAGAAGCATCTAATAAAGTTTTGGGGAAGATGTTAAAAAAAATTACAATGTTTAGAGAGATGACTGGGAGGATCAAATTCTTATAATTATGTGTGGTTATCAAACACATCACAAAAGAGATACAAGGTTCACTCCATTCCAATTGGTATATGTTTTTGAGGCAATAATGCCTATGGAATATATTGTGCCTAGTTTGAACATTGAGATGATCATGATATTAGGATATCAAGATTCATTAAAGGCACAATTGATGGATTTCACAAGGATGAAATAAAATATATTAAGAGCATAGTGGACACAACAAATCAAAAAATAGAATCAAAAATCATGGCATGATTGCAACTTGAGATCTAAGTAATTTTACCCAAACTAAACAATATTGCTTTACGAGAGTAAATTTAAAGCATTCCCCAGAAAGTTATGCATTAGATGGAAATGACCCTACATCATTCATGAAGTATCACCATAGGGTATCATAATGTTGAAATATTTATAGGGAACCATATTACCAGGATTTATAAATGGTTGTACGCTTAAGCCATATCATATTTAATCTCTATTATTCTACTAAAAATTTGAGTGGGTGTTGAGTAGCACCATGTAGTTAAAATTTCATTTAATGTTGTTTATTTTCTATTTTGTTTTCATAGGTTATAATGTTTATATAGCATGTTTGTTGTTGTGCAACACAATGAAACCACTAGGAAGCATTATCATCGTAGGATTCAATCACATTTCAAAGAAAGCTTATTAACGATAGTTATCCACAACTACATCAATAATTTTAATTAAATATAAGAAGGCAGTGACAAGATAGGTATGATGAATAGAAGGCCAATGGTCAAGTTAGACTGTTAATGATGTGGCATTTCAAAAATATTGTATCATTATCAAAGTAGATTTGGTAATAAAAGGACAAGTATATACATAAATAAAATTGATTAACCAAAAGGATAGCTACTCACCCATAATAACTGACAAAGAAGTAAATTAAACATCCTAAGAATTAAACATCCATGTCAAGGTGATTTTCAGTAACTAATATTAATTGAAAAGGGAAAATTCATGTGCATATATTCAATACATTCAAAGGAGAAGGTGACATGGAATTAGGTGCCAATAGTTATATAATAGTAGGTTATTGACAATGATAAAACATTAAAAGCTTTAGTTAATAAGAGACTTCTAAAATCTACCTTTTGAATACCTAATCATGAATAGATTTCAAACTAGAGTACAACTACTCAGATCAATCATTAAGTCTAGACCATCGATCAAGCCATGAAAAGAGGTCAGTTATTTATTTCACTATAAGATGAACAAAAATAAGAAATGGGAACTGGGCTAGGTCTTCGATAGACTAAATATAATGATCCAAATCTATTTAGCTTCATAGATGCAGTAGAAACTACTCTATTTTCCCAAGATACTCAAGGAATAGCACAAATAGGAGCCCTAACACTTCAACATCCACTGTGAGGCTCCAAAACTAAATGGTTACTTAAGCTACCTAAAGTTGGGTAGTTAGATGAGGTTATTATGAATTTTTTGAGATATTATAATCATGGAGCTATCCATTCAAATCAAGATGTTATAATCTAGATTTTTGTGCACACCTTGACATGAATAACTAGTCTACCCAATCATAACAAATATCTAATAGCTTATATGTCTTTAGTACCACCAATCCATTTGGATATTAGGTAAAAATATACCACCAAGGTATGGCAAGGAACTATTATTGACTTGATTGAGGATTCTTCACTACATATCATGGTTCAATATATCACTAAAATATTCTGGCAAATGACTAATAAAATGAAACTAGTGACAAGAAGCGTCATTAAAATTTCCTATCATATGACAAAGTTACAGGAGGATTTTAATTGCCCTAAGTTTTTGGTAGTCGATCTCACCTATATTATAAATAAGGTACTTATGGAAGCACATAGACCTTTTAGTACCAATTCTTAGTCTTTTTATTTTGTTTCACATAGTGAAAATCACCATTGGGGCTAGTTAATTTAACTTTATATTTTTGGCCTAGTAATGCCTTCATAAGTATTGCATGTACTAAAATAGGACAATATTATGATAAATTAGGGAGATTTAACACATGGTAGCTTGAATCCCTAGCCTTGATCCAATCAGACCCCTGGATCCCATAGGATGTAATTCATTATCTAGGATAACATGCTTCATTTACCAAAATGCACGATGGCATACAGATCAAGGTCCATGAGTTGGTTACACCAAATATCAACCTAATGATATTTTTCATTTTAATGGTCAAAATGAAGTTCATAGTGTATAGGAAAAAGGCCCTATCTTTGAGGTCGATGCCTATGTTACAAGTCATCCCTTTATAGGCATAATAACCATAAGTAGAGAAAGTACCCTCATAATAATTAACACAACCATAATCCTAACTAACACAACAAACACAACTACAAGCTCTAAAATATTAAGAGAAAGGAAAGATAAAATCACTTATGTGTAGATTTTCACCACCTCTACCAAAGAAAAGAACCTAGTAAATAAAGTAATGGCTTGATCATCCCATGGTTCCATAGATAGCTATTGAGTGTGACTAACCTAATTTTGGGGTAGAATAATGAGAAGTGTTCCAATAGATATTGGAAGACATTGGAAAATATTTGTATGATGTAGAGGAGGAGAAAGAGTTCTTCTTTTGAAAAGTAGAGTGCATTTGACAAGTGCAAAATTGAGTAAGATAAGACATTTAGTTTGATATTACTCAACCACATTCTTCTATCCTTATTGATATTGTAGGACAATAAGTAGCTTGGTACAAGTTAGAGGCTAAAATATTTTCAATAGAATTAGCTACAAGGTCATCAACTATACAAGTGGTGGATTTACTTGTAGAAGGTAGTCCTACACAAGTCTTGTTCTATTAACCATGCACACATTCATCTACTAATCCATCAAAAATTATGTGAGAAAGGATGGTGTCTTTTAGTGAACCTATAGAAGATATTAGTGTGTAGTAATCTTAGGTATCACAACAAAAACCTTAGCTCTAGGGTGTGAAGAAACAAAAGTAGACTCTCAAGCCTTTAGTAAAATCTAGGAGAAATAAGTTTCTACACAAAGGTCAGCTAGGTGAAGTTCAATCACATGATCATATCAAATTTAACACTGATATTGAAGGATATGAGGAACCCATGGATACAATTGAGACTGATAAAGTAGTAAAACAACAAATTGTGCAGGCACACCTAAACCTAAGGAGGTAAAGGAGGAATAAAAAATCAAGAAAACATAAAAACAAACACAACCAATAGTACCACAAGCAACATAACAAGAAGATATGTAACATAAATAATAAAATTAGTAAGATATATATTTTTTGAAACAAAATAAATATGAGGAAGTAGAGGCTACATAGAAACAACTTGAATAAGTAGAAGCTATAATAAATAAAGTTGAGGAAGCAAAGGTTGCATAGAAGAAATTAGAAGAAGTTAAAGCTATAAAGAATAAATCTAAGTAATTAAAAGTCATGCACAAATAGGCTAAATAAATGGAGGCATAAAATAAATAATATGAGGAATCCCAATGGTAAAAATAAGAGGTACAAACTACACAACAAAAATAGACAAAGCAAGAAGCTCAAGGTAAGGCTAAATTTGAAGCCAAAGCTAAGGCTGAGGTAGATACTAAAACCAAAGATCAAGTTGATGCTCAATCTAAGGCCAAAGAGGAATTTAAATAATAAGTTGAATCTGACACTAAGGCCAAGGCAGAAGCAATAACCCAAGATAAGGAGCTCAAGGATATGTAAGCACAGGTAGAGGTAGCAACCAAAACTCACACTAAGGGCACCAAAGAAGCATCACAAGTCTCTATCCAATGATTATGGGATGTCCCTACTACATCAATGTGGTAGACTACTTTATTGCTTCTATTATATTAATTCACACCTACTCCTATGACATATCCAATCACATCCATGGAACTTTCCATCACTACAATGGAAACATCATTAGATGTGACTCAGTTGCCACTCTCAAAATAGATTGAAGGAGCCATCACCTTATAGAATCCATTGGGTATAATGCCTTAGATTTGTATTAGGAAGTCTTGAGGTTGTGAGATAAAAAGGTTGAAGTATAATAGTAGATGTTAAATTCTAGATAATTGATCAATAATGCTTATCCCATCTTCGTTATGTAAGTACTAGGTGATCAAGTCATGTCAGAAGACAAGAAACACGCTCCTTTATTGATAGATCTTACAAAGATTTGGGTAAATACACAAAAAAATTAGCATTTCACACACAATAATAAGCTATCTGTATGGAAACATAATTCATATATCAACTCCTTGATGAATACGAGCAGGTTCTAGACACTACTATAAAGTAGGCCAAGTAGATAGCCCAAGATATGTTAAACTAAAAACATCATTTGAATCAATATTTTTCTACTATGAAGCCTAAATTTACCACTGTATATAAAGCTAAAGTCATATTGGAGGATCAAATGGTAAATATTGATAAAATGAGTAGCACACTCAAACAATTACTAGATTCTAGGAATGATACCATATAGAAGCTGCAAGTATGGCATAATGAAATAATTTGCAACACTTTTTCAACCATCCAAGCCTAGAGGACAATAGAAAGATTGGATGAGCTCATCTTGGACATTTAACTAAAATTATTTAATGCCAAAGTGTTGCTTACAATCGTAGATGATGAGGATCTTCAAAACATGATGATGATATAGGTACTATTGTGCATTATGATTATCATGGTACCCAAAGTGCTCACCAATTGGAAAATGCTTAAGTAGGATCTCACTCAAGTTGATCTAACTGTTTCCCATAAAATAGATGAGCCCCAATTCATTCCTCTACAATAGCTTAGAAAAATCATATAGGAGAGAAAGATAGACACAAAGGCATGATCTCTAAAACTACCTTTGGTAGTGGATACATCAAAGGCTAATGGGTTTGTAGCTGCCCAACCATAGTAACCTCAATAGCCACCCAACTAAACACCCCCTTAGTTGTAGTCATAAGTTTTTTATGACTTCAATCATATTGTAATTTTTATAAGATAGTCTAAACATTAGGAGTAGGGCTAAAATAGTTGAAAACTCATAAAGGGCATCCACCTAGTTATGCTAGTCTCTTGAAAACCCAAAATGGTGATAGGCTAGTATACTACTTACTTGAGAACCTAAAAGGGTGGCTAAGTAGTACATAATAAGTGAAAACTGGTAAATGACACCTAGAGTACTAACTGTGACTTTTGTTTATGACTTATCTTTTCAACTTAGTTCAGATCATTTTATGACTATGTCTTGGGATGAGACGGATATTTAAGTCTAGGAAAGTGTTGGATGAATAATGGATCTTGGTAAAACTATGAATTTTATTATATGGACACATGTGTGAATTGTATTATTTTGTATTTTTTATAACGTTTGTATGTATTCACCCTTGTAAGCCTAATCAAACAAAATAATTTGAAGAGTCTTTCAGTTTATATCTCAAAAGTCTAAAATGTGAAGAGACAATAGGATTGTAAAATACTATATATATATATATATATATATATATATATATATATATATATATATCACTTTAATTTAATAGAATATGGTTTGGTGTGTTGATAGAGATTAATATAATCATTAGGTTATGGTTTTCCTTATCTTTTTTTATGTATGGTATATGCATAGTGAGTACTCTATTTTAATTTAATTTGTTATCAAATGCGATACTAGTTATGGTTCAGGTTCTGTTAGGTTTGTTTTATCTTGCTCTTAGGTACATTCTTGTACATCATAAATGGTAGATAATATTGTCATCTCTTATGCACCTATTGGTAATCTCCACTACATAATTTATCCCTATAATTAGCATGTTTTGGAGTATTTCTATGAACCTCGGCTAACATTATATAAGGGATGTGCCTTGAAACCTTTTTAATATATTTATTATGGATTGTTTGAATTGATTTTAAAATCAAAAGGGAAAGTGCCCAAAGTGAAATATAAATCTAAAAACTATAATAATGCTTGGAATATGGGATATAAAAATTAGTAATGAAGGAAAAGAAAAGAAGTTATGTACAAAGGAGAATGTAAGTAGCTTAACCAACTATATCTATAATGGGAGGAATATATGTATACCCCATTCCATGATATGAAGGAGTGACTTCCTATGAAGGGTAAGCACTAACTATAGATGCCTTTGAATATGAATAAGAATCATATGATGTAATATAACCCTCTAAATAACTACTTATATACCCATGTAAACTTGTAGCTTCATGTGAAATAGGATAAAAATTAATTACTTGTACTTGTGGCAAATTTCTATGAATAAATTATGGTGCCTTAGGAGATGAATACCTATTTTTAAGTGACACTTTCTACATAGGATAATGTACCATGCATTTTAAAACTAGATTATTATTATTATTATTGTGTAACTATATCATACTCATAAGTAGTAGTTGATTCAATAATAAGCTCATGTTATTTAATAGATGACAACATTGATTCTATAATATGCTTTGGAATATGTAAATCATGATCTTGAATAGTTTTGTAGACTATTTCATTACCATGTTATTCAATTTATATGTCAAGCAACCATTTTTTAGGAGTAAATATCATTAGTTTTAAAGGATAAATAATATTAGATTCCTATAATTTTGACCACTTGATTATCATGAATATATTTGAGACATTTGTACACTATAAAAGGTACTATTCTATTCTTATGTGTCCAAGGGCATCCTAAATACCAATGTGCTTAGTAAGACTAGGAAAGGAGTGCTATGAGAGGCCCATATTGTAAAGATAGTACCATATTCCCAAGAGTATCCTCTATATGACCATTAAATTCTTTGAAAACTCTATAAGTATCATATAAATATTCCTTTGTATAGCCAATAGAGTATAGGAGTGTCATGGTGCATACATTTTTTCTTGATACATTATCTATCATAAGAATATGTATAGATTATTTATCAATATATGCCCAAATAAAGAGTGCATGTTTGTCTAAATCATCATCAACTTCACTATCATTAAATGTGATCATAGGATCTGATGCATATTTGCTTGTAAATGTACTAATGATGTTATCAAGTGTATGCCCATATTTATAAGGAGGATAATGTGAATTATATGCATGATGTACTTTAGAATAATCCTTGTTTTTTCTTCATTATTTAGAAAATGATATCTGTAAATTTTGAGCTTTGAATTGTTATTTATTTGTGATTTATCCTATTCAATAGGTGTGCCAATGTCAATAATGTTCTCATCAATGAGATGTTGAATTTTTGGATTGAGTTTGAAACATTTGTTTATAGAATCTCAATACATCTATTATAGTCACAATATGTATTTCTATAATAAAAAAAAAAGATTGTGGTCTATAAATGTCCATTTCCATTTGTGGAGGAATAGTGATGATATTGCATTCAAGTAGATTTTGAAATAAGACATGAGGAGGTGATGGTAACCTTGAGAATTACCTCCTTGGTGAATCTTGTAATTAAAAATTTTATATTGGTTGTGAGCTAACATTAACTATAATCTTATCTTCATTCTTATTTTCATTGGGTTTTCTTATATAATTTGGATTACTTTGAAACTTGACAAATGAAGTAGGTGCATTTGAAATGTAATTAAGCTTGTTCAAAGTAATAAATTTGACCTCATGTTCTTTTACTGTGTGGCATAACTCATCAAAATATTTTAAAAATAATTAACTTTTTTAGTGGAGATAACAAACTTTGAATGAAGATATCTTGAAGTTCGTTATCAGTAATTTGATTTTTCATTTTTTCTAGCATACTCTTGTATCTTATAACATATTCATTTATTGTTTCATTAGACCCTTCTTTAAGCTTTATAATTTTAGTATATGATAACTATTCACCAATTTTGATAGAAAAGTGTGTTAAAAGCTTATTTACTAGAGGGTTTAAATCCTTTACTTATTGAAGGGGAAGATCATAAAACCATCTAAGAGCATATTATTTGAGACTTCTTCAAAAGAAATTTGTCAATAATATGTCAGTATCTACATAATAAGCAACTTACATGGAATGAATGCAAATGTTGTTTAGGATAACTTTTACTTTCATATAAAGGAATATTAAGAGCCACAAATCCAATTGGTAATGGATAAGATGTAATTTTGGGTGCTAAAGGGTTATGTAACAAATAACATGAGTTCAAGGAAGGGCTAGTATGAGAAAAAGTTTATTCAAGTTGAGATAGCTTCTCTTGTAAGGCAAGAGTTGTATCCTCAAGACTACATTTGTAGAGATAAGTGGGGAAGTATCAGTAGGTTGATAAGGCATAGGCATGAATAATTTTTAAAACCTAAGTGATGTTCCCAAACTAAGGGATGATGATATAGAGGTAACTAAAGGTGTATAAATAGAAATGGATGCAATAGTAGAGGTGGCTACATTAGAAAGACTATCTTGGGACCCATTATTTTGTTCATCTCTAGAAACATATAAGAATGAGTTAACCTTTTCTAGATGTTCATAAAGATATTAATACTATGGATAAAAATTGCCTAAAAATACCTATGTGCCATGTCATAACTAAATTTAAGAATTTAAATTATGTGATGGCAAGCCCACATTATAAGGACAGAGATGTTTTGTGGCATTTTCTGTTGATTTTGGTTGTGTCCTAGTTGATTATGTAATATATTTTTTGACTTGTGTGTGTGTGCCTATCTTTGAGGTTTTTTTAATTTCCTGCATGAGTCAATTTACCATGTAGAAGACCTAAAAAATAAAAATCCATGATCCTACACAAAAACACAAGTGAAATCAAATACCAAGGGGAAATTTGGAAAGTAGAATAGTTGAGATATCTTCATGAAATACCACATAATTTGAGTGTTACCTACATGGTCCAAATTGACCTCAAGCCAATGTAGTTCTCCTCCTAGAGTGAGCATGTAAAATTTTCCTTTAGTATATGAATTCAGCTATATAAATTGATTTGAATGATTAGAAATGAGTTCCCTTGACATGCAATAAAATATATTCAAACCTAACCTATGTCTATTAGAATAAGTTAGAATTGTATTAGGAATAATAGTGCTCTTTTGCTCAATGCACTATAGAATTGCCAAGTGATTTCTAGATGTATTTTTAGGGGCCTTGATGTGCTTATATAGGGTAATTTTTTTAATATTTCTACTAATCAATTTTTCTAAAATTTCAAGATAGGTAAAATGCAACATATCAAATGTAAAAATTTACCATTGGAATGTGAGAGATAAGGTTTCACTAGTGGACAAGGCCATAATGTGGCTCTATCTACCCTAACATGATCTTGTCCCAGAAGGATAGAGACTATTCTAGCAAGAGTATGTAATCAAATTAAGTATGTGTGAATGATGTTCTAAGTGGTTAAAATATAGTTTGTAAAATAGTGTATGTTCTCGTAAAGATTGTGAACTAATAGAATGGATAATGGACCAAGTAAGGGTGTTAATATTAAACATGTTCACTCACTTGATGATTAAATTTGTGTGTCTACAATATGTTATTTATCACATGTTTGGTATATGACATATTATTTTCATATACACATGTATTTCACAGTATATGAGTATGATGTAGGACATAAATGTTACACATGGACTTATAAATGGATGGTGTGGACTATTTCCCTTCTTTTTTACTTCGTTGATGTTGTTACTCTCTTACATGATAGGCTACCTAGTATTTATCTATTATGTGTTTCCCTTTAGCCTTAATTAAAACATATTTTTTTCTTTGTGTGTGGCCCTTAGCCTTGTTTGATATCTTTTTTTTGTGACATATTTATGTCCCCTTTCATGTGTCCCTTGGCATTATTTTTTGTGACATCTTTATGTCCCTTATATGTGGTTCTTAGCCGTATGTGTGACACTAACACTTAAGCTTATTGCACTTGTTGATCTTTGTGGCATTAAGTGGTGATATGATCCATATCATGTAATTTAGTATGTAGTCTTGTTTAGTTATCCTACTAATGTGTGCTTCATTGATACGTTTACTTAGATATGTAACTTGTATGCCCTACATTACATATGTTACATACATGACTTGATTGAATATTCATTACAATGAAGACATACTCTCCACTTGTTCACATGATATTACATGATGTTATCTTTATATATGTAATGATATAATTAACTATTCTTATGAGATGAGTGACTTATGGGACACCTCCCTCATGAAAAAAATGGGGGGATTTCATTTGTATTTTCATATATACATAAGCCTTCATGAAAAAAAATATTAGAGTACAGATTTTAGAGATTCAAAATAGTTCAAATATCAGATGGTATATGATAGATAGTAGCACATTAGTATAACTTACAAAGGCATATGCACCAAATTTATATATAATTGAATGGATATTCATACACACTTGGGTGCATATGCATGAACATGCGTACATAATTTATAAGACTAGGAATTAAAAGTTTTACACATACATATACATTTGTGATACAGGTTTTCAAATTTAGCATATAGATGCATAACATCTTATATCAGTTAGCACAGATTTAGGGGGCATAGTATTGGTTCATGCACATACACAACAGCATAGTTTACAATTAAATGTCAAATAGTTGTCATTTCACTTTAAACTTATCAAATTTGTGATCATGAAAGGGAATTGAACATTTCTTGTTCCATTTTGATCATGCATTTATTATACATTGAGAGAACTTGATCAAAACTATAAAATCATACTTGTGTTCATGATGGCAGCATGAACATTTTTCATTCTCTTTCAATCATTCATTTTATTTTACATGGAACAAACTTGAATTAAACTATACAATTGGATCTATAATCCATTTGTAGTGTTTGATTCAATTTATTTGAGTGAGTCCATCATGTGGTTCCCTCTTTCTTACCTTTGTGGTTATTTGGGTTAGTACACTTAATAATTCTCCCCACATTCATGAGGGTTAAGACATGTTGTCTTTCCAACCCAATGACATGCATATTTACACAAATTTGGGGCACAATCACCCCAACTCTCCATCTACTTCAACAAGGAAGCATAAGTTTCTCCAATGAGTAAACAAAGAAACATCATCTCTAATAAGTTGTAATGGCAACATATTTTTCACCAACGCACATGTGTAGTCCTAACTTTACTCTTAAAAAAATTTAAGTATTCAATTTTAGATAAAAATGTCAATCAATAGACATAGAATATGTAGTTTTTGTTATTGAGTGACTTGCACAATTAGAGCTTCATACCTAATAAAAATAGTGATTTAAACATTCAATTACATTTGTTCTTTTTAATCTATCAATTCCAATACTAGAATAAAAAGGGGCATTAGTAGATAATAAAATTTGGTATTAATTACTTGACAAGACAAGCTTGATAAACATTTACCATGCATAGCGTAAGTGCAAAAATAAGGTTTTAATCTGCCATTATTTCACACATAACTACTATTTTATGAGTTTGAGCTTTCTATTTTTCCATTTCATCCTACAATAACCTCAATATTCATTTAAAACCAAGTAAATATCCTTCACAAACATCTTTATACCTTCAATTTAGTCCACCTTTTTAAAGATCAATTCCATCAATTTATTTCAATATCACCAATTGATATTATCTAATCTAGTTGGAACCCTCTCACAAGAATGGATATTTTTTAAATCAAACATTTCCTTAGTGTCGACCCATCTACTTAGTATGTTAGTGGCATAATAAACTACCAAATTGGACTTATATATAAATAAATCAAAAACGTACTCAAAATGGATTAGACACTTGTCTAGAACACACCTATACACTATTACACATAGAGAAAATATGTCTTATTCTTCTCAAATTATGAATTTATCGCTAGGAGAAATCACAAGCCAAATCTAAAGTATTCTAAATATAATTCAAAGTAATCATTATCAATAATCAAATCCAAATCATCAGTTTCATACATATAGTAAAGGAGCATAATTACACAATCACATTAGGTGAGATAACTACGTGTGGCTTGATTTCCATCTTCAAAGTATCAAATACATAGGTAGTGTTCAATCATCAATCAGCTTGGGTGATTGGAGTTAGCTCAGTGCATTACATTTTCATAGTTTTTTGTAGGTTTCTAGCCCTCACAAACACACATAGGGTATTAAAGGTGAAAAATATTAATTTATGGAGTTTTGCACATCATCAAGATTTGGTATTACACATACATAGCATATATAGAGAGAGTCAAAATTGATCGTATGGTCACAGTGCCTCATTTCCACACAAGTCAATATTAACTAAAGCACATCAGTAAAAACCTGTGATATTGACCCAGATCAGTAGAATCAACCATGCATAGACATAAGTATAGTTCTTGAACTAGATAAATCATAAGCTTACTTTAGTCTAATTTCCACTTCTAAAATATAGTCACAGTCAAATAGTCAACCAAAAAATATAAGCACGTATCCTTTTATTATACTTATTATATTTAGTATATGCCACTTGTCAAATCATTGCTATCAGTTTTAGTATTTTTTATTTAACTTTTTGGGAATATTTGAGTCTTATTCCTAATTTAGTTAAATGTCTAAACTAAATTATTAAATAATATTTCAATAATTTAACTACTAATTTTTATAATTTAACTATATTTTTAACATTTCTATAAATAGAAATAACTATGGATAAAATAAGATTTAGCTTAAAATGAATTGAAGCAGTTGTTGCAGGGTCTAATATTGGTTGTGCAGGACTGGGACAATGTCACAAATAGGATCTAGATTTTATTTTGTGAAAGGATAAGAGCACCAAAATATGATACCCTAGGGTTTAGCACTATTGTCCTCTTCTGTTGTTGTCCAAATTGCTCACAGATACCTGAGTTTATGGGTTTTGTTCACTGTCCCTATGTGAGTTTGCCTATGAAATTTTGATTGTTAAAGGTCTACAAAACTCCTTATAGAGCTGATTTAATCTTCAAACCCTAGACTTCATTATGCTCTGATAAACTTTAAGAAAGAAGGGGGGTTAGTGTGTGTAAGATGCATAAAATGTGTATCCACACCCTTTGTGTAGGCACACTGCCTACATACCAATACTTCGAAGAGGGATCAAGCCATATGTAGTTCTCCCACTTAATATGTTTTGTGAAATAGCATCATGCAAATGCAAAAATGTTGAATTAGGTATGCTTGAGGTGGCTAGGGACTGATGTGAGGATTTGGATATGCTTATAGCTATATTGGATGGTTGTATGCAAAGAATAGGTAAATTTGCCTTAATAGTTTTTCTTGTATTCTTACTTGCTTTGTAATATTTTCCAAACTCCTAAATGAACTTTGAATGGGATTTTATAGGGATCTATTGGTCATGGGTTGAATTTATTTTTGCTAGATCAACAAGATAAAGGATAGGAACCAGAAGGAAATAACCATTGGATCTAAAAATATAATTAAAAATGAGCACTAAAATAGGACACCCTAAGGTTTGGTGTTATAGTCCAAGTTGGATGCTTCTATTTTATAGGTGTAGAACTTAGGGGGTGGAATTAGCATGGAAAATGCAACCTGATTGAGCTAGAATCAAGTTCATAAGTCTAAGAATGATTGGGAATAAGTAAAAAGGTGTCTAGATGGGTCATGAGAGCATGCAAGAGGGACCTATGGGTTAGATGTCACAAACCACACTCAAGCTATCAATTTTGACATTTTATATGACTACATTTTCCCCTCCTTTATTCTAGTGATGCAACAAAGAAAAATATTAGGAGAAAGGAAAAGTAAAAAACATACTTGAGCTTACTTGCAAGGGTAAAGCTCATGAAGCTACGTGATATTGGGTATGCATAGAGAGAGCACATCATGAAGTGTAAATCTATAAAATAAAATTAGGATTAGATCAGTTCTTACTAGATATGTTATATATAAAATAAGAATGTACAAAAATTAGGTAATAAAGAGGAAGAGAAAGGAATGAATACACCTCATTGAGTACGGAAACCAATATAAAACTTGTTGTGATGTTGAGTGATGTTAAGTGATATCAAGTGATGTTAGGTATGTGTTGAATGATATTGTACCAAGAGTAATATCATAAATGAAACTGAGTGTTCAATTCCTTGAGGGTGGCTCAAAAATGTAAATTTTATCCCTTTGGCTCCATCATCACCCACTAAGTGAAGCTATGTGATCATATGCATATGTTAATCAATGTTTGGACTGTGTGTCCAATCTCTTTGAGTAGGTGGCTCAAGAATACAAAGGCTAGCTAGTCTTTTGGATCCATAATTTCCCCATGAAGTGAAGCTATAAATTGATACTGGTATGAATGTGTGTCGTATGAGATAGCTCTTGAATCCCATGAATATTTTGTAATCTAAAAATGTGACATGGTTATCCAAATGTTTGTTGAAAACTAGGCCACTCTTGGCCACTCAAAAAGGGTGGAGATTAAGCTTGTATGAAATCCACTCCAAAACTAGGCAATAGGCTTATGTGGAAGCCACTCGATAATGATACCAACCACCTATAGATGGAATAAGGCACACAACTACTAAGAATACCTAGATAATGCCATAAACTATAAAGAAGAGACTATAACATGGATTCTAATCTAGAAGTTATACCAACTACCTAATCTAAAATTATAAGTGAGATCCATCATGTCGTGCGTGATGCCCCCTATATCTAGATTCTCTAAGAAACATTATACTAAAACTATTGATTCTGAACTAAACTATTGCTGACAAAATTGTAATTGTACTTAATTTTTTAATCTATTTTGGAAAATCTAGTTTTTTTGTTATTTAGACAAGAGCACTAAAATAGGACACCTTGTTTTTTGATGTTGTAGTCCAAACTTGGTGATCTTGTCTTGTGTTGATTTTGATGATTGTTCTATAATTATCATTATTTATCTAGTTTGTTATGCCTGGTTTGAAGTCTAAATACTACTCTGGGTGTTTTAAAAACTAATTTTTTGACTGATAAGAGCTCTAATCTTTGTGACAAAACCTCTGTTTATTTCCCCCTCTTCTAAGGGTAGGAAATAAGACCCTATAATGACTATCCTCAAAATAAATATCCCTACAAGTGTGTTATGCTATGAAAATATAAGATATAATAATGATAATCGATAAGATATAGCATGGTTTGTAATAGAGATTGTTAGATCAACAGGGGTATGCCTAGATAGATATAATAATGTAATAACATGTGCAATATAGTGAACTAGAACTAAAAGTCTAGTTAGTTGTTAGTTATCAATGAGGGATGGAGCATGATGTCCATTATGGCATCCAAGAAAGAAAGATAATGCATGATGTGGATCATGGCATTGCAAAAAATTAAGAAGCAATCAAGAAATAAGTATAAAAGACAAAAATCAAGAAGCATGCAAGAGTGGCCAAGGGGCCAAGGGGCCAAGTAAACAAGGGATAGGGGCACATGTCACTCAAATTGGAAAGCAAGCATACAAGGCATGTTCAAATGCCACATACACATACAATTGAAAACAAGCAAGGTTGGCACGAGGACCAAAATCACATAGAAGAGTACAAGTAAAGGACATTAATAGATGTTCTAAGGCACACACAAGAGATAGAATAAGAACTGAGAAATGTAATCATATCAAGCTATACAAAGAAAGAAAGGAAAGCATGTAAGTGCTAAAAATACAATTGCATCTAACTAATCAAAGCAAGAAGTGGAAGTATGCAAGACATGTAGTATAAGACTAGGTATATGCTAAGAAATACACAAGTGCTATATGCTAGTGAGTGTTGATAGAGTAGTCTATATAAGCTAGTAAATAATATACATCATCATGATAACTAGAGTGTGTGGTATAGGAATGACATAATCTGGATGGTGTAGTCATGTAGAAGATGCCTCTAGAGGGTAGATATATCGATGTATGTCTCGAATGTAGATGTAGGATGTTCCGTCAATGTGTAGAGTGAAGCAATCAAGGATTTGGAAGTCACTACACATGCTCAAATAAAATCAAGTGAAGCATGGTATTATAGATAAATTGACAAACAATAGCATAGAATAGAAAAATGTAAGTCTAGCATGGTAGTAGAAATGTAAAGCATAGATGATGCATAAAATTGAAATGTTTTTGAATATTTGAATGTTTTTGGATTTTTATAATATTTGAATTTTTTTGGATTTTTGGAATAAGCTATGTACAATAAATCATAAATAAACTATGTACAAGTAATTGAAAAGAAAATTATATACAAGCAAGACTGAGAAGAAATGATACTAACCGATGAGTCTCATGAGAGACTCCCTATCATGGTGTCTTGTATCTAGGAGAGGGATCATGTGTGATCATGAAGCATGATGGAGAGGCTGAGACTGTAACTTTAAAAACTATGTATGATATAAATGCTCTAAAATCTCTAAAGTAGAAACTAGTTGTGGGGTCCTTTTGTAACTCTGATAAGTGGATGCAATTGTAGGGCTCGTAGGGACCCATCTGGTAGTAAGAGAAGCTCCCTAAATATTTGCTCTATGAGTAGAGGCATGAGACATTAGTGATATTACCTTAAGTATGAATACTATAGCTAGAAACTATGTAGAGTCCTGAAACTATGGTTGATTTAAAAGAGGCCTCCATGGAGTGTATGAACTCTCTATACTAGTGAGAAAGGCCTCGACTGTGTCTAAATCTAAACTAAAATAAGAACTATAATTGGTGGAGAAATTAAAACTAGTGGTAGAGTTGAAATTGGTGACTGCAAAGTAGTTGATGGATATAAAGTGGGGAGTGGTAACTCATACAAAACTCTACCAACTATAATAACCTAATTAGCATGAATTAACTTCACACGTCTATGAACTGTAGAAGATACTACTCAAAGTTTTTGAATCTAGGGTCGACCAAGCAACATATCAAAGACTCCTACACTAAGAACTATATTAAATGGTGTGGCCATGTATGTTGGACCAACCTATAAAGGAATTACAATCTTAACCAATCAACTTTGTATGTACACACTGAATCCACTAATAATTGTGTCTATTAGGGTAATATCCTACTCTAAATATTCCAAATATTGTAATAATGTCATAGTGCACATGTTCACACTAGATCCATTATCTATGAGAACATTATGAATAGGATGATTATGAATGTAATCTCTGACAAAGAGTGAATGATAATTTGAATCATCCTCAACTATCTCCTACTCTGAGAAAGAGATCAAAGGTCTCGTTGGAACTCTAGAATTGTACACACCAATCATGTAACTTAAGGGATGTGACTCAACTGAAGGTACCCTGTATGTATTTGGTGGTGGATGTGCATGATAAGCATGGTGAAAACATAATGTGTCCCCTGTCTCCTATTTAGAATACTATGGGAAAGGATCTGAGAAAAAATTTAGATCCTTGTCTTGTGTTTACTTTGCCTGCAGAAGCTCAACTGAAGTACCAAGATCAATCAAATTTCCATCTATCAAATATTTGTATCTTGTGTTTAAAACTAATGCATCTATGAAGGTTTCAAAATTCATTCTGATCATATCCCCATGGAAGAGGCTTTGTTGGATCAACTTCTTGAATAGGAAGGAGAGATATGATATTACATTCTAAAAGCTGTTATAAAACTCTAGCTAGAGAAACTGGTAGATTGGTAAAGGTTCATCAAGGAGGTGTTGATAAAACCACTCATTAAGGGGGCTCTAAAGCCACATTGACTATAGGTTGATTCTAACTTTTGTTATCATTGACTTTGACTTTGTATGGGACTTTGTTGTTACTCTTGTTTTTTGTTTCTACTATACTTGTATACTTGAGTTTGCTCATTGAAATTAATTTGACTTCCCTTTCCTTTAGTGTATAACATAACTCAATGAAGGAAGAGAATATTTTGAACATTATCAATTCATGCAAAACTGGTAGAAGACTCTATTTGAAGAGATCTTGTAACTTTTGATCGACCATAGGGATAGTCATTTTAGCCAAGATAGTCTTATATTGAAGAACATAATCTATGAGATTTTCATATGACCTTTGTTTCTATTTTTCAACTTAGTCATAAGAAACCTTATCACCTATGTTAATTTTGAAATAATCTAGGAACATGTCAGCTAAAGGATTGAATGCATTGATCGACTGATTTGGTAGACTATAAAACCATTATAGAGTATAATCCTTTAGACTCCATAAAAATAGATTGGTTAGTAACAAGTCATTTGGCACATAATCCAAGCATGTTGCATGAAAATATCTCAAGTGTGTCTTTGTATCACCCTTGCCATCATATAGAATGAGCTTGGGTTGAATAAAATATGGTGACAAGGGTGTAGAAGCGATATGGTGTGCCAATGGTGTAAATAGTAAAGTAAAAGAATCAAAAGTTTATATTAGTCTAAAATTACCTTGCATAAGGGCTACCACATTAGGAGATAAATATGTACCAACTATAATGGGTGGTTCCTCATAGGAAGGTTGGGATGCTATAGGGGTTGTTGAGACATAGTTGCCCCCATGGTGTCATTTGCAATTAGTTGTTCTATGGTTTGAGAAGATTTATCATTATTCAATTTTTGTTGTTCTTCTTGTAGTATTTTAAGCATGTCATCTTGCATATCAAGATGTTTAGTTAAAAGGTCTTGAAGTTCCCTCTTATCAGTTTCATCAAAACCAGTATATTGGGCCATTATTAACATAGGAAAATAAATTGAAAATAGATTGAATTTTTTATAATAAGTTGTAAAAAGCAAAATGTAATGAAAGGAAAGTACTCAATAAAATAAAATTAAAGTCTTAAAATAGCAAACTAGGATATGCATAAAAAGGATACAAAGCTCACAAACATGTAATATGATACCTTAAAAGTAAGGGGACCTAGTATATGCAACTAGGGTTTTGAAAAATGATATTTTTAAAATTACTACGGAATTTTAAAAATTAATTTGAATTTTTGATTTTAATATGTAGGTTAAAAATCAAAAAAATATTGGAAATTTTTTGATTTAAATGGACCTAGTATATGCAACTAGGGTTTGGAAGAAAATGATTTTTTTTTAAATTAGTATGAAATTTTAAAAATTAGAGTGAATTTTTTATTTAAATATGCAAGTGAAAAATCAAAAAAATATTTCTAAAATTAGCAAGAAGTTTTCTCTAGGGTCTCTAGAGTTTTTGTGTGCAAAAGGACCTAGTAAATTCAACTAGGGTTTGGAATAAATGATTTTTAAAACTACCAAGGTAAATTTAAAAATTAAATGTGAATTTATTATTTAAAATATGCAGGAAAAATCAAAAAAATATTTGAAAAAATCAGCAAGGAATTTACCCTAGGGTTTTTATGCGCAAATGAAGTACGTCAGGTTCACCAAATGATTTAACTCTTTTGAAAATATTAGAGTCTTATTCATAATTTAGTTAAGAGTCTGAGTTGACTAAATCAATAAATAATATTGAAATAATTTAACTACTAATTTATATAATTTAATTATATTTTTAACCTTTTTATAAGTAGTAATAACTATGGAGAAAATAAGACAACTTAAAATGAATTGAAATGATTGTTGCAGGGTCTGATATTGGTTGTACAAGACTAGGATAGTGTCACAAATCAAGATCTGACTTTTATTTTATGAAACGATAGGAGCACCGAAATAAGATACCCTAGGGTTTGGAGTTGTTATCCTCTTCTATCGCTATTGTCCAAACTACTTGTAGAGACCTGAGTTTTTTGAGTTTGATTTGTTATCCCTGTGTGAGCCTGATTGTGAAATCTTGACTACTGAAAGTCTACAGAACTCCTTGTAGATTTGATTTAATATTTAAACCTTAGACTTCATTATGCTTTGATAAAATTTAAAAAATAAGGTGGGGGTTAATGTGTGTAAGATGTACTGAACATATATCCACACCCCTTGTGTGGTCACGCTACCTACATATCTATAATCCAAAGAGGGATTAATCCATATGTAGTTCTCCCACTTAATGTGCTTTGTGCAATAATGTCATGTAGATGCAAAAATGCTAAACTGGGTGTGTTTGAGGTGGCTAGGGACTAGTGTGAGGATTTGGATATGCTTGTAGCCATATTGGATGGTTGTATGCAGAGAATTAAAAAATTTGCATCAATGGTTTTGCTTGTAGGATTGCTTGCTTTGTAATATTTGCCAACCTTCTTCTAAATGAAATTTGAATGGGCTTTTATAGGGATCTATTGGTCATAGGTAGAATGTATTCACGCTAGGACGACAAGATGAAGGATAGGAAATGAAAGCAAATAACCATTGGAGCTAAAAATATAATTAGATAGGAGCACCAAAATTGGATACCCTAAGGTTTGGTACTGTATTCCAAGTTGGGTGCCCCTGTCCTACAAGTACAGGACCTGGGGGGATGGAATTAGCATGGAAAATATAGCCTTACTGAGCTGGAATCAAGTTTCAAAAGTCTATGGATGACTAGGAATAAGCAAAAAAGTGTTTAGAAGGGTCATGAGAGCATACAAGAGGGACCTATGGGTTGGGTGTCATAAGCCACACTCAAGCTACCAATTTTGATATTTTATATGACTACAATTTTACATTCACATGTATGTTTGAATGGCATATCTTACTATATGAATTGTATTTCAAGTTGTTATCCTATTAAGATTGTAAAACCAAATTAGGGTAAAACAGTATTATGAAAACTCAAAAATGAAACTAATAGTAGAACTAATTAGAATACTTCTATTTAAAAAATTAAATTAAAAATTATACTTTTGCATCAAGTCCATATCGTAGAGGAAGGACATCAACTCATCGTAATGCCCTCCTCCCTCTCATCACCCTCAATGTCATTAATACCCAATAGTTATGTTAATAACTAATAAATAATCAAAATTGAAATAAAAATGATACACATAGGTAATTGAAATATAATTTGAAAATTGTTGTATTAATTGTGAGACTATTGAGGTCCCTCAGGGGTATGGTAATCTTTGTCAATTTCATATTGTGCAGCTACATGAATGTTGGACCCATCACAACTCACACTGTATAACACCCTCCTAATAAAATTTCTACGATATGACATATTTGTCACTAGACGTGTTTAATAGTTAAAACATTTATTCAAATTGTAAATAAATCAAAACTAATCCTATTTGTTAAGTCTAATTTTATCATATTTACATAGTCAATTTTTCATTTTTGTTTTCAAAATAATATCTTTTTTGTTTGATCATTAAGTTTATTAGCAAGAATTCACTTTTTCTTTGAAATACAATATGAATGATGAAAAAAGTTGAATAATGATTAGAGAAAATAAAAAGTGCTCAATATTAGATTAAAATCAAATTAAGTTGCAATTAGAAATTTTATAAAACAATTTATATGCAACCTATAAAAAGAGAATAAAATAAATTAAGAATTTCATCAAACAATCTACATACAACTCCCTTCATTTGAAAAAAAAAAAAGAAATGACAACTAAAATTTTATGTTAAGTTTTAAAAAAAAATTAAAATTTTTTATAAAAAAATCTTTTAAAATTTTACAAAGTTTATTTCATATTTTTACATTAAAAATTTTTGCTTAGTTTATTTATTATATTTTTTCAACAAATAATTTCATTGAATATTTTTTGGTTGTATAGTGATTATAATGTTGTACCGGATTGAATTATTTGGATTTGTTGATGATGATTAGATTGTTAGATTATGATCCCTTTAACTCATGAAATACAATTGAGTGGATGCCTAAGCTTGGGACAAAATACGAGCATGTGCTCTCTCTTTCGGTCAAATTCTCTTCATTTGCTTTTGCATGGGAATAATGACGAACGATGTGACTAAGTTGGGGCTTCCCCCTAAACACTTCTTTTATTTTTTTTAGGAATCATTCTATTCTTAATTGTGAGTAAAGTTTTTTTTTCCTCGGGAAATATGAAGCCATTATGATTTGTTGTTTGTTGTTTTTTTTTAATTATTTGAGAATTCAATTTAGATTAGCTTAAGAAAATTACTATTAATTATTATTTAGTTGAACTTTTAAATTTTAAGAATAGCATAGATATTTTAAATATATTTATTTAAATGATATTGATAGATATTAATTTTAACATTTTTGTTTTGGATTTTACATATATTATATTGAATAATAATTCTTATTATTTTTTTAAATTATTGATTAGTAATAAATGTCATCAATTTAATTTTTATTGTAGTATTTATTAGTTTTTAATTTTGGATGGTTAAATGGATATCAAATTTAAAATTGTTTATTTATAAATATTACAACCCTTACCACTTTCTAAGTATCATTGTCGAACTTCATTTCATATAATAATATTATCTAAAAAACATAAAATCATCTCCCCTACACCAAACGTGAAGTAATAAAAAAACAATTAAAAATTAACATTCTTTTTATAATTTCAATGAAAAATTAAAATGACCTCTTTGAAAAAAAACAACTACTAAAAACTAAACTCAACTCAAAGCTAAGTTAAAGTGATAATAATTTTCCTTTTTTAAAGAGACTTAAACCGATACAAACTATAGAGTGAACTATTGAAATGATTGTAAATTGTCAAATAAGAAATGGACCAAATTATTTCAATGACTTTCAAAAAGTTTGTTGTGGGGGTGGGTGGGGTGTCTTTAACATCAAAACAAATCCATGTGTTTGAGAGATTTGAGTGTGAAGGCATTGAATCCCCAATTGTCACTAAAAGAAAATTGGACAAAATTATTAGTGTGCTTTTTGAAAAGCTTTGAGTGGGGTATAAAAACATCTAAACAAATCCACGTTTATGCGGCAATGAAAAGAGTGAGCACTTTACAATTAAAAAAAAGACATTTTTAGATTCGCGTGATTGGCTACGGGGAAAACATGAATTTCAAAGTGCATTAAATAAAACGGTACACTTGATTGTGACTGTGAAATGTTAACCCCATTGGTCCAGAGAGGGAGTAAGTAAGGATCGTTTAGAGAGATTATATTTCAGATGTTTCTTTTGAATTTGTTATATAATGTATTAATTATGTTTAGATGTTTAATTTATAATGAAAGTAGGGTAGAGAAGGTTGTAATATCGTAATCATGAAAAAGAAAATCATGTTGACATTATTTTAATGTATTTAATTTTGAATATAAATAAAATCATCATGAAATAAGATATGAATATAACTTTGTAAATAATATTTGATTATATCAAGTGTTTGATTAGTATCTTTATTTAGAGTATTGGTCATATTCTTCTTAACAAGATTTTGACGCAAAGAGTATCAAATGTATAACCAATGATAGTCGTGGCAAGAACATAGACATCAATGAGGCAGAGTGTTTGTAACGGTTAAATTACATGATCCCCAATTTGGTTGTTTGTGTATGTTTTGCAAAATAGTTGTCGTTTGACAAATTACGAAGAGGGGCACTAATGAAGGGAATAGAGGCCAGCTAGTAGGCAATCATATGGGCCATTAAACGAGTTTAGCCCACTGATGATATTGGGTTGTCGGAGAGATTCAAATGGTAGATAAAGGGTAGGGGATTGGTCATATGGTGTTGGGCTCCAATACTTTTCGTTTTCTCCCATCCTTCCATAGGTGCATTTTCTGAGAAACTGTAGATGGAATTCTACACTAAAGAGCATAATATTTGTCATCCCCTTGATCACATGGTCTTTCTTTAAAGGGATAGTAAGTTTCTGGTAAATCATTTGCACATTTTGTAATAAATATGCTCCAATATGGGCAGTGTGGCAGATGAAGAAGTGAAGAGAGCAGTGATAACACTTTTGGTGGAAGAAGGGGAAAATATAGGAATAGGAACTTAGGAATTATGTAATAAGGCAAAAATAGTTGTGGAGAAAGGTGGATGTTCTCATGTCAACTTGCAAGGTATTTGTAGAATATATGGCATGAGTTGCATGAGAATTTGAAGACAAGTCATCCTCCACATTGGTTTAAAAGATTTTTTTTTGAAAAAAGCTAGATAGATATCAATTTAATTTCCGCACTTTATTTACAATTGTTTTTTACTAGTGACAAATAGTTTCATTCTAACTAAAACATCATGTTAGAAATTTTCTACTTCATCAAAGTTCTAAGTATACTTAAAATATAGTAATTTTAATAAGGTGTAATTGTACACTAAAGAGCATAAGATTTTTCATCCCCTTGATCACATGGTCTTTCTTTAAAGGGATAGTAAGATTTTGGTAAATCATTTGCACATTTTGTAATAAATATGCTCCAATATGGACAGTGTGGCAGATGAAGAAGTGAAAAGAGCAGTGATAACACTTTTGGTGGAAGAAGGGGAAAATATAGGAATAGGAACTTAGGAATTATGTTATAAGGCAAAAATAGTTGTGGAGCAAGGTGGCTATTATCATGTCAACTTGCAAGGTATTTTTAGAATATATGGCATGAGTTGCATGAGAATTTGAAGACGAGTCATCCTCCACATTAGTTGAAAAGATTTTTTTTTGAAAAAAGCTAGATAAATATCAATTTAATTTCGGCACTTTATTTACGAATATTTTTTACTAGTGACAGATAGTTTTGTTCTAACTAAAACATCATGTTGGAAATTTTCTACTTCATCAAAGTTCTAAATATATTTAAAATATAGTAAATTTAAGAAGGTGTAATTATATTTGGAATTAATTTAAAATAAGAGTTTGAAATGTATTAATATATTATTTTATTTGAAAATTATATTTTGAATTAATTTAGAATAAGAATATGAACTATATTTGTATGTTTTATATATCAAGTGTCTAATAATTATATACTATAATATAATTAATTATTTTATATATAAAAAATTATATAATATTTATATATATATATATATATATATATATATATATATATATATATATATATATATATATATATATATATATATATTTGTTTTAATAGAGATAAAATTGAACACATAAAATTTATAAAAAAAGAAAATATGTGTTAAGAATTGATTTCATTTATATTATTTTCAATTAGTATATATATTTTTGGATAAATATATGTATAAGATATCAAAAAATATTATTTTTGAGACATTTATATATGATATTAGATTTGTGATAGAAATAGAAAAGAGACTTTGAGAATGATATTTCTTGGTATTTTTTTACACACACATATATACTAGTTAAACATTATATCACTTTCTTTATAAATTTTTAATAATTAGTAGTAGATATTCTCAATCTAATTATACCCTTATATTATATTTGAAATAATATTTTTAATAGACTTTAAACTCTAGAGTATGTATAAAATAACATGATTTTTAGATTGCTTTCTTTAAATATGAGAAAAAATTGTAATATAATGATCAAATGAATGATCAAATAGACATTACATTTAAGACTGACTATTTTTAACACACTCAATCACAAGGTTACACTCGTTTTCCCCACCTCCTTGTCTATCAACATAAATTATGTCTCTTAATGTATTAAAAATATAAACTATTAAAAATAATAATATTTAAAAAATGTGAGTGATTTATATTTGAGGAGGTAACATAAGAAAAAAGGGATAGCAAATGTTTTAGATAGTGAGTGGTTAAAAACAAATATGATGATGGTGGTGGTGGTGGTATTTATTTTAGATTTTTTATATTATATTGATTAATGCTTTCATTATTTTCTAATGATTTTCCTGTCGTTTGATGATAGATGGGCTTCACCATTGTGTCGGGTTCAAAAGATATTCTTGATAAAAATAGGTTCTAAATTCTAGTGCATTCCCAAAACAATATGATGTTTTGATCAACTTCTCCAAGAAAGAAAAAAAAAACTTCCATAATATAATGATCAAATAGACATCAAATTTAAGGTTGAAACTACTTTATGGTGATCTAATAAGTGTTGAATTTAAGGTCACCCATTAATTATTATGTTGATAGGCATTCTATAATGGTAGTTGGGGTGGGATGTTGTAATATTTGTGTATAAAAAATCAATTACAACATTAAAATTGACATCCAATGACCATCACAATTTAATTTAAACCTTGAATTTGAGGTTCATTTGGTCGTCACATGAAAGTTTTATTCTTTTTACTTTAAAAATTCAATTAAAAAATTATAATATATTAGTCATATAGTAGAGTTAGGAGCCCTTTTATTTTTTCATGGAAATATTTTTTCAAGACTTACACATTGGGGCAACTAGATCGATGTCATTTGCCACTAGTCAGTAAAGAAAATTGGAGAAGGCAATGGAATATTAATCAATGTGGATTATCTAAAATCTAAAATAAGAACCTTGAAATTGATTTTTATCGTAGATTTTCAAATAAATATATTTAAGATATATATAACAGTTAACATCTCATTCACATTATACTAGACTTCTAACACTAGCTAACAATAAGATATATGTTGAATTTAAGGTCACCCATTAATTATTACATTGATAGGCATTCTATAATGGTCATTGAGGTGGTGGTAGATGTTGTAATTTTCATGCATAATAAATTATGATGTTAAATATGACATCCATTTGACTGTTATGGATTAATGTTGACCTTAAATTTGGCATCCATTTTGTTGGCGTGCATTTTGGCATATGCCAACGTTATAGGCTCACCTCATGGCTCACCTCTCTTAAAAGGAGATCCAAGGGAATCTCCCCAAGGTTTTATCTACCTATTTTAGGTGTATTGATCTTCACTCAGTGGCTCATTGTGACCATTCCATTTAAGGGGCCTTTGCTAGTTCTACCTATTCTGAAACATTAACATATGTTTTAAGGGGATTTAGGTACTTGAACAATATGAAATGAAGTGCATGTTTGTCATTTTTATTTAATCAGGTTTGTGTAGTTATTGTAAATAAGTAAACATGCATCCATTTAATATACTTAACAATCAGTGTTTAAGGTTTTGCATAACACGCTTGTAATTAATTTTGATGTTTATTTCATTATTAACAAACAACTGTGTATTTGCATAATGAAATGGCTTGCAATCACAAATATAACATTAACAATAGTTTGCATAATAAAACCCTAAGCTAATAGCTAGATAAAAAAGAGAAAAAGTGAGGGAAAAGTGTGAAAAACCCTGGGAGGACATAGTCAAATCTAAAAATCGCCTGATCAAATTTACACACAAACCAACCCTGCATTTGGTCAACATTCACACAACCATAATGGGAATCAATGCCAAATTTTGGGGATCAAAGAGGCATAAGAGACGGAAAGCACTACCACCATATTACACATGCAAGTAGATGCCAAGTAAACTTCAAGAGCTCATATATTAAATAAGATGTGTGCTTGATAGCATAATAACATTACAATGATCATTTGAGTATGAACCTTGGCAACATCTCCTTGTGCAAAACAAGGAGGAAAAAAATAGCAAACTATAGAAAAAAGTGTGATTGGTTGTATAGTCTCTTTTGGAGAAGAAAAATCAACCCTTACAATGGTAAAGTGTTCCAATATGTAGATTTTTGACCACCACCAACTACCTTTATTGCACCAGCTACCTTCTAACAATGTTTAAACACCCTCATTAATGCTCAATAACAACTGCAATGTGGTCATTTGATGGCTTTGGCTCCTCCACCATCACATTTTTATTATTCACATACACAAGGAAAATAAAACAAGTTACTTTCTAAAAATTGATAGAAGAATGGAGATAAAATGAGACATATATTACTTGGAAAGATTAATCTGATGATCGTTATGTGGTCCTCAGGTCTGTCAACTACAATGCAGTCACCTAACAACTACAATGTGGTCAACTAATGGCTGTAATATAGATAAACAATGGCCACAACATAGTTTCCCAATGGATGCAATGTAGTCAATCGACAGTAGCAATGCGGTCTCTTGATGGTCATACTATGGTTGACCAATGGTAATGTGATTACCTAATGACATATCGGTCATTCAATAGCATAACGAAAACCCCCCTTGGGAACATGCTGAGAGAGATGGGAGAGTTGTAAGAGCCAAAATTTAAAGGCAAATTAGGAGGCCCTAACTCCATTTTTATGCTATGTAAAATACAAATTGACTCACATGGACATGGTCTTTCTAATAGTGATGGTTTCAAATCTTGATTTGGCATGCAAATCAAGATAGACCACCATGGAAAGTTGTAATGCTTGGACCAACAAATCATGAACATATGTGGGAGTAGAGAAAAATGTCAAAAATGAAGAAGTTACCTGATTCTTGAAATAATTAAGGCATGTTACGCAAGTAATAACAAATGGTGACTCTATTGAAAATACTATTGAGTATTTTAAAATGCTAGAAACATGTTTACGAACCCAAAATATCTGGTTGAGAGCACGTGTGGAATGTGAATACATTTGAGAGAGGATAAGAGGAGACTATCTAAAAGACCAAATCAAACATTTTCATTGACTGAGTGTGTGCTCGTGAGTTAATTTATCATTTTTTAGAGCTTATAAAGACTAGTTACTATGTATCCAATCATCAAGCTAGTGAATCTTACCTTGAGAATGCTTTCCAAGACATTGCTCCATTGCTAGAAAGTCATCCATAGCCCCAATGGAATTGCCTCTAATCCCATTCTAGGTCTTGCTCTACTACCAACTAAGTTAGAATGCCCATGGTGGAGTATCTTGAATCACCTAGAATAAAGTTTTTATTTAAATTGCTCCTTTTCTTTTCTTTTTTGTCTTAATTTATATTTTCTCTTTCTTTCTTTCTTTCTTAGTAATTTGATTCTAGGTTGGGGACCACTATAGAAATTAAAATGTAGGCCTATAGATTCTTCACCTTAAACCTTCACCATAGTAGGTTCATCTAAGGAAGCCTAGAAACCATTACGATGTGAATTCTTGTGCTTGGCTTTGAGAGAATGTCTTCATTGACTAGATAGTTTTACCCAACTTAACCTAACTCAAATAAATTCAAAATACATACGATAGCTAAACCTTCGAAACTGACTGGAAAATAGAATCTAAATCCACCAACTACTTAGAGTGCTTATGTACTAGAAGTGACATTCGATCTACCTATGCACAAACCTTCTATTCTTCATTCTTTTGAGCAATAGGTGAACCTACAGGGCAAAACAAGTGGTCCGGACCAAAAAGAAGAAAACAATAAGGTTGGACCAATATGAAAAGCTATAAAAATGAGAAAATTAAATTAAACTAACAATAAAGTATGAAAAAGAAATAAAACAAAGCAATAAAGGGAGAGAGAATGTATATACAGGAACTTGTCAGGCAAATGCATGCTTAGAAGTGAGAAAACGAAGAGATGCCCAAGGGTAAGCTAAAGGGCATCCTCAGTAGCTAGACATCTGATATGGAATGTATTCATGCTTAGTGCTCAAGATTTTGAAAATATTGGTAAAGATTCTATCAAAGATATGCACGTACTTACGCATATGTTGACCTCTATGCTTATGAACACTATCTCATAGAGTTTGATCTACATTGTTTTCATGCAACTTAAGCCAATTTTTAGAATTAAATATGGTAATTCACTTACACTTAATTTGTAAAAATCATTTGGGATAGGTTTGGAGAAATGCCTCTGCCCGTACATTGGATTGTGGTGAGGAGTAGGGATAGGTATCGACACATACCATAATGAATTATGTACCCAACTTGGTAGTGATAGGTTCCTCATGACAACGAAGTGATGGATCAATAGTTGGATACTCTTTGACTGACTTGAATGCTTTGGCAACATCCTCTTTACTATATTCATCATCTAGAAGGCATAAGCTTGCTTCTTCCTATGCGAGTGATCTTCTAGACTTATCATTGGTGGTGGACATGTGTGGGGAGCTGCAGTGGATTAGTCTATTCTCAGCTCTGACTTCCACCAGCTTCATTACTTCATGATCAGGGTAGCCATGTTTGTAATAATGCATTTCTATCTAGCTTGTCCCTACTACTACAAGGACTATACGGTTGTTGTAATCCCACTCTTCTGGTTGTTCTAATGGATCTAAATCTTCCTCTACAAGGGAAACAACTTGATTTTCATCCTCTTTTCACCAACCATCAACAACAGATAAGTGTTACTCTTTAGTAGAAAGGGATCTCATGACTTCTCCATTCAGGTTCATGTCAATTGGATCATATGCAAGGCTGTCATAAGGAGAGATATCTTACATTTTTAACTCTTGTATCTTGCCTTCTTCAAACAAAAAACCTGTTTCATCATTATTTTCTTTTATTTCTTCTATTTCCAAGAATAGAATGGGTGATACACTATTTATAATGATTAATTTGTCATCTTGAATTAGATTCACAAATGTGGGAGCAATAACATAGAGCAAGGGTGTTTCAGATGCATAACAAACATCCTCTTCATCCAACTACTCCAGCTTTTATATTTCTTCATCTGACTGATTGCAAGGAGTTTCTAGTTCTTCAAGTGTATACAACTCATGAATACTCTAACTTATAGCCAATAGGTCACTTGAGGCAACTACTACCTCTTCATCATCATTGGACTCATATTCATCAATACTCTCAGAAATTGATTTCTTCTTGTAGAATGGTGCATTTTCGATCAATAGAACCATCTCAACACTTGTATCATTTCCATACCCATAGGTACCAAATTATGAAGTTTGGCATGTAGTCCCATAGGTCAGTTCAAGCATTGCTTGAAACTCCTGCAATAAATGGCATTGGATTAGAAAAATCACGTACAGATGCTTGATCACTAAAACAAGGGAAAACACCATGTTTTTCATATGCTAAACTATCATGATTGCATGTTTTAAAAGCAATGGCAAGGTTTCCATTAGTCATGAGGACATTGAAATGGTTGTAGGTTTGAAGCAATGTTTCGTTTTAAGGCTCAAATTGGCCAACCAGTTGACTTACAAGTAAGTTAATCGAAGGAGATTGGGTGCAAACACCCAATTATCCTTGTAAATAAAACAGGTCCACACAATGGCCATGCAACATGGATTGTTGTTCTATTGTGTATGCCTCTTGGTAAACCAACATGAGAGATGTGAGGGAAAATGAAGTCCTCTAAATGAACATAGCTGTTAGGGGATCCAATGCATTAAGATAAACAACAATAAACATGTCCTCCATTTGTAGGAAAGGGTCTTTCAACCTCCTATACAATTGTTGAAAGTGGGTGTTGAACACACTAACATGTTCATTAGGCTCCCTATGGAA
>JARHVA010000217.1:1467500-1735000 GCA_037957365.1 Torreya grandis
TGGTGTCTACATGAGTTGGGATAAATCCACACTACTTGGATGCTTGAGCAATCTAGCACTATTTGTAAGGGTGAAAAACTATCACATGTTTGTGCTGCTTTATGATAATTTAAATAGTTATGCTTATGTTTGTCTATGTTTTCTGTATATTCCTATACCTATGACCTAACATGAATAACTTTGGTTTCCTTATCCTTGCTTCAAATCCCTATCTATTTACACTATAAGGTGAAATCAATATGAATGGGGAATATGGGTGAAAGGGATAAGTTGAGCTAACCTTAACCACCCCTTATGGTTAAGCATTGCCTATGTATCCAATACCTTGAAGAGGGAAGTAAAATAGAATGTAGTTTTCCCACCTAGGTGAGTGTGTGCAATTAGTTTAATACTAGCATGTAGTGCAATATTGTGTATAGTTTTCAACACTTGCAAACCAATGATTTGACCTTGCAGAGGTATTTAGACTTAGCTTAGGGCTTGCTTCTTTAAGGGGTTCAAGATTTGTAAAATCTAGTATAACCCATCTTAATGTGTAGAGTGATAGATAGATATGTGTTAGATATCAATAGACATAGGATTTATATGTTTATATAGTTGAATCTTTGGGTAATTTCCTTTGAACTAACATAGAAAATGTATAAATTGACCCATATGAACAATTTAAACTTGGAAAAATGAACATTATGTTAGAGGTACAATCATTGAGAGGGGGGTTGAATCAGTGAGCGCAAATAATCCAACTTCAATTCTGATTTTTAAAAATACTTAATCGGCTACCACAAGCTTTCATGAAGCATATACAACATTCATAGCAATGAGAAAGAGAGATAATGCAAGATCAATCACATAACACATGTCATACATGGGGAACCCTCTTGGGAAATAAAACCCAATGAAACATGTAATTGGACTATTGTCCTATAATAACAAGATCTAATTTAGACCATCTACAAATGATCAAGGAACTATAATCCCTATTTAGTGAGACTACAATCCCATAAGGTGCTGCCACACCTGTCTAGCTGAGCTGCAACAACAACCAGACCTTTTAGTAAGTTTCACCTTGTAAGTAGGTTGCAACCACCTTCGATGCTGAGCTACCACAACAACACCTATGAACACATTCACCAATGCACTGATGTCTTTATTGTCCATTTTGGCCCACATACCATGTTTTTTCTTGATTTAAATAGATGAGTAAGGTCCCAATTGATGAATGAATCAGGTGGCTTAGAAGCAGGCTCAACATTGTAAGTGGAGGGATCCAAGCAGGTTTTCATGGTGCTGAATAGTTGTAGAAGTAGGTCCAAAAAAAGCCTAAGTTTACACTTTTTCAACTTTTGGACAAGTGTAGCATTCAAAATTCCTTTGGAGGAAGTGTTCCACATAAATCCCACAAAAAATTTACAAGGCTTAATTCTTTCAAGAGTTTTATCCCACTTTATTGGGCTAAGTGTTGGAATTTTTTTGAGGGTTTTATTTTGGGATTTTTGTTTAAGTGTTAGGAATTATTTCAGACATTTTGTCTGTAACAATTTCCCTGAAAGGTCATTTCTTCAAAGAGCATCCTTTTCAAAAAAATTGAAGGGCACTTTTGAAGCCAAGTGTCCAAAACACTTTTTCCAAAGGATCATTCTTTAAGAAAGTGGACCTTTGCAAAAAGCCCGAAGGATATTTTCTTCAAGTAAAGTGGCCAAGACAATTTCCTTGAAGGGTCTTTTCTCAAGAAAGTGTCCTAAACACTTTTTTTGAAGGGTAATTTTCTTTTCCAAAAGGTCCAGTGCAATTTCCCTGAAAGGTCATTTCTCAAGAAAATGGTTCAGTTTAAGGTTTTTGAAGGGTCTTTTTTCTCACGAGAAAGGTTCCAATGCAAAAGTTATAAAGGCCATTTCCAGATGGTAAAGGGCTATTTCCAAAATGCCGAAGGGCCATTCTAAGGACATAATTCCTTTAGAAAAATTATCTGGGACAATTTTCTTGAAGACAAATTTCTTTCAGATATTTTATCGAGATAGAGGTCCTAAAGACATGAATTCTTTCAGACATTTTATCTGAAAGAATTGATCAAGGCAAAGATATGGCAAAAAATTTCCTTTGGAGGAAGTGGCTAAGACACCAAGCCTGAATATAGGGTTTTGAATAGAAGTAGGAGTCCAAGATCTCAATTTGCTCACAAGGCATTTTAAGACACTTTGGGTTCACTTAAAGTGTAAATTTCCATTTGTTAAGGATAGGACCAGATTTGCATAGCCTCATGGGATGCCAATAATGATTGGAATGACTTAGAATTACTTGGGTTCCATTTGGTTCTTTATTATGTTCATTAAGACACTTCGGCCTAGTGACATAAATTTTGAGGAGGCACTTTGCTGACATCACCATTGTCACATGTGGAAGAGTCAGAGAAGATTGGTCATATGAGTTTGTTCACATTTATGACAAGATCATATATGCCAAATTTTAGGTCCTCCACCAAAGTGTATCAAAAGTTACAAAGGTCCAAATTTGGCTTCTCAATCACATTCTGTGTGCTTTCCCATACTAAGCCATTTTCAAGAAGTTCTAACAGAGCCGAGTGTGCATATTCACAAAGCTATATCTCGCATGTGTGACACTTAGAGGGGAAAGTAATCACACGGGTTTGTTCATCTTGGTTCTTAGTTGCTACATGCTAAGATTTTGGTCATCCACCGAAGCGCAATAGGAGTTATGCATCAATAAATTTGGTTCCTCAGTCAGATTTTGCTAAGTTCTCATACTTATCCATTTCTAAGCTAGGATGTCATATAGGATCAAATGGACTAGCCAACTTGTGAATTTAATATCTTCACATGGAGATATATCGAGACCAATAAATCAAATGAGTTTGTTCCTTTTGGACTAAAAAACATCTCCTAAAAGTTTGGTACCTCCATGACTTTTGTGCTTCAAGTTATAGGCCTTCAAATTTGAACCTGCAACATAAGATGACCCTACAAACATAAAATTCAAGACCTAGAAAATGACCATTGAATTTCAAATTTCTCAATGAGAGCCTCATGGACATCAATTTTGAGCCTCATGAAATATCTGTTTACATTCAAAAATCATCAAAGGGGTCCCCGACTGAGCATAATCTTGACAAGTGTCTGAATCTCAGATGCCCAAAGTAAATCTAACGATGAGAGGGTAAGGATAGGATAATGGGACTAGATTAGATCAATGGTATGAATTCAATCATGGATTCAAGATCAGAAAAACATGAGTGAGTCAAAGATTTAGTGAACCCTGAGAATAGAGGTGTGATCAACAAGTGGCACAAGTGCATGAGTCCTGGCAAGGTATCTATGACTCACATTTGATCACATTAGGTAAATCAATAGAGTGAGATGAGTCAAGAAATCAATGCTCTGAGCCAATTATCGATGATCAATCAAATGAAGGTGAGCCTAAATGACTTAGATGGAGGTTGAAGGGTTAGTTTTTGACCAAGGCAAGCAAGCATGAGTAGATCTAAGCTTGAGTATGATCTAGATTGGGCCAAAAGTAGATATTTTGGGATCAAAAGGCACCATTGAGAACCTATATAGATAGACATATACTTTAACAACTATTGTTAAATCTAGTTGCATGAAAGTGACCCTTCTCCCCACTTTGGCATGCATTAACAAACTAGTCATGAGTAGTTTCACATTAGGACAAAATGAAAATGACTTGATCCCACCATTGCAATTGCCATAGAGCATCATAGAGAAGATATTGTAATAATGAAATGGACTGGAGTGAATTAGATCAATCAAGAAGGGTTTGAGTGAGCTTGATTCATAGAGGCAATTGTAACAACTTTTCAAATGGATTTGAACTCTTTTGTTTCCCATTTTGAGCACCAAAAACTCCCTCTCTCTTACTTCCCTTTTGTTATAAGTATAACCTTTGAGTTATTATTTTTGATCCTTTAGGCTGGTATGACTAGACACTACCAAAATTGTATTAGACACCTCTTGGAGTAGTGAATAGAGTATTTTGCAATCATTTTCTAATCTATATTTAGTGTTTGTTTAATATGCAAATATGAATGTCATCTTCCTCTTGCATGTCCAAACTCAAACTAAGTGTTAAAACTTTCTTCGTAGGTCATATAGTGTGTCTCAGCATTGATCTCTCAAAGATATAGTGGATAGCTAAATTTAAGTGCCTTTAACTAGACCTTATTTTCATTACTCCCTAGTCTGAGTGTATCAAACTGATCTCTATATGAAATACTATTGCATAGAAACTATAGTAAGCATTTCATTAGTTTTTATCATAGTTCATTAGTGTGTTAAAGGGTCCAAGTTCAAGAGTGGATATGATAAATTCTTTGTGCATCACCACAACTTAGAATAGGTTTTGCTTTATGTAAACTTATTGCCCCTTTTCACCCCAACCAATTTTAGGTTTTAGAAGCAAAGATCCAAATCATGAGGAGCTAGCCTCATAAAAAATCCTAGAGGTTTGGTCTAGCTATAGGCAACCCACAACCTTAGACAATTCCCATGTTAGTCCAAATTTTAAAGTAGGACTTGAACATTCCTCCTTTCAGCTAGGGTGTTATCTGGATAGCTAATAGTTCTAACACTCCTAGTAGGGCCACTAATTTTGCATATCTGATTATAGTAGTGAATTTTAGAGTTTAATTTCTATATTTGCATAATTTTGAAGCCCCTTAGAGTTATCATAAAATCTTTTGCAAAAGGGGAGGAGATAGATTTATCTGAGCTACCTTTCCAATCAATAAAGAAGAAAGCCTCTCAGTCAAAGCCTATACCTACCCCTCGTGTTCCCCTTATTATTTCCCAAAATCCTCCTATTCAAGCCAATATTATTTAGCCAAACATTGTTATAAACCCCATACCTTGGATGGCCATTCCTAAAAGGAAAGCCTTTGTGCCCTTCAATGGTGGTAGTCATCTAAATCTTACTTAATGGGATGATATTCCAGTCTTAAATTTAAAGGATCTTACCTATTATATAGGAGAAAATATAGTTACTCCTATAAAACATATTATAGATATTGTTAACCTTTGTTCAGTGCATCATGTAACTCAAGAAAATGTAGCAATGAGGTTGTTAGCAACTTTTTTCAAAGGGAAAACACTTCGGTGGTATAGAAGATTGGCCCCTGCATCAATCAATAGCTAGGATGAGTTTGGAGAGGTACTATGCAAGCACTTTGAGGACAAGAGTTATCATATTTCACTTATGAAATACTTACAATAATCAAGAGATTCAATCATGAGTTCATGGTAGATTTCAACTATAGATTCCAAAAGACTTGGGATAGAATTCCTGCAATGATCAAGCCTATGCCCAACTATGATTTTATATATTATTTGAAATCTCTCAACTTAGATGTAGTTGTAATTATTCAATCCATGGGAGGGAACACCCTATATGGAGCTTTTGAAGTAGCAATTAGGGCTAAAAATTACCTTATACAAGTAGGCAAGTTGGCTCTAAGGCCACCAATGCCTCTCTTTCCAGAGATACATCCTCCTACCCCAACTATTGCTCCAGTTCTAGATTCAATGAAGTTTTATCAAATAGAAGGTGAGAAAACTAATAGATTGGGGAAGATAAAGAGTATTCTAAAATCCCATAACAACAAGTTGGTGGCAATGGAGAGGCAAAAAGATCCATCATACAAGTTGTACCAAAACAATAATCAAAATTATCAAAATAATAGGCCACTCTGTCAATCAAATCAACAAGGACAAGGGAAAAATCCTCAGTCAAGGCAATACAATCCCAATGCTCTAAGTAATTCTAGAGTTATTGTGCCAACTCATAACAACTATGCTCAAGAAGGTCAATGGAAGTTAGAGGGACAATCCAATGAGATGGTGATGGCCACTACTGGAGACATGTATCAAGACCCTGGTTGGAAACATGCTACTTCATTTCAAGGTCATGATATGATGCCTCCTCCAACATAATCCCCCCAAATGAGTCAAGACAACATGCCTACCATATCATCATTAGAAGATCAAAGCTAAAAATAAGGGAGCATGGGTATAACACCAACTGATACCACATGCATGAATTTTTAAGAAGGGGAATATGTATTTGAGCATGTAGAAACTAATATGGGACAAGCTTTGTAGAGGACAAATGAACCAATTGTAACTTAGACAAGGGCTAAGAAGAGGATGCTAGAGGACAACTTGGGGCAATCTAAGATTTCTTCACCATTTCCATAGACTAGTTAGCAACCTACTCCTTTGGATGTGGCTACTAAATCACCTGCAAATCAACAAGTGTCCTAACCTCATGGATAAAAACAAAGGTTCCCCTTTGTTCCTCTAGTTACTCAAATTCCAAGTGATGCTTTCACTTCCATGGTGTAATCTAAAGGTACTAATCTTTCCTTTAATATTATGAATCATTTGAAGAAGGCTAATGTAACTATGTCCATGTATGAAACTCTATCTATCCTAAGGAAAAAGGAGATTCTCCATCAAGAGCTCTCCAAACTTTCTCAGATAGAAATGATAGTTGATAAAGTGAACACTATTTTCATCAATAATAGTTAGCCTAATCAAGCCCCTAGCCAAGTTCCCAATAAAGTTACAAGCAAAATTCAATCTCAAAATGTTGTTCATCCTTTTAAGGTTGTTAAGCCTCCCCTTTTTTATCTGTCAGTCATCATAGGGGATTGTTTAATACACAAATGCATGATAGTCTCATGCGTTTCGACCTCAATGATGCCCAAAGCCATAACATACAAGCTTGGGCTCAAATATGTGCCTAACAAAAAGGGTGTGCTCCAATTGGATGGATACCCTAATAAGATAGTAGGCATATTGAAAAATATATAACTTAGATTAGCTACCTGCCCAAATTTTGTCATTAAACAAGATGTAATAGTGGTATACCAACCTCCATATTTTACCCTCTGCTTGTCTAGGTACTTTAATGCTAAGATTGGGGGATATTTATAATCTAATTGGTCATACATGGTTTCTAGAACTAGATATGGAACCAAAGTCACCATAAGATCTGAGCCTATTGCCAGGTTCCACCTAGAACCCTATATGCCTAATCTTGCAAATACCAACTATGCCATATTTGAAGAGGTTATTGAAAAGAACCCCATAATCATCTTGAAGGCATCTAAGATATGTACTTGGATGAGTGGGAAACTGATAACCATGGATTTGATCCATATAGTAAGCATTGAAGAGATAGACTTAGGAATGTACTATATGCATGAAGAAGGTACTAAAATACCTTCTTTAACTAACACTACTCAAGAAGAGGATGGTGTATGGAATTTTTTCTTTGATGGATCAAGGTCAAATAATGGAAGTGGAGTGGGAGCCATGCTGATTTCACCTTCAAGTCAAAAGTACCATTCTACTACAAGACACCAATTTAGTTGTACCTCAAATATAATTGAATATGAAGCTCTTTTGCATGGTTTGTAAGAAGCAAGAAAGAGAGGTATCTAGCTCCTCCAAGTCAAGGGTGATAGTAAAATCATGATGAAATAAGTCAGAGGCCTAAGTTTAGTCAAGAGTGACCATTTAAAAGCCTATAAGTACCAGGTATGGGACCTCATGGAGGATTTATTGGCATTTGATATCTAGTCCATACCAAGAGAAGTAAACCAACATGCAGATAGGCTTGCTACCATTGGTGTCCAATATGAGATAGAAGGAGTCAAAGACAACCAAGGCCAAGATAAAGTTAAGGTTATATGCATACCAATTGTACTTGACAATGAGGTGAGTTGGCAAGTCTTTGACAATGATAATCAAATTATATGTTTTCTAATGTAAGAGGTAAAATTCTACCATAGGAACTAGGGCAAGTTCCAAAATAAATATGATGATAAAATAATATAGCTAAGATCTAATAAGATTCCCAAAGGGCTTGTGACATTAGAAAACATCTTCAATGAAGATGACCAAGTAAGAAAAGGGAAAGCATGCATCTCAGCTAAATAAGAATACTATGAAAAGGTAGAGATATTTAAGGGCAAGTTGTTAAAGCTTGGAAAGGTTAATACAATAGAGGAAAGAGATGCATTTGTTTCTATGTGCCAAGAATTTATTGATATATTTGCTTGGGAGTATAAATAATTGAAAGGATTTGACCCCAAACTTACACAACACACAATTGAATTAAAAAGCAATGCCAAGCTAATTAGGCAGAAACAAAGCCCTGTCAACCCAAGAGTAGAGGACCTCATGAGAAGAGGATATATAAATTGATCGAATCTAAGATAATATTTCCAATTAAGCACTCCTATTGGGTGGCAAACCTTGTGTTAGTGAGAAAAAATAATGGAGAGATTCATTTATGTGTTGAATTCAATGACCTCAATAAGGTATCCCTAAAGGATCATTACCCACTACCATCCATGGATCAAATTCTATAAAGGTGGTAGGTTCTCAAAGGTTCTCATGACTTGATGGATATTCTGGCTATAATCAGATCATGGTGAAGGAGAAGGATAGGCATAAGACTGCTTTCACTACAAAAAATGGCACCTATGCATATTGTAAAATGCGTTTTAGACTATCCAATGTTGGAGCTACCTTCCAAAGAGCAATGGATGTTGCTTTTCATTATCTTTTGAATGATATGGTTTTAGTTTACCTTAATGATACAACAATTTTTTCAAAAAATCATGATGAACATCTGATGCACTTGAGAACTATTTTTGATAGATGCAGACAATTTAGAGTTTCTTTGAATCCAAAAAAATGCATTTTTTCAATGCATGAAGGAAGACTTCTTAGACATGTGGTGTCTAAATCTGGTCTTTCCATTGATCCTAAGAGTATAGAAGAAATCCTTGCTCTATCACTTTCTAAACACAAGAAAGGGTTATAGAGCTTCTTGGGCAAGATCAACTTCATTAGGAGGTTCATTCCAGGCTTTATAGAGATGGTCAAGTCTCTCACTCATATGTTAAGAAAAGGAAAAGAGTTCACATGGATAAGAGAAGGTAAGAGAAGATTTGAGGCCATCAAAGAGGCCATATCTCATGCTCCCAATCTTCTAAATCTAGATTTCATTAAGGAGTTCTATTTGTATGCCTTCTCTACATTAGATGTAATTTTAGCTATGCTTATGCAACAAAATGACCAAGGTTTGGAATAACCCATTGATTTATTTAGCCAAGCTTTGGAAGGTTATGAAGAAAGGTATAAATTTGTTAAAAATATGTGCTTTCTATTGTAAAAAGTTTGAAGAAATTCATGCATCTAGTTTCAAGCAATAAGATCATACTAATGGTGGCTCATCCAAGTGTGAAGGATTTTATCATCAACAAAGACTTGAAAAAAAAAAGAGATGGATGAGTCACCAAGTGTATGGAGTATGACATTGAAGTCAGGATCACAAAGCTAGTTCAAGGAAAGGGATTATGTGAACATATTATAGAAGATGCGAGAGAAGAAAAGGAGATAGTTTTGGTAGTTCAAGACGCTCAACATGAAGATGAAGATACTCTTCCATCCAACTAAACACAGGATATTGCTAGATTTATCCAAATTGAAGAGTGTCTAATGAGTTTTAATGCATCATAAAGAAGACACTTTTGGCTGTAATTAGTGCCATACATCCTGATTGATGGAGTGACGTTCAAAAAAGACATTGGAGGTATGTTCTTAAGATGTGTTGAAACTAACCAATTTGATAAGCTTCTCAAGCAATTTCATGATAGTCCTCAAAGAGGCCATTTTGAAACTAAGACCATAGCTAAAAAAATAATTAGAGTTGGTTAATTTTATCCCAATTTATTTAGAGATACACATGCATGGGTTAGAAAGTGTTCAAAATGTGCCATGTTTATAGGGAAATAGAAACTAGCTACTATGCCACTGAAGCCTATTCAAGTTGAACAACCTTTCATGAAATGGGATTTAGACTTCATTGGCATAATTAATCCTCCATCTAGTGCTGTCCATAAGTGGGTCTTGACAACCAAATATTACTTCAATAGGTTGGTGGAATTAGTTTCCTTGAAGGAAGTAAATGAGAACTCTATACTTGAGTTCTACGAGAGCCTAATCACCCATTTTGGGGCACCTTCCACTATAATATTAGACAATGCTTTGACATTTACCAACATAAAGGTATGTGAGAGGTATCTTGAGTAGGGTATCTATCTAACATATTCATCTAATTATTATCCATAGGGTAATAGACTAATTGAGTCCACTAATATGAACCTAATTTGTATCATTAAGAGAATAATGAAAGATAATCAAAGATCCTAACACACAAAGTTGAAAACTAACTTATGGGCTGACAAGATCACCCCTAAGAAGGACATTGGTAAATCACATTATCTCTTACTCTATGGAAGAGAAGTAAGGCTACCAATTTCATTAGAGCTTCTAGATTTGTAGCTTGCACACCAACTAGAGCTTCTAGAAAGTGATGCAATGGATGTCAGGATGAATGAACTAAGAGAATTAGAGGAAATAAGGGATGATGCCATGCATACCATGTGGTCTAAAAAATAGCAAGTCAAGATAAACTTTGATAAAATAGCTTCATCGAAGACATTCCAACAAGGTGACATAGTCCTCAAATGGGATGAGGACCATACAAAACCAGGAAAATACTCCAAGTTTGACAACCTTTGGAGTGGACCCTATGTCAACATAGGCTAAAAAGAGAACAATGCATTTTAGATTTCTATATTGAATGGAGAGATCCTTCTCATCCCTTTTAATGTGAGGTATCTCAAGTTCTGATACTAGTTTCATATCTTGCCTCTTGTACATTAGCATATATGTTTATTCTTTTCCTCCAAAAGATTTTACACATTGCTATTTTTTTAGTTGTTCTATTTTTAGTTTAGGTTATTTATTTATCATTATTTTCCCTTCCCATTAATCCAAAAAGTGTTTCTAGAAGTTAAGCAGAGTCTATTTGTAAGTAGCTTTTCATTTGGGCAAGCTTGATCAAGGCCTGAGTTCCATCACCAATAGGCTGGTCAGGCCAATTAAGTCATCAAAATTGTTGGCCATTTTAACCCATATACCAAGATTATGCTTGGTTTAAAAAGATGAACAAGGTCCCAATTGATGAATGGATTAGAAGCAGGATCAAAATTGTAAGTGGAGGGGTCCAATCAAGTTTTCAAGGAGCTAAATAGTTGTAGAAGTAGGTCTAGAAAAGGCCTAAGTTTACAAATTTTCAACTTTTGGCCAAGTGTAGCATTCAAAATTAATTCAAAGGAAGTGTTGCACACAAAGCCCACAACAAATGTATAAGGCTTAATTATTTTTTTAGTTTTATCCCACTTTATTTGGCTAAGTGTTGAAATTATTTTAGGCATTTTATTTCGGGTTTTTGTTTAAGTGTCAAGAATTATTTTGGACATTTTTTCTAAAACAATTTCCTTGAAGGTTCATTTCTTTGAAGAGGGTCCTTTTCAAAATTTTTGAAGGGCACTTTTGAATCCAAGTGTCCAAAACACTTTTCTCGAAGGATCAATCTTTAAGAAAGTGGACCTTTGCAAAAACCTTGAAGGTTATCTTCTTCAAGAAAAGTGGCCAAGACAATTTCCCTGAAGGGTCCTTTCTCAAGAAAATATCCAAAACACTTTTTTCAAAGGGTACTTTTCTTCACCAAATGGTCTAGTGCAATTTACCCGAAGGGTCATTTCTCAGGAAAATGATCCAGTTCAAGGTTTTTGAAGGGTCTTTTTTCTCTTGGGAAAGGGTCCAATGCATAATTTATGAAGGGCATTTCCAGCAAGCAAAGGGCTATTTCAAAAAGGCTGAAGGGCCATTATAAAGACATAATTCCTTTGGAAAAATTATTTGAGACAATTTTTTCAAAGGTAGATTTCCTTTAGACATTTTATTCGAGATAGAGGTCTTGAAGACATGAATTCTTTTGAATATTTTATTTAAAATTATTTCTCAAGGCAAATATATGGCAAACATTTTCCCTTAGAAGAAGTGGCCCAGACACTAAGCCTGAAGATAGGGTTTTGAATGGAAGTAGGAGTCTAGAATCTCAATTTTCTCATAAGGCCTTTTAAGACACTTTGGATTCACTTAAAGTGTAAATTTACATTTTCTAAGGATAGGATAATATTTGCATAACCCTATGAGATTCTAATAATGCTTGGAATGGCTTATAAATTCCTAGGTTCCATTTGGTTCTTCATTGTGTTCATTAAGACACTTGGACCTAGTGACACAAATTTTGAGTAGGCACTTAACTAACATCACAATTTCCATTTGTGGATGAGTCAGAGAGAATTAATCATATGGGTTTGTTCACATTTATGCCAAGATCATATGCACCAAGTTCCAAGTCCTCCACCAAAGTCCATCAAAAGTTACAAAGGTCCAAAGTTGGATCCTCAGTCAGATTTTGCTAAGTTCCCATACTTAGCCATTTTTGAGCTAGGATGTCATGCAAGATCAAATAAACTAGCCAACTTGTGCATTTAATATCTTCACCTAGAAATATTCTAGGATCAATGGATCAAATGGGTTCATTTTTTTAGCTTGAAGAACATATCCTAAAAGTTTGGTGCCTCAATGAATTTTGTGCTTCAAATTATAGGCCTTCAAAGTTGAACCTAAAATATAAGATAACCTTGTAGACGTCAAATTCAAGCCCCCAAAAATGACCATTGAATTTAAAAATTCTCAGGGATGGCTCCATGGATGTCAAGTTTGAGCCTCATGAAATAACCATTACATTCAAAAATCATCAAAGGGGTCTTTGATTGAGTATAGGCTTGACAAGTGTCTGAATCTCAAATTCCTGGAGCAAATCTAATGATGAGTAGGTAAAGATAGGATAATGGGCCCAGATTAGATCAATGGCACATGTTCAATCATGGATTCAAGATTAATAGCACATGAGTGAATCAAAGAGTTAGTGAACCTTGAGTTTAGAGGCATGATAGATAAATGGCACAAGCACATGAGTCATGGCAAGGGATCTATGGCTCATGTTTAATCACATCAGAGAAATCAATGGAGTGAGATGAGTCAAGGGATCAATGATCCAAGCTAGATATCGATGACCAATCAAATGAAGGGTCTCCCAAATGACTTAGACGAACATGTAAGGGTCATGTTTTGACCAAGGCAAGCAAGCATGAGTGGAGCTAAGCTCGAGCATGATCTATATTAGTCCAAGAGAGGATATTTCAAGATCATATGACACCATTGAGAACCTTAAGAGATAGACATGTAGACTTTAATGATCGTCAGTAAAGCCAACTACATGAAAGTGACCCTTTTCCCCACTTTGGCATGCATCAACAAACCAGTCATGAATGGTTTTATATCTGGACAAAATGAAAAAACCTTAATCTTACCATTATAGCCACCATAGAGCATCATAGAGAGGATATTGTAATAGTGCAATGGATTGGAGTGACTTGAATCAATCAAGAAAGTTTTGAGTGAGCTTGATTCATGGAAGAAGTTGTAACATATTTTCTAAATGGATTTGAACTAGTTTGTTTCCTATTTTGAGAAACAAAACCTCCCTCTTTCTTTCTTCATTCTATTATAAGTATAGCCTTCAAGCTATTATTTTTTATCCCTCAGGTTGGTACAACTAAACTCTACCAAAAATATATTCGACACCTCTTAGAGTAGTGAATAGAGTATTTTGTAGTCATTTAATAATCTATATTTAGTGTTCTATGTTTTTTTAATATGTAAATGTGAATACTATCTTCCTCTTGCATGTCCAAACTCAACCTAAGTGTTAGAAACTTTATTCATAGGTCATTTAGTGTGTCTTAGCATTGATCTCTCAAAGATATAGTGGACATCCAAATTTAAGTGTCTTTAACCAGACCTTATTTTCATTACTCCCTAGTCTGAGTGTATCAAACTGACCTCTATACAAAATACTATTGCATAGAAACTATAGTAAGCATTGCACTAGCTTCTATCATAGTTTATTAATGTGTTAAAGGGTCCAAGTTCAAGAGTGAATTTGATAAATTCTTGGTGCATCACCAAATATTAGAATAGGTTTTACTTTATGCAAACTTATTACGCCTTTTCACCCCAACCAATTTTAGGTTTTAAAAGCAAAATTCCAAATCATAAAATCTAAATAACTAGCCTCATAAAAACTCCTAGAGGTCTGGTCTAGTTATAGGCAACCCATAACCTTATACCATTCCCATGTTAGTCCAAGTTTGAAAGTAGGACTTGAACATTCCTCCTTTCAGCTAGGGTGCTATTTGGATAACTAATAGTCTTCAACACCTAATGATGGACCTCTGATTAACACTCTTCACCTTCACTCAAACTTAAACAACAAGAAAACTATTATCTTAATAGAATTATGACCAATAGGTCATAAAAATAGTCTTTAATATGTTCTACTCTTCAACTCATCCTTAGGGCACTCTACCCCTCATTTTCTCCACAAAACACACACAAGCCTCTCTCAAAAAATATCTCTAATTCTCTCACCCACATTCTCAAAATCACCATCCTTGATTTCACTATTTATATAGCAATCTTGATAATCACTACCTTGGTCAGCCATTAGGCATGCCTTATCCTTTAAATAATTTCTCACATAAAGACATGGCTCAATACAATCTTCATAGGTTGGCCATAGCATCTATGAGTCACCCTTAAGTAGCTACACCTTTTAATAAGGCCCTTTATAGCTCTTATAGGTTTCATAGAGACCTATTCACCCATTTAGCACACCCTAGAGAAAAATAATAACCCATGACCACTTTCAAAAACATGGTTCCACTCCTTATGTCCTATTCAACATCATCAAATGATCATAGTCATCTTATCTCACCTTTGTGTATGCTCAATCAACTCAAACAGAGACCTTATACATAGGAACACCATTACCAAACATAAAATCAACTTCTTAAGCATTGTTCATGCTCAAGATAGATTGATGACACCTCCAAAACACTCATAGAGCATCCTCATGGAGTCTACAACACTCCCAAAAAGTAAAGTCATCATGAGACATATAAATAACATTAAAATGAGCTCAAACATCCTTCTCGGGTCACTTGTATAAAAAGCATGAACACACAGCCAACTTTTAGGCTTAATATATTTGAATATACTCACTTCTATATCTTCAAATCAAGTTCATTAGATGCGCCATGAAGTACTCTTCATATTTTCTTTTTATAACACCAACAAATTTGACTTCTATTGAAAGATATGGATAAAATACAGATCTCTAGTTTTTCTTTGTGTTAAATTCAAATATTTGAAATCAAACGGTCATAGTTAACCTTTGACCACAATGATCGAATCTCATGTCCTCTCAGCTCAGATCAAATACACACCATGATCTCTTCTGATCTTTAACACATAAGTACCAATGCTCAGACATTAAACCTCATGTAACTGTCCTCATCTTGCTACCTCCTAATGTCTTAGAGTAACGTGCACTGTTGATCTTGAACGAGCTTTAACACTTTAAAAAATGACCAAGTATGGGGACCCTTTCAATATCCTTGAATATCCATTTTTGATCCATAATAACTTCTTTTGTCCTTTAACGTAGGATCTCAAATTTAAACCAGATTATCTCCTCACATAGGAAAACCTAACCATGTGACATACTGATCCTAGAACCCATGTGCATATGAGATATAACACCATTCAAATTTATTCTCAAAAAACTTGTGTCACAAAGCCAACTATGTCAAAACCTACCTAAGAGGACAACTTTGAGCATGCATAACTTTTGACGTACTTTAGTGCATGATCTCAAATTTAGCACAAATTATCTATGCTCAAAATTGAACAAACCCATATGATCAGTTTCTCTTGACACTTTCACATATGCACAATATAACATCATCAAAATTATCACTTGCCTTTTTTGCCTTATGTAAATTTGGTTATCGAAAAACATAGTCAAATTGCCCAAGAGCCCAACTTTGCATATGCATATCTTTTGATATGCTTCATTGCATGATCTAAATTTTAACATAAATAAAATAGGTCAAAAAATGAACAAACCCATATGATCACCTTATCCTAAAACTTCCACACATGTGAGATATTCCATCATTAAACTTCTTACTTGGCTCTTCCTGGCCATATTGCAAATTTGGCTAAGTATGAGAAAATAATGAATTTTGACTAAGAAGCCAACTTTGTACCCTCATATCTTTGACCATGATTCAATGAATGAATTGAGATCTATCACATGAAAACTAGGGACTAATGTGATCAAAATCATATGAACAACTCTACTTGATTCATTCCCATGTGGCAATGGTGACATCATCAAATCACCTACTCAAATTGTTTGCTACTAGACCCAAAGTGTCTAGATGAGAACAATGATGAATTGAATGAATTTAAATCATGCACATACGTATTGAAAGCATTATTTAATTATGATAGGACCCTTTGCATATGATCAAATTAACATAGTCATCCTTGAACCTCTCTAACCATGCCAAAACTGAAGATCAACCAATCATACTTCAAGCGTACAAAACAATCACATTGCACACTTTATCATTATCACATAGAATACCAAGGATCCTCATCGAGTCAACAAGACATCTCCATGAAAATACCATGAAATCGTCATGATAAATATCTAATAATATCACCCTTTGTCATTAATGTCAACAACCATCATATACAACAATATACATCTCACCTTCTCTCTCTTCACGCACTCCCATAACATGAAATTTCCACAATAAGAAATTTCCACCCCTTTGACACAATGACAAAGTGGGATCCTCATCGAGTCAACAGGACATCTCCATGAAAATACCATGAAATAATCATGATAAATATCTAATAATATCCCCCTTTGTCATTAATGTCAACAACCATCATATACAACAATATACAACTCACCTTCTCTCTCTTCACGCACTCCCATAACATGAAATTTCCACAATAAGAAATTTCCACCCCTTTGACACAATGACAAAGTGGGCACAAACTAATAATAAGGACATAAAAAGACCATAAATAGGAAAGGACCATCTTAAAAAAGATGATACAAACTCCCCCTTACCTTGAGCCAACCTCTTCTTGTCTTGACAATTTCCTCTTGCTCTATGCCAACATTTTTCTTCAACCAAGTACTTCAATCAATAAATAAAGAACACATAAAAGAAATGAAATCTGATGTAACTCACCAAGAAAAATTTGAGAGGGATTCTCCCTAATAACTCTAATCAATTTCACCTTTTGAGCATCTTCATATCTACACACACCATGAAGAACCATCACACATGCTAACTAGCCTCTTCTCTCAAGCTACTACAAGGACCACCAATCAGAAGTTCATGGCACTCAAAAAATAAGAACATGCCTCAATCAACCTAAAAAACACCCATTTGACCCTTTACTGTAACTCCTTTACAAACCTCTAGAGCAAGCTCATGAACATGTTGCTCCCCCTTGAGCAGACCAATTTGCAACATACTTCCTTCACAAACCAATTATCCAATTAGGCCTTCAACTAGACAAAAACATGAATAAATTCAAAAACACAAACCTTGAAATCTCTATGAATCTTTATTTTACCACCCATTTGGCCCATTCAACATATTAAGAAGCCTTAGACATCAACTCATAAGGTAGACCACTTTTCTAGCAGAACCCAAAACCCTAGAATCTTAAAACAAACAAAGTCAACACAACACCTTCCAGTCAATGAACACCTTTTAAACTTATTGTACACTTGGAGATAACCATTGCACACTTTTGGACCAAGATTTGAGATTTCACACCATTGGGAACCTTAACTTCCTATAACCCATTTTAGGACTTGTAAGCTTTTAAGCACAAACTGGGAAACCTGAGAGCTAACAAAAATCACCAAATTTACTTCAACATACCTTTAGATCACCAAACCACCTATATCATGATATAATAAGGTAAATATACCTTTTTATGCAAAAAAATCATCTTAAAAAATCACAAATCTTCCTTTGCAATATGAGAACCTTCAATTTGACCCTGCATACTGTTCTAACTAAAAAACACTATAACAACACTTGCTTCTACACTTGAAAGGAGTCTATTATGAAGCATAGATAGAGAGACACTCTATACCTCAATGCTCTAAAACAAAAACAACTCATCATATTATTTATCCTCCTTTCTCAATTGATACTTATAGTTCTTCTTCTTATTCTTCTTTGGCTTAAGAGAAACAACTTCCTCATCCACTACAACATTCTCATTTTATTCTATGATTAAATTGATAATACATGGAGATAACATAGATTCATTACATGCCTTTTCATCTAAGGGATCTATATTACAATTTGGAACCTCATTACTAGGCACAAATAATTGATTTTCTTTGCATGATACATTCTCAATAGAAGGATGTTCACTTGTATCCATACATACCTTAGGACTAGCTTCAACCAACACCATGGTCTTCTTATTGAGTTTGAAATATTCACTCTCAACATGAGCAAACAATGAGACCTTTTGGTACTCTTCAATTTCTAAAGCATTCTCCACCATATTAAACAAATTACTTGGACCTACAGTCTTATCATGACTCACACTTGTCACCTTTGGCTTGCATGTGTTAACTTGCCTTCTTTCTTATACTCTAGGAGCCTTGTTGAACTCATTTTGACTTAATGGGATTTGTTTATAGAATCTAGCAATGTGACCTCTCTATTCACAATTGTGGCACACCATACTCATTGATGAAAACACAATTTGTCTTATTGTGTTTGGATAGAAACTTACCATATGTCCTTTATCATGACAAACAAAACAACCTCCTCTTTTTGAAGAGGACTCACCTTGTCTAATCTTATGTGGATAATGGTTTACAAAGTGTCTCAAATCAAGACAATTGAATCACTTAAATCTATTCATACCTTTTGACTGATGACCCCCATCATGGTTCCATGCAAACTCATTTCTAATAGGTCTCTTGCCTTCTCTAGCCCTATGACCAAATTGATTACATGTGTAACAGTAAACATTAAATCTTGGATACCTCATGGCATTTGTCTTTTTGCTCTAATTTTTCTTAAATCTACTAGCACCTTTAGTCCTTGTCTGATGATTTGTCTTCAAAGTAAGATTGTCTTGGTTAACATTAGTTTTCGTCTTGTCTTGAGTAACATTCTTTTGTTCTTCTTTATATCCAAGACCAGTTCTATCACTAGCATGATTTTGACCACTCATAATGTTGTCTAAATCACATGAGCTCTTTTTAAATTTCATAAATAACTTCACCTTACTATATTTCTTCTCTAACTCAGATTCCAAAGACTCATTTTTATAAACATACCTTGAATATTCTTCTTCTTTGGCTCTTATACTTTTAGACATAGATTCCAACTTAGAATTAAGAAACATGACAATACCTTCATGATCTTTATAATATTCAACCAATTTTGCCTTAAATATATTGAATTGATCCTTATAGTACTTGAGTTTATAATTCATATTATTGTTGATATTCTTTTTAATCTTTAGTTCTTCAAGAGCATTCATCAAAATAGTCTCACAGTCCACCTCATATTCATCATTATCTGAATCACTCTAAGTAGACACCTTCTGATGTGAGCAACTTCCTTCCTCAGCCATGAACAAAGCTTTATCTTCAATAGTACCATCATCTTCATGATCATTTTTTGAGTTACTGTATTCACTCTCATCTAATGAGTTGTAATCTTCTTTGGTGTAGAGACCCTTCTTGTTTTTGAAGAACTTCTTGTTGTTAAAATTTATAAATCCTTTCTTCTTTTAAGTCTTCTTATCACCATCTTGGCCTTCACCATGTTCTTCATCAAATTTATTCTCATGCTTATAAAGTTACTTATGAGTAAAATGTCTTATCTCTCCACAATTGAAACATTTGAAAGGTAGTTTACCCTTATACTTCCCTGAGCCTGTGATCAATTTCCTAGTAATCAAAGCAATTAGTTCATCTTCATCAATGTCAGATATGTCATCCTCTTTAGATTTATTACCTTGGAAATTATTCTTAGGCTTGATCTCTATATTGAATGAAGCTTCCTTCTTTGGTGGTATATCATCATTTATTCTCATCTCATACTTAGTAAGGGTGTAATGCAATTGATCCATCTTTAATTGAGTAAGTTCATGACTCTCTTCTATAGCAGATACTTTTGGATCAAATTTAAGAGATAGAGACCTTAATAAATTTTGGACTATAGCTTCTTCTTCAAGATTTTCTCCAAGACCTTTGATGATGTTTACAATCTCATCAACTTTCTACAGAAAAGATGCCATCAAATTTTCTTCCGTCATCTTGAGACTTTCAAATTTTCTTCTATGAGTTTGTAACTTAGCAAGTTTGATCTTTGAATATCCTTCAAAAATTATCTTTACCATATTTCTTTAGTGTATGTAAAATGAATTACCTTGGTGTATTCAGTCTCTAAAAGACCACAAGTGATAGCATTCATCGCCTTGGAATTATTTTCAAACAACTTCTTGTCTGTAGCACTAGATGGAGGAGTAATAGGAACAACATAACTATCCAAAATAGATTTCCATAAATCAAACCCTAGGGACATAATATATGTCCTCATCCTTACACTCTAAAAATTATAATTGGATCTATTGAATATTGATGCTTTCTTAGTAGAGAAACCTCCTTGATGACTAGCCATATTGTACCTTGGATCACCTTTAAGATATTAAGCCTTTGCCAAAGGACCTACTTTGATACCAATTATTAGAAGTATAATAAGTGAGATGGGGGGTGCATCAGTGAGACCAAATAATCCAAATTCAATTCCAATCTTTATAAATACTCAATCAACTACCACAAGCATTCATGAAGCATATAAAACATTCATAGCAATGAGCAAGAGAGATAATTAAAACTGCCCTTCTAGAGCTGCCAAAAAGGTCGATATAGGAGTAAAGTGAATTTTTGACATTTTTTCATTTAAAAGTTCCTAAAAACTAATTATATGACACTATTAGTACCAAATTAATCATATGAGCTGATTTTATCACAAAAACTCTCTTAAAACCAATATGAATGTGTCAAAAAGGCCCATTTTTACACTGAAAAAGGGCAAATTGCTAAGGAGCTCTTATTAAAATGATGTTGAATATGTTACTAAGTATATAAACTGTCTTATAAGGTTAATAAATATTAAATTTAGCTTATTCATGATTATATATCATCAAAATATTACAAAACCTTCCTGGAGGTCACAAAATGGTAAAAAATGCATAGATATGAGACATGAAGTTAGTCTAGAATGTGATTGACCTAATTGTTCATATTTTAGGAATAAAATTAAATTTAAAAAACATATGACACTAATCATGACACTTTATACTCTTCTCACCATTGAAAATGGCTCAAAAAGGTAAAAAATGACTAGACAAGCACAAGACAAATGAAGGACAAAACCCTAACTCACCTAATCAACCTTAAGACATGATAATAATGGTTTATATTAATCAATTTAAGTAATTTTAAAGTATATCATAATGACCAAAAAGATAAAATATTATGACATGCAAAGTCTCAAATGATAAGGTGACAATTTGACTTGTGAGGTCAAAATTGTCAACATTTTGGTGACTCAACTGGGAAGCATCCCTATTATGCTTGAGATCCAGACCATTTTCATGAATTTTGGGCCCATAAAAAATTAACAATTATGATTCATTAATTTAATTAATTTTGACTTGAAATAAGAACACCTCTTCCTCCAAAACAAGGAAGGAAACACACAAAACAAAGGAAACTAAATAACAAAGCAAATGTGTAAATAAAGCACTTATTTGTGAAAGAAAACAAATAAAATAATCTAACCATGAAAAATCATGATCCACCTAGATCAAAAGGAAAATTCATGAAATCACTCTTTCCAAGAGATGGTGTAACTTACAAAGTAAGGTGTTTATTGAACATGACCTTTGATGAGCCACTCTTCTTGCCTACTAATTCTCTTAACATATCCTCAAGCGAGTAATAAAAAAAAACCAACCAAAAATAAAGACAAACTCATATTATACTTTTATATCTTTCTCATACTACTTATCATCTGCAATCTCATCAAGTGATACCTCATCTAAGCATTGTCCTTGAGTCTTTTTGGCATCTTGAGTGACCTCATCCTTCTTACCATCTGTAATAAGTTCATCCAACTCTTCAAAGAGATTTAAATAGTCAACCCAATCTGTATCATGGTCTTGAATGAGTGACTCTTGATCAAACTTATTATAAACATGTTGTTCAATGGGCAACATATCCCTACAAAGCTTTTCAATCTCTTGGATTCAGTGTACAACTGTCAATCATCTTTTTGTTCCTCATTTTGATCAACCTGAATAATATTAGTTTGAAATGTATCTTGATCTTTCTCAATATGAGATATCTCAAACTCAATTATGACTTCAATTTTTACCAATTTCTTAGGCTTACAACCTTATTCATTTGGAGCTATTTCACCTATGTCCAAGATCTTCTCTTGTCCAATTGAGATATATTCTTCAAGATTATCTAAAAATACCTTCCTAATTTGTACCCAAAGTGAAGTATCAATGAGAAACTCTTCCTCATACATACTTGAAGCATCCTCTTCATACTCTCCAAAGAATTTGATTTGTAGTTTCAACCTCTTTCTCTATTCTCCATAGAACATGCTTCTCTTGAATAAGGGAGATGGTGGGAGGGTGATGGAATTCATTTGTTTGAGAGGGAATATGAAGCATGGAAGGTTGATCATGATCACATTTTAGAATAATTAGGGAAATGGAATCATCTAGGGAGTCTTGAAGAGGAGGGAAAGAGAAATTATTAAATACCTCTACATTCTGCTCCTTCCACTTGGCCATTACCTAATCAAGATTTGAAACCTCTTTATCCTCATGGATAACTTGAGCTTGAGGGATGAGTAAGGAAGAAGTGGAACTATAGGAAGGTTTATATCTTGAATAGGCATATGAATTTTATCTTATATCCAACTAGGAATCTCCCTTGGCTCAAACTGATCATGGTTAAGAACTTCATGAGAATAAGGAACACAAGAAGATAAACAAGGAATACGAAAGGGATCTTGAAATAACTAGTTCAACTCAGTTTTATACCTTTCCCAAGCCTCCATATTCTCTAATACAATATTACACAACTCATTCCTCTCTAATGGGTCATTGGACACATTTGGATATAGCCCATTCACTTCTTCATACTGAGAGGTTAATTTTTTTTTTCTCGCATATGAAAGTATTTTGATATCTATCTCATTGATTCTTTCTTGGAAATAAGGCTTCTCATATGCAACATCATAGCCATACGAAAAAGGTGAAATATGGTCATGAGACTAGTATGGCTCATAAGGAAGGTAGGAGTCATGTTCTTGATAATAAGGATCATGAAATAATTGATAAGGCTCACCATAGTTTTGATAAAACTCCTAGTAATATTGATTAGGCTCATATGTGTCAAAACAAGGCTGGTATGATTCATCATAGGGTTGATAAGGAAGTATATCATAAGAATTTTCCTCATACACAACCATAAAACAACATTAGGATAGTGTAATGAAAATAGACTTACTTGAAAACTATGCCTGGACTATTAGAATCAATTGATTGAGTTTGGAGTCACCAAACACTTCATGAAGAACACTGTTACAACTACAATTTCACCAAGACTAGCTCCAATTGGTCCTACTATGCATGCCAAAAATTGTTGACTACTAGACTTGTACCCTTGTGATGGTAGTTTTAGGCCTTCATAGTCTACAATAACTTGGAGAGAATCCTAGGATGTGGGTGTCCTAATAGGTGGATTGAATCTATAGATTCTAAAGGCTAGGTCCTCTTGATGTATTAGTTAGGATCCCTACTCTACACTACCATCTTATAAGGGAAATAAAAGAAGGTAAACTGAAAGGAAAACCTATCTAACTAGGGTGGTAAACCAAAATATTACCACTTGTGTAGTATGAACTAAGAAAGTTGAACAAGTACATAAACCTGATTACACTTATCAAATGAAAGCCTCCAAACATCAGCATTTCATATAGAGGCTCAGGCTTAATGCATGATCTAAGGCACCTTTTCAATAGGTCTCTTGACACTAAATAAATAATGTATTTTCCATCCATAAATATGATTTAAGCACACTATGCAACCTATAAGGATGAGCTTAACACCTATAAATAGGAAAGAAGGAAACGACAAAATGAAAGGAAGTCTATGCTATCACCATTATTCATCAACAAACCATAAAAATACACTAAAATAAACTTTGAGGAAATATTAATTATGTATTATTCATCAAAATAGGCAAATAAAAATGTTTTATGAGCATGGCCTTTCCAAAACTCAGGTTAATGATCCATTCAAATGCTAAAAATTGGCTTACATATAAAGAGAATGAGAGAGAGGAGAGAGGAGACAAGAGCCCCCTAAACTAGGAAACATGACCGTTAATTAATATTTATTGAAACCCAACGTAGAATTTTCTTATTAATATTTCCTTCATCCTATGGAATATGGCATAACATTTCTTTTTCAATACTTTGAAAAGCTGGAACAAGTCTTCCTCCTTGATTTGTGGTGTTTGACCAACATAGGTGCCTAAATCCTTGATCTAAAGCTCTATATTCTTGGTGAAAAAGTCATTCCTATTGAACATAGGTATTAAATGCATATAAAAAGTACTCCTTGACTCCTAAACTCATGCATGATGTATTTCCATCTTGATATGACTCTTAGAAGATTTCCCAAAGGCAAGTTTGACTTTGTCTTGAAGCTTGACGTAGGAAGGAGGAAAGAATATTTTCTTGGATTTTATACCTTTTAAACCTTTTAAAATTTCATAAAATTGAGACCATAACTCACCCTAACTCCTTCTGTGGTGTATCACTTCATGTATTATCTTGTTAAGGCTATTAAGAACCATTATGCATTGATTTAATCTTTAGCTCCTTAAAATGCTCATTTTCCACTAAGGCGTAGAAGAGGAAAGTGGATATTTGATTGAAGTTTGTAGATATTATTAATTAATGACTTATAAAGAGCATATTAGACCCATGAAAAGGCAATTTTATCTATCAAATAGTCATCAAGACATGGTTCTACACCAAAACCATGTATTTCCTCTCAATTCCTTATAGCCTTTTTTAAAGCAAATCTCATTGTTTGAGAGAATATGTTGGTTAAGATGAGAATTTGAGAAATTTTTTAGATGAAATATATACCCTTACATCTCCTCACAAAATTTGGTGTCCAAAATCTAAGTGTAGATATATTTTCTAGCACATTCATTTAGCCAAATTAAGCCTAATCAACCCTCCTAGGCCTAGAAAGTGAAAATATTGCTCCTAAGACCCCCCACACATGTGAAACTAAAAAAACCATTTGATTAAATTTAACCATGATTTAATCATGATCCATGTCATTTTTTGTGGTGTAGAACATTATGGAGGTATGGGAACCTTGAAATGGTCATTGGTAAACTTGCCTTAATAGAGCACTTTCTGACTGACCCAAAAGGATTGAATAGTTTGGGAATATTTGAATGAATTTTTATATATTTTTGAACTTTAACAGGTAAAAAAAGTCTCAATATACTTCCCCCAGTGATTGGAATCTCTCCACATGCTTTAGAACCCTTGTTTTAACTCAAAAACATGAAAAAGTACAATTTTGTACTATTCTAAACAATTAAAGGTACAAAAAAATGCATTTGGAAGACCCTATAAGATTATAATACAAAATATGATAGGTTTTAGGAAGAATTTGTGGCATTTTAGGAGGTTTTCAAGTCAATCTCTACAAGTTGGTCCAAACTAGGTTTTTAGCCCTTAAGGATGGTTCATAAAGTTGTGACATCCAATCCTCAGATAAATTACACAAAATAAAGTTCAATACCCCATAAAACAACCCAAATATCCTCAATGTCCCATGATAATCATCCATACTAGTGTGAGCTCTCAAACTTGGACTATCGAGCTCTCCTTCACATTCTGCATACCCTGTCATGCTCTTGAGCCAAAAAATGAATTATCTATGACTTTCCCTATGGGTTTAGGCCACCTTGTTTAGAATCAAAAACCTATGAGGATTTAATAATTCCTTTTTATGTATAAAACATCCTTCCACATCTTAATTTGGCCATTGAACTAGTAAAAATAGATTGAAAGGGTCTCAAAGTGTCACTAGGGTCTATATGCAAGCCTAGAGGCTTGACTATGCCATTTCTTATTTAGGGTTATGACTATTAATTTAGATATTAAACCATTTTATAGGATTATTTTTGGTTTTTACTATCATTTAAACATATCTCAAGACCATTTTTGACCTCAACTGGTTTGTAAGCCTCTTCCAAGCATGATTTTGCTTGTCTAACCCCCTAGCTACTTGTCTTAGCCATAGGTTGGTTTGAGACAAAATAAAGGGTATAACCACTATTTTTATAACAAATACAATAGTATTAGTACCTTTTATTACTCATAAGGACATTCTCCATCAATTTTTAAGAATTAACTCTACCAAAAATGGACTCAAATGACCAATCTTGCTCAAGTTTGCCTCATATTCCCTATAGATTGTGTTTGAACGTGGAGCTCTTAAATTTGAGATCATTATAGTAAAATTTATGGATAAAAAAACATCACCATATATAATTTATTTAATTATATCTTTCTCCACCATATTTTGTGGATTCATGCCCTAGTTATTCCTTTCAAGCATCTCATTTGTTCATGTAGGGTTTGGGGTTCAAGGGTTTAAGGTAACCCTAGGAGGTATAAAAGCACACCCTCTAAGGTTTCTCCAAGTATAAATATTTTAAATTACCCTATTAATATTAATTATCCTTTTTAAATTCTTTTCACCTTGATTCAACCCTCTATTTGCAACTATGCTAGTGATTTTAATGTATATGAATGCTTTCCTAGGGTTAGTTTAATTAGGTTTTCTTAAAACTCTATCTCCTCTTCATCCATGACGTGACTGATGACGGATCAAAGTGATGTACATACTTTAATATAAGTTCCTATGATCAATATTTTCTAAGGAATATAACTTATGTATCAAGACCATCCACTTTCTTTGAATGGACTAATTTGCACTTTGAAACCCTGTGTTTTATCCTTCATCCATGACCTGTTTGTAAGTGTGATCTCAATTTTGGTATAGATTATATATGTAGAGACTTAAATATTGTTTGTAATCTTGTACCTAATTTTTAACTTAACTTGGGCATCACAAATCTATATTTTCTTTTTCCCCTTATCCATTGAAACAATAGTGTATCCCTTCTCAAGTCTGCCATGGTGAGTAACCTGTAGGTGTTCACCCTATGTCCTGGGCTGGGTACAGGCTTATCTCTTTCCTTATAAGTGTCATGAATTTTTTTTTGGAATTATTACCTTCAATAATGTCTTTGTGAATCTGAACTTTCCACTCATGTCTCAAGGGTAACCTTCAACCTCTGTAACTTATCTTTCTTGCTTTCATAAACTGACTATGAGGGGATATAGTGTTGTTGTAGGTGCCTCTAAAAGAGAGTATTTGGAATGTTAAAGTACCATATTAGTATATTTTATTTATTAGATTATTATTAATGATACTCTTTTACAATTTCCCTCTTGAATCATTGATATCCTATAACATTTGGACTCATTTACTTATGCACAATCAATAAATGAGGAGAGATATAGTTGTAGGTGCCGATGAGGTTAATTTTTAGACCTAGAGAAATTAGACCTTCTCATTGAGTCTCTAATCATTATAATTATTCTCCCTTCAATTTTACCTGATAGATATTGTGACTTTAATTTTGTTTCCTATAACCTTCTATACCTTACCCTTTGACATGATGAATGTAGGCCTGTATGTAATGCTACTATAGGTGTACATTATACTATGATAGGCCTCTTTGAGTGGGTGAAAAATTATCTTACATATATGTGTTAGGTATCCTAGACTGTCACTAACATACTGGATCACAAGAGACATCTCACAACCCCATGAAACAAAACCTATGCAATAATTCCCTTCATATGCCAAGAATAGGCTAATCAAGGTAGCTGTAGGTGTTTACTTGAATTATTGACTGAGTGGTGAGGTAATGATCCATATAAAAACTTTATCATGCCTTGAGATCTCTAATTATACATATTTTTCTTATGAGATGTCCTTTAATCTTTCCCAATACTACAACAGTCATGAACCTCCTTTGGTTCCTTCCCTATACGGACTGAGACAATCCACACGTGTCTCTTGAGGTTGATGATCTTGTCAATTTAGGGTGTTTATTTAAATAATACCTTTTTTTATTTCATCAAAAATTACACCTTACCTCCCCTATACTTTCCATTAAATAAGCTTTCTTAGTCGCTCACTAGAATGTTCCTTTGAATTCTGCTGTGGTGGCAATATGAATGGCTATAAGTCTTGATTTAAACCCTTGATAGAGTATGAGACCAACATGATTACATGATATTATAGTATCCTATGGTTACCAAGGGGTGCATAGGATCATTTATTATGGTTTAGGATTTGAAGGGAAGATGGGTGGGTGAAGAGAGATAATAAACAGGCAGTGATAATGATGTGAAGTGACAATGAATGGACTGTGACTTGAAATGGATGGTAAGACCCTTTCTTAGACCAACCACCTACACCTTGGGGAACCTCATACCCATATTAAAGTAACATAAAGATTTGGAAGCATAATAATATCATATATAACCTAAAAATGATACCTTAATATCTCAAAATATCCTAATTTTTACAATTAAATGTTAAACTTTACAAAACAAAAGGATGGAGTTTCAACCTTATTTCATCACTATGCTAACAATAGTCTCCTTAAGCACCAAGACCTTGTTTGGAATATAAGTGATATTGAGCCTTATTTGGTGTTATTCCATGATATCTCCTTCTCAACATGTCCCAAACTGCCCTTTTCCACTGAAACCATGCCTCTGCTTGATGACTAAAGGGACTTGACTGAAACCTTGATATTGATGAGTAGTCTCCTTATTGAGTTTATATATTTTATGACTCATTATTTAATAGTTTATGTATAACTTGGAGACATTACATATGAATTATCAACAAAACATCTTTCTTGGAAGCACTTAGACCTTTATACATAGTTCAAGCTCTGCTCATGATGATTAATACAATAAGATTGCAAGTTTGACCTCATAGGGGCTTGTGGAGATGGTTGTGGCTGAATATGAATGGATTTATGGATTATATAGACAAATAATGCATTAATTGGATATGTGGACTAGATAAAAAACCTCAAACATCATCAAGATTTTCACCTTAATGCATTAAAATCTTGCAACTTTAAGAAACTTAGCTCAAATTCTCTCAAAGGAGATATTCTCAAAATGGATATATATGAATCCTTGATAGGATATATGTGGTGTGAAATTAATTATATATTTAAATAATAAACTTTTGATATGAATTAATTTTCTTAACAACTCATTTTCTGCTCTAAAATTGATCGAAAAGATAATTCATAAGGATAATAAACATGTTTTATACTATAAATACCTTATTGAAAGTAGTTATCATATGAAACCAAGACTAAAAGGAGACTAATGACCTATAAAATAATCCATAAAAAAATTACTCTCCATTAATTTTTGAGATTGATAAATAGGTGCAAGAATAGACCCCTCTCAGATGCATAGGCTATATTGACATGCTATCACTCTTAGTGATTGTTCATAAATATGAGGAAACAAATAAATTAAAAAATTACACTAATTTAAATATTAATTAGACCCCTAAAAATGACCAAATTTTTAGATCCTAACTCTTTTTCCTCTTTTCGTAATGATAATTTGAACATTGCCCTTTTAGAGTTACCAAGAAGGTTGATATAAGAGAAAAGTGATTTTTTTCCATTTTTTCACCCAAAAATTCATCCAAACCACTTATATGACCCTTTGGGGACCTAATTAATCCTATTTTATTCTTTTCTCATAAAAATACTTTGAAAAATAGTATAAATGCATCAAAAAGGCCTATTTTTGTACTGAAAAAGGCCAAATTACTAAGGACCTCAGATTGAAATTATATAAAATGTGTTACTAAGTATTTAAAGTGTATTATAAGTTAATAAATAGGTAATTGAGATTCATCATGATCATATAACATCAAAAACTTACAAAAACTCCCTAGAGGTCATAAAATGGTAAAAAATGCATGGAAATGAGCCATGAAGTTAGTCCAAAATGTGTTCAAACTGATTATTAATATGTTAGAAATAGAATTACCTAGACACAAGATTTGACACTCATCATGACACTTTATACTCTTCTCAACACTTAAAATGGTTCATAAAGGCCAAAAATGACTAGACAAACACAAGATAAATGAAGGACAAAACCTTAACTCACCTAATCAACCTTAAGAACTAATAATCATGGTTTATAATGATCAATTTAAATAATTTTCAAGACTAACATACTATCCAACAAGACAAATTGGCATGACATACAAAGTTTCAAATGATAGGGGTGACAATTTGACTTGTGAGGTCAAAATTGTTAACACTTACATTTATAAGTTAATTGATCCAAGTATCTACAAAATTATCTTGAGAAATTCCACAAACTTCACCTCCACCATGAGCATGTATTTGAACCTTATCCCAATAAACAACCCTTTGGTGTGAATGCTAGTGAAATACAATGTGTGACATACTTCATGACATGGCCACTCACCTCATCAAAAGGTTTCCATATTTCCACGCTTCTTGAGTGACATCTGATAATTTGAAATCATATCCTACACAATAATTTCATTAAATAAATTGATATGAAAAAGGCCTATTATATTAATGATAAATTATATGTATAAAAATTTAATTGGAAATATAATAAACTAGGGCTATATTATTCAATCTAGTGTTTTTTTATATTTTTAGTCTAAAAATAGACATTTTCCCCTAATAAAATAGTCCCATCATTGTCCTTGAACCAATGGAAACTAATTTATATATATATATATATATATATATATATATATATATATATATATATATATATATATATATATTAGTATAATAGTATTCATAACAAATATTAAAGTTAACACTTAGGAAAGCTTGTTAAATTTTTACTTTCACAAATGTCAATGTAAACTAATGCTAAAAGTGAAGACAATATTAACTTTTAAAAAACATGTACTAATAATACTTTTTAATTTTGGTTTGTAGGTTTTTTTGTTTTATGTATTAATTTAATTTAATTTAAATTATATATTAATGCCCATCAAAGGCCAAGACAAGTCTATGGGACCACAAATCACATAATGTAAGGAATATATGAGAAACATAGTAACACATTATAGACACTCATATTTGATATTAGAAACTTTCCAATGTTAGATTTGAAAAATATTTAACATACTTGACTTACGCACACATACATGACTCTTATTCAAATTCTTCCTTAGCCATTCATCCATATATGGGCTCGACCTTCTTGTGTTGCCATTAATATTACACATAATTTCCATAGACTCTACCTAAATAACTTAGTATCATTCTCAAAGTGTCTCATAATCTCATATCATTGTCCTTATTATTTGGATAAGTTTGTACTTGCTTAGATATAATTGTATTATGGACCCGTCCACATGGACTAGATATATTTGCACACCCTTTAACATCATTTTTATAAATTGAAATTGTTTATATAGGTTAGTTCATACATTTCACATGTCAATTCAAATGAAATTACCCAAAGAATCAACTATATAAATATAGCAAGCATAGTCTTATATATATTTAGCACTTACATGTCTATCACTAGAAACCACTCTACACATTGAGAGAGATTATCCTAAAGTTTCTAAAAATTTAATATTTCAAATGAGCAAGCCCTAAGCTATGTATAAATACCTCTATAAGGTCAAACCACATTTTTTAAAGTGTTAAAATTCATAATATGATTTCACTACATGTTAGTATTAAATTTATTGCACACACTTATCTAGATGGGATAACTATGTTTAGTTTGACTTTCCTCTTTAGCGTATTGGATATGTAGGTAGCACTTAGCCATAAAGGCAATTGAGGTTAGCAAAACTTATCTGTTTCATCCATTTTACCCATTCACATTGATTTCATCCTACATTGAAAATAGATATGGTTTTGAATAAAGGAAGAGGGAAATAGAACTATTTGTACTAGGTCACAAGTATCCGAATATATAAGAAGCATTGGCAAACACATGCACAACTATTACAATTGTCACAAATCAACATTATGCAAGTGTCCAGGAAGTGTGGGCTTATTCCATATCACACATATACTCTATTTATAAATTCAAGCATTCACATGTCCCTTATTGATCTCTGTTGATTATTGTACCCTACCATATATCTACACATTCTAGAAATAAGCTAAGTACCCTTAGTGTTTCAATAAACATTAATTTGCAATAAATCAATAAAAATATACTAGTTACATTCAAATTTATATGTTAATTTTATAACGTATGCAATTTGAATTTTATAAAATTTTATCCTATTAAGTGCACTTAAGCCAAAAATAGATAAAACATATTTGTGAACCTAATCTTTGTCTTGAGAAAAACAAACTCTATATTCCTTAGAGTTTGCTTATATTTATTAAGTTTTCATATTTTTCTTTTTCAAACCTGATTTCCATTTTTTTTCCATATTCATAGGTGTAAATCTAATGTTTTTTCTCCTTTTCCCTAGGGTTTCATGCTTAATCTCCTATTAGGGTTTCCTCTATTAGGATTATTTTTTTGCTTGGATAATATTTGATTCAAATGAATTTATTTTCAAAACATTTGAATAATTTTGTTATTTGTATTGCTGGTATCAAAAAACATTTTTTTGGCCAAAATTATGTATGGATTTTATAGAATTAGTATTTTACTAATTTTAGTAAATTTAATCTATAGAGGGCAAAGGGTGCATCTATTCTCAATATAATTTTAGGGTTTCCTTTATCTACTATGTTTTTTTATCATTTTTTTTCAAACATTCCTCAAAGTTTTCTTAGGTGGTCAATTTTTTGTTTTAGGTATTCTATGATGGATATAATGGATATTTAGAGTATGTATTTTCTAAATCAAGCAATGGTTGTTATAATTACATGTTAGCCTAAAATATGCAATATATTTCATAATCATGTAATGAAATGGATCGAATTCATGCAAAATAAAATTGAAGCTATAATTAATGAATGTAAAATAAAATTAAGTCTAAAATTAATGATGATAAATTATTAATTCTCCTTAGTAATACATCTTCTATACAAATGGAATCAAAAGTGCCTTCAAATATTACTTATTTTATCCCTTCTTAAGGTTGTAATATCTACCATCCCTATAGTATGGAAATTGATATTGTCACTATCCCAAGAGGTAGGGTGACACATCTTTTAGTAAAAAGCAAAGGTCATCATAATTTTCCTCCTTATCTACCTCCACCTCCCATGAATCCTCACGATGTCCTTTGCATTCATATTCAATCATTAGTGCCTAGGGTTTGTGCTTTTGAGGCCATACAAAATTAGATAGTTATTATGAAGGAGTCCACAGAGGAGATACAAAAGTAAATATGTTTAAAGGTTACATCACTTGAGGATAAGATTTAACATATAAAACATCCTCCAAATATTGATATAAATTTCATATTTGCCTCTACATTAAATAACTTTTTACCTTAAAATATTTCATTTCAATTATGGGTTATGAAGCAACAATAATATACAACTACTAAATCATGAATTTTTCATAAGCATTATAGTAATCCAATTGAAATACTAAGGGACATGATTTGAAAAAAATTAATCACTTTGACTCCTAAGCATCCTATCAAGAGATAAAAATATTTTTGTGCCTATCATAGAATTCACACACATCATACAGATAAGTGTTGGTTTCGAAAAAAATAATTTAAGATCATAATTATGATCGCACATTGGATAATCTATCAAACCATCACCTAATTCCAACATACTTATTGCAACTGACCAACCTCCTAAAACTAAGGTTCCACCTCCTAAGGCCAAGTTACATATAAAAAAATTATAAAATAAAAGTTACATAAGGAAAAATCAGAAAAGGGAAATCTACATAAAGAGAATTTGCAAAAAGAAAAATACAAAAAGAGAAAAAGACAAGTTGCAAGAAGAAGCACATGGTAAACAAAAAGTCTACTTATGAAATAGGAAACTAAGAAATTAGATTTGACTAAGAAATAAGTTATTGACAAGGAAGCTCAAAAGTAACATCTAACTAAGAAGACTAATATTATGAGCATGATTTCCAAGGGAAAACCTATAAACCCTCATTCATTTATATATATTATTATCATTAGTGTTCACATAAATGGAAAACAATGCATAAATGTCAAAATTAATAAGATTTTCAAAGTCATTATGTGTAGCATGACGCTTCTCAATTATCTTCGATATGGCATTAGACACTTGTATACACCTATGGCATGTGACCATTTCATAGGAGTTATTTCATGGCATGTATCTCTTCATAAAAAATCTCAAACCGCTGAATTTAAAAATAATCCTACTTTGATTCATTAAAATTTTGTATTAGGAAAACCATGGGTCACATCGATGGGTTCAACATTGGATAAGAATAATGGCTACATGATAGTAACAGTCCATAGAATCTCTCTTAGGATATGTTAAGTGTTATATTTGGTGAATGTTGAAATAGGACACTATATTCATATAGGAAATTATTGCCAAAATTAAGGCTAGACTTAGTGCAATGTCATACACTGAACTTTCTTCCTATTCATAACATATGTGTATTCACTTATTATCATTATTATTATTTAATGAATTAAAACTTAAACATTATATGTGAATTCATTCATTTTCAAGGAATATATAATCAACTAAAAATATATTTATATAAATTTTAGGAGACATTCTACCAAAAATACATATTCAAATTGTTCCCTAACATTCTCTCTCTTTCTAACTAACTAAAATTTACTTTATAAAATTAGGATATATAGGTTGCAAAGGGACTATCTCTCTTTGTATTCTTAACTTTTCATTTCATATTTACATGAGTCTCCCATTTCATTACTGCTGCAACTTTTAGAGTGTCATCTTATATCTCTCCCTCATCCTATAAAGGTTGATACGAGTAGAACTCTACCCAAAGGGTATGATGTGAATGATTATTATGATTATAATTAAGGCATTGGCCATTCTAAAAATATATATTTTACCTTAAAACATAAGATACAAGACCTCATTGATGACACAAAATTTACATTTAATGATCCTCCAAAGGAATTAGGGCCACAACCTAGTGCTCACCAAAAACATAAAATATCTAATGATCATTTCCATGATTTTCCTAACAAGGAACTAAAAGTGTAAATGACATATAATGCATAACAAAAAAATCAAATTAAAAAAATAAAAAAGCATCCACGCCAAAAATATTTGACAATCACGTTATTCATAGGTGGTTCTTATTTTTGGCATAACCACATTGATCCTACATGTAGACACTACTTTATGATTATATATCACCTCAATCTTATAAAATTAGAAAAATTAGAGCTTGGTTTTTCCTCTTAGTTCTAGACCTTTTCTACTTCTGCAAGTCTTGCATCTTCTCTATCTTGTGCCCCTTGACCCATATCTCATAGTCTGACTAGTCTTATGTTGATGACCTAGACCTTCTATCTTTCCTATAATGTTTAAAATGTATTCATCTTCCATATATACAAGTTTTGAACATGTAACTAGTTTCCTACTCTCTAGAAACTAACATTCAGTACAGATACTAGTGTCCTAAATTGATGTAAGTGTCCAATGCCCTATAGTCATCCAATTTTCAAATTAAATATATCCTAATGGTTAGCTTAAGTGATTTAATGTTAGTTATTACTCCAAAGGGATTGATATAAATAAAATATCAACCTTCATTCATTACTCACCTAATAACATGGGAACAATACTAAGTATTCTTACCAAAGAGAAATTAGAGAGCATTCAATTGAAAAAATCTTCCCTATTTAAATACTAGTCGTAGGTACAATACATCTACAGGTTTGAAGTAATAAAAGAGTATCCCAAGAGCCCAATTTGACAAGTTATAATTTTGGTCAATGTTGTATTTAATTTGCATAATATTTCATGATTCACACACAAGATATTTACATGAGTTTGAGGCCCTATTTTGGAGTATTGGCTATGTAGGTTGTGCCCACTGATAATGAGGTCTTTGGGGTCAGCTTGACATAATATGAGCACTAACCGATTTTTACCCAAGGTCAAAATGAAGGAAGAACTAGGGTTTTGCCATTTCACTAGGAATGATAGACCATGACCTAGATCTAAATGCACCATAGTGAAGGCGAAGTAAAAACTAGAAACATCCAGGTAGTCTCATCTTTTTCCAACAGATATCCTATACATGACACTTATGTCTAACCTATATAGTAGCATCAATGCAACTGTCCCAGGCTTAAGTTAGTGTCTAGAGCTTTAGAAGTGTTAGATATAGAATCTGATGACTGTTCTAGAATCTTCTTCTAGCCTACTTTATATTTGTTCTAGATCTGTAACTATATTAACATTAGAACAAGATAAGTACATTACTTATTTATCATTTCCATATCTAGAATAGTTGTACTTTACATATTTAGATGATTTTAGCATAATAATTTTAGTGTATGCTTACATTTGAGTTTAACATCTAATTGGATTTCTATATATCTAATTATCACCCTTATGCCATTTCATTTATAACAATAAGATCATCTAGATCCTTTTAAGGTTAAATATTTGGTGAACCCTATATTTGAACATCAAACCCTAGGTCACTTAGGGTTTTCTAATTTTTTATTGCTACTCCTTGATTGTTATAAGTTTACAGTCATGGTTGCCATGGATATCTTTGTTAATTATTTCATTTTTTAATACCTTATAGTGGTTATTAATTATTATATATCATACATGATTAAATAATTCAAATATTAAGGGATTCAAAACCTTCATTCTTGCATACTCCTTAATCTAATGTTTACAATAAGATTTTACCTATCACTAAAAAATGCCAAAGGGAGTGCATAAAACAATCATCCTCCTAAGGACATGTTATTTCCCAATCCAAGCATGCTACTACCAAAACCATGTTATTGGACTTGTTACACAGTTCATACCATTACAAGATGTTATTCTAGACGATTACGTATGACCCTACTCCCTTGGAATGTTGAACCACCATATGCAACCTTTGTCTTAAATTCCATAAAATGGACCAAGAATAATATATCCTTTGAAAAATGGGATTTACCACCTCAACACATTATAAATATCTATTTTTCACTCTATATATAGGTGTATGATTTCAAAAAAATGGTAAAATGAGTTCTCATGGACAATGGTTCAGGACTCAACATTTGCAACATATCATTTATCAATTTAAAACCATCTAATATGAGTATCAAGGGATTTGATAATATGTCACCATGAATATTAGGACAAATCACATTAAATATTACCATAGGTCCCCATACATTACCCACTTTGTGTCAAGTTACACCAAATGATTTGAATTATAACATTATTTTAGGATGGCTATGGATACAAAAGATGTATATGGTTCCCTCCATGTTTTATCCATGATTAAAATATAGTCATCAAGGATTCATTTAAACATGTCCAATAGATACTAATCCATCTAGACATTATGGAATGATCCAACCACCCATTAATACTACACCGTAATCATATAAACCTGATTTTGGCTCTCAATATTTACTCAAATATGGGTACAAGGGATAAGGGTTAGCTAAAAATTATAAAGGAAAAATTCAACATGTTTCTCCTATAAATAATACAAACCAACAAGGTTTGGGTTTTTTAGAGAGTTAACATACACAAACATATCCCTCAAAGTACAATTTGTTTCCAAAAGGCCAAATCAGAATGTATGAATATCTCTACAACTAAGCTCCAAGTGGTCAACCATAATTTTATTGATGATGATACTTCCCCAAAATTTTTAACAATGGACGATTTTTCTAATGATGAATCATTACTAGAGTACTTGGGTGTATATAAGGATCTCACTTCCTTCTATCATAAGAATAGATTTCCTCATGCTACCTCTACTCATACTTACTTTGGTGAGAGTGATAATCCAAATATCTAACATGATGCATCAAATTTTATTCCTACCACACCATTTATCACAAAGAAATATACATTGTTAAATGAAGAAATAGTCAAATATAAATTTGGAATAGATAAGGACCCTAAACCAATTTTACTTGATGGCAATGATGTAGGAGGATGAAGGAAAAACCTATCAACATGTCCTTCATGATTTTATTGAACTCTTTACTTTGGATTATTCAGATATGCCAAGGATTGATCCATCAGTGGTAATGCATAACATATTATTATACCTAGATGCAAAATTGGTAAAAAATAAAATAAAAAATATCCTAAAGTGGCATTGTTGGTAAAAGATGAAATTCAAAAACTCTTAGATGCTAGCTTTATAAGAGCTATTTCACATTCTAATTGGGTTTCCAACATCATCCCTATTAAAAATCAAATGATCACATTTTTTGTTGAACTTATTACCATGATTTAAACAAGGCTTGTCCTAAAGATGATTTCCATTTACTTAATATCGACATGATTGTGGATTCTACAACTAGATGAGACATTTTCATTTATAGATAGTTTTCAAGGATATAACCAAATCAAAATTAACCCTATAGATTAAGAAAATACCACATTTACCACTCATTGAGGGACACTTTATTACTCAATCATGCCTTTTGGATTAAAAAACACAATAGCCACATATCAAAGGGCCATGACTCATATATTTCATGATTTCATACACAAAATTAATAAATATTATGTCGATGATTTACTTGTAAAATACAAACACCACCATGACCATGTTACTGATTTATGAAAAATATTCGAGTGTCTATGCAAGTTTAATGTTTGATTAAATCCAAAAAAATATGTTTTTGGGGCATCTTCAAGAAAAATCCTATTATACATTATTTCTCAGTGAGGCATTGAGGTCGATCCAAAAAAGGTAGTATCTATCATAAAAATGACACCTCCATCCAAGCTAAAATAATTTTGATGTTTACAAGACTAAATTTAGGCTATTTCATGTTTCATTACCCAATTAGCTAATAAAACAATCCCTTTCACATGTTTACTAAAAAAGGATATAAAATTTGTATGGGATGAGGTATGTCCACAAAGCTTTGATAAAATAAGAACTTATTTATCAAATCCACTAGTACTTATGCCTCATATTTTAGATAGACCATCACTTTTTTACATATTGGCCACCCATGAGGCCCTAGGGGCCTTACTAGGATATTTTGTTGATAATCACAAAGAGCATGTAATCTATTAAATTAGTTGCTAGATAGTTGATTATGACTACAAATATATAATATTAGAAAAACAATATTTATCTTTGGTTTTTGCTACCCAAAAATTATGACATTATTTGCTCAATAATGAGGTTCATGTAATAATTAAAGAAGATCCATTAAGTTTACTCATGAAATAAATACACCTAACTAGCTGCATATCAAATGGGTGATGCATCTTATAGAGTTTGATCTATTATTTGTTGACCAAAAGTCAATAAAAGGTCAAGTCATAGCTGACTAATTGGCTCCTTTACCAAATTATTTTCCAATCACTAAGGTTTTTCAAGATGAGTTTGAAGCATATAATATATCTTCTACTACATGGATAATGTTCTTTGATGGATCAAAATGTCAAACTGAAATGAGTGTTGGCATTGTATTTTTTAACCCCTAAGGCGAATACATGCCTTTCTCTTACAAATTAGCTTTTCTTGTACCAATAATATAGATGAATATGAGGCTTTGATCATCAGATTATCCATATCACATAAGCTTGATATAAGAGACATCCAAATTTTTGATGATTTTCAGTTGGATGTTAAGCAAGTTACTAATCATTACCAAATTAAATAAGAGCATCTTCTGCCATATAAAGAAATATTAGATAAACTCACATATACATTTGACACATTTTTTATCGATAGTATTCCATGTAAGATAACTGCCATGTAGATGCTATGGTAAGCATGACATCCTTGATGACTTTTGTTGATGATCATATCATCTTTAAAGTATGATAGATACAAAATCATTCCATTTATTCTGATTAAATGAATGCCTTGGTCATGCTTGTTATTACTCACAGTACTACAAACATAGAATGGTACACTAATATTTATAATTTTATTTATCGAGACTATATACCAGACCATTTTGCATGAATGATAAGCATAAATTACAACATGAAGCATTTCATTATGTTGTTATTGGAAATAATTTATTCAAAAGAGGTTTTGATGGATAATTACTCTGATGATTAAGCAAATTTGAGCCCTGTACTGCACTCTTAGAAATGCATGATAGCAAGTGTGGTGGGAATTTTTATGGATATGCCATGTCTTAAAAACTATTATTTCAAGGTTATTAATAGCTTACAATGAAAAAAAAATGTATTGAACATGAAAATTATGTTTATAATGCCAAAAATATAGAAATTTGAATCATGCATCGTCGCATGAGTTACAACTGATCATTTTACCATGGACCTTTTCCTTATGGGAATTTGATTTGATAGTAAAGATAAATCCAATATTTGCTAGTGGACACAAATTTATCTTTACAACTATAAAATATTTTGCAAAATGGGTGGAAGCAATTCCACTTAATTTTACCATGGGGGATGACATGCACGTTTCTGATGATCAATATTATTTCCCATTTTGGCATAACTTCAAATATTATTTATGATAATGGAACATCATTTAAAAATAAAATGGTAAATAATTTTGAAATAAAGGCAAGATTAAGCATACTTTTCTACACCTTATTACCCACAAGGCAATGGTCAGGTAAAGGCATCTAATAAAGTAATTATCAAAACACTTGGTAAAATAGTTGAATGATACAAAATTGATTGACACCAACATATGGTATATTCTCTATGGGCATATCAAACTAGTGTACGCATACCTAATTAGGTCACACTTACTCTTTGGTCTATGGTATAAAGGATGTTTTACTGATTGATTTTGAGATACCTTCTTTTGTGTTTCTCTAAAAGACATCATCAAAGATAATGAATACTTTGAAAAGAGATTGCATCAATTATATTAGTTGAGTGACAAATGCACCTAGGCTATCAAACACTTACATGTTTATCATGATCATGTAAAATGAGTATATAAAAAAAAGGTTTGGACACGTGACTTTGATGTGGTTGACCTGGTACTAGAATAAAATTAAAAGAATACCAATGCAAAAAAAGACAAAAAAGTAAAGTTCAAAAGAAATTGGTTGAGACCATTTATAGCTGTAGAAAAGTTGGAAAAAGATGTATACCACCTTTTTACACTTGAAGGAAAGAATTTAAAAATCATAATGAATATTATGCACTTTTATAAATATATTATGTAAAAAATATTCCAAAAATACAAAAAAATAAAAAACATTCAAAAATCTAAAAATATTTTTGACACCTGCATGTTCTATTGGCTCCTTTACATCTATGTGTAAGTTCCATGTTGATGGATGGCATATTTAGTTACTCCTACATAGACATGTATATCACACTTATACTTGAGTGTGATACATGCATACACAAATACATGATATATTCCTATTTTAGACGTTGGGCCTTCCCTCTACTCATGTCATGTAGACATTAGGGGCATTTTATTCTTTGATCTTGATACATATAGGTTACATGATTTGATGATCACTCTACATTATCATGTTTAAGATTACATATGACTTACACATGCATTTATTGATGATTATATCTTACACATGATATTTGATATGTTATACATTTGACGTTCTTTTTCTAACACATTTGATCCATGAGCTAAAATGACATGTTTATGTTGGTTGCTTATACTTTATTTTATGCACTTACTTGAGTGTTTTACCTTGCTACTGTATTAATTGTTTATACATTTGAATATGATCTTTTGATTACGACCCCTATGCCTATGTATGCTTTTATTAACATTTGCATATGTCATTATTTGTTATATGAACATTTGAATATGTCATCCTTGCATTTTTTGGACATTTTACTAAGTCATGTCCCTTCGATTATGTGTCATTTGAACATTCCCCTTTTTTATGATATCTTTGGACCATTGCCTTTTGACTTACTTTTGAGTACTATTGTGTTTATGATTGTTTATTTGTTGAGCTTGTACTATTATTTTCTAGATGTTACCATGATCCAACACATATTAGGCATTCATGTGATCACATTAGTTATATGCACTTCAATGTTATATCTTTCTAAAAATGTTCCTTCTATATACTACATTGTTAAATTCATAGATTATACAATTGTCTTATCCATTTGAGGTGAGGTAAGTATCAATTCCTATCTTTCTATCACCTCAAAGGGGGGGGGGGTATTAGTGGGGGCATGTCATAGAGACATGTTCTACACACTTAGACCAATTTTTAGATTCAACGAGGGGCATACTTTGGAAGCATTTTTCCACCATCATTCAATATATGGTATTTATATCAATTTTTAGATTCAATGGGGACATGCTTTGGAAGCATGTTATTCACACCTATTAAAAATTCAACATATACAATTTACAATGGGGGCATGTTTTGGAAGCATGTTATTTACATCAGTACTTATATCAATTTTTATGTATATCCACATATAGAGGGGGCATGCTTTGGAATCATGTTCTCCATACACAATTTTTTGAATTGGCCAAAGAGCACAATTATATGATTCAAATTCATAGTTGTGATAGAATTTTATACATTGGTACTATTATTATACATATTTTCAACATGAAACACATATAAGGTGTATATGTTATGTAGTTTGTGCTTAGTAGTAAAAAATACAAATTAGTTTCAAATTCCAAAACTCTTTTATGGACTGTTACCACATATCAAACTTTTTTATGTTGATACCCCACAAACTTTTACAGACTTTATTGATCCAATCTATTGAAATAGTTGGTTCAATTTTTGGTATGGTTGAGATGATTAAATCATTCAATATTAACAAGTTTTTATGTTGGACTTGATTGTATCATCCAACCTTACCAAGTTATAAGAACCATTGGGTTGCACGGTAGAGCTGATCTCAACTACTAGGTGATAACTTACTTTTGATTCAAGGTTGGGGGTATGTGCCTTCCAATATCTCTCTTTATCTCTCCCCTTGGATATATGCACTTTTAAGATTTATATATATTTGTCCTAATCTTAGTTTTAAAACCTTATAAAGATAAATATTATTCAAAACAACTTATCAATAGGCAAGGTGGCTACAATAACACATAGGTGTACTCCTAAACCTTGCTATTTAAATTTTAATTTATTCATGTAATTTCAATACAAGATTATAAGCACTAACTATAAACCATAACATGCTCTTGGTTACAGGTTAATTATCAACAAAGCACTGAAGTTGGGCACACATAAAGACAGGGTGTGTATATACACTCAGGTACACATTTTTTTCCTTTAAATTAGAAATTTTTATTGCTAGATTAAAGGGGGGGGCAATGTAGAGACTATTTTATGATTATATAACACCTCAATATTGTACACTTGGGAAACTTAGACTTTGGTTGTTCCTCTCAATTCTAAACCTTTCCCACTTCAACAAGTCTCACATATGATCTATTTTGTACCCCTTAGCCTATATCTCTTAGTTTGAACAGTCTTATGTTGATGACCCAAAACTTTGCTCTTGTCCAAAATGATTAAAATGTACTTATCTTCCATCTTTGCAAGTTCTAAACCTGTACCTACTTTCATGCTTCCTAGATAATAACAACTAAGACAAACACTAGTGTCAACGTTATTATTCTGACCTGATGCAAGTGTCCATTAACTTAAATTCATCTAATTTGTAAATGAAATGTATCCTAATGGTTAGCCCAAGTGTTTTAATGCGAGTTATTATTCCAAAGTGATTATATAAATATAATATCAACCTTCATTCATTCTTCACCTAGAAACATGAGAATAATACTAAGTATTCTAACCAAAGAGTATTCAAAGAGCATTCAATTGAACAAAGCTTCTCTATTTCCATACTAGTTATAGGTACAACACATATATAGGTCTAAATTATTAAAGGAGTAGCCTAAGAGCTCAATTTTCCAAGTTAAAAGCTAGGTCATTGTTGTACTTGCTTTGCACAATATTACATGATTCACACACAAGCCAACATGTAGGGGAGAACTACATGAGTCTAAGTCCTCTTATGAAGTATTGTCTATATAGGTTGTACTTACAGATAATTGGGTCTTTGAGGTCAGCTCAACACCGTATGCCCACTAAAACATTTCCCCCAAGGTCACAATGAAGATGGAGAACCAAGGTTTTGCCATTTCACAATGAGTGACATTTCATGACCCATACTTGAATACACTAGAACAAAGGCAAAGAAAAAACCATAAACATCTAGGTAGTCTCATCCTTTTCTAATAGATATCCTATACAGGACACTTGTGTTGAACCCAAATAGTAGAATCAACATAACCTTTATAGATTGACGTTAGTGTCCATAGCTCTAAAAATATCAAATCTAGAATTTGATAGTTGTTTTAGAATCTTATTTCAACATACTTTTTATCTATTCTAAATACATAATTGTATTAGAATTAGAACAAGATGAGTAAATTATTTCTTTGTCATTTTCATATCAATCATAGTTATACTTTCTATATTTAGACTATCTCAGCATAATAAATTTAATGTATGCTTATATCTGAGTTTAGCATCTAATTGGCATGCTATAGATCTAATTATCACCTTTGTACCATTTCATTTATTTATACCCCTTTAATCAAGTTTAGGGCTAATAATAAGATTATTTAGATCATTTTAGGGTTAACACTATCAAACAAAAACTACTTGTAATATAAGACATTTACAATAGATTGGCTTTGATCTAAAATACTTACAAAATAAAAGAGGTTGAAAAGAATCCTTGGGAAACATAACACTACCAATTGCTTGTGGTCCTAAAGTGATTCAAACACGGGTTTCGATTATGTCACAAAAATCTCCATATATATTTGCATTGGGCACTCTTCGGTTATATCAAATGGAAGCATAAATTGACCAAAATCAGAAAGGTATTTCCTTTTTTCATAAAGGTAAATTGATCCATATTCGAAATGATATCACTGGTTCTTTTATTGCACATGTAAAATGTGAAGAGGAACATGCCATGCACCATTTCCACTTATCCAACCATGATCCAAATAATGTAAAAGATCCAACTTAAGGCTGCAAGGTCTCATAAATCCACATATTATGAATGAACATAGAAAAAACTACATATCTAATCTACAATATATGATGAAGCATAAATCATGTAAAAAATAAAAACATGTCATGCATAGGTTGTGGTTTTTATTTTTTGAATATTTTTATTTTTTAATTGGATAAGTTACATGCCCTGTAGCCCACTATCTTGTTTCTAAAATATGGCATGAGTAACTTCCTAGGGTTAACCACTTATTGGTGCATAATATAATATAAATGACTGAAGGCTTCCTATGGTGAAAATAAATATTGTAAGTGCTACCTATATACTGAAAGGTACGTGAAAGCTAAAATCTATATACATTGTTGTTTAAGGTCTGGGTATTTGTGAAGAATTTATCAACCCACTTCACATGTTGACATGTGCTTAGCCAAGAATGATAGATTTATGTGATATTTTAAAATCCCTAGTATAGGGTTTCCAAACTAAACAACAAAAGAACTACTTGTAGCGAGAGGGGTGCCGGGGGTGGTAGAGAGACAGGGAGGGTGAGGGGTGGCGATGATGGGGGACAGGGTAGTGGGGGGAAGGGGGGGTATTTGGGGGTGAGGGGGTGGGGCGGGGGCGGGTCGGGGGGCGCGGGGGCGGGGGGCGAGGAGGCGGCAATTGGGCAGATTTGGGGTAAAGACTTAGTGTTTTTACTTCTATTATCACTAAGATCTAATTGGGTGAGGTGAGAGCATACGATGGATAGTTGTAGAAAAGCCCTAAATTGTTGAAATCACTGCAGGACATGGCCCTAGAAAGTGCTTTGATACTAGATGTTAGGAACTTGTCTACACAAAAATAAATCTAACAACATAAACGTAACAAATATCCATTGAACTGAAAGATGGAAACATTTTATTGAAATAACAAAATCATACTATAAAGAATCGTGAACCTCTTTTAGGGGGCAACCTCCTTTAAGCACGATGCAATAGAAAATATTCAATAGATGATATTTTCTCTTATGTATGTTATTTATTTACACTAATCTACTCAAGACAATTACTATTTTCCATACATGTGGAATAATTAAAAATAGTTAATGGGACAACCTACAACAAATATGCATCCAAGATTTTATTGATAATGCATAATACAAAAGAAAAGCATTAAGATGAAGGGGTCCATACATAAACACTCTTGACTCCGTCCGCCTTCCATCCCTTGAGATTTGATTACAAAAAAAGGTTAAACAATGTTGACCTCAACTACATTCCATCTATTGATATTTGATCCTAGAAATAAGTCAAATGTTGTTGATCCCATCCACCTTCAATCTATTGAGATTCGACCCTAAAAAAAGGTCAAATGTTTTTGATCCCATCCACCTTCCATTTATAAAGATTCAACCTTAAAAAAAAATCAATGTTGTTGACCCCATCCAGCTTCCATTCACTAGGATTTAACCTTAAAAAAAGGTTGAACATTGTTCACACCATTCACCTTCAATCCGTTAGAATTCAACCCGGAAAAGTGATCGAACTTTGTTGATACAATCCACTGGGATTCCACTCCGAGTGGAGGTGGTGGAACTCTCACAGGTTAGCGCAAATAAAAGAGATTTTATGATTAATGACAATGTACTTTGAAAGTTAGGGAACTGTAATGCATAATGACATCTCTAGGTTAAGTCAATATCATTCCAGGGATCCTCACACCACCATAATAACGGGTCTGGGTCTGGGATCTGATCGGGGTTCTTCCACGCTGAAAAGCTTTTGAATATCAATGAATGACAGGAAGACCATTCAAGGAAAAAGATATAGTTAATGATTGGGAGGTTGAGAAGTAACAGAAATCTTTGTAGGCCTCCTCACCTCATTTATTATTATTATTACAGTTTGAATGTCACAGGGTTTGTCTGTTTGACTAACTACAATGATCGTTGGATATCATGTATGGACTGAAAAAGATTATGTTGGCATTTGCATAAAATTTACGGAGGGAATTGGACGAATCCAATGTCGATTTCATTCCCCCGCTCCCCCTCTTATCGTCTAAATTTCAGGAATTCGTGTGGGGTCTGCTTTTCTTGTAAAGCTATAAAGTTATATCTCTCTCTCTTCCCTTTCCTGTATATTTTTTTAGCACAGAAACCATGATTGGACCCAGGTGCTTTCCTTTCCATTCCTGTATATTTTTTTTAGCCAGGGAACCATGTAGATTATCATAAATGTTATTACTATTAGTAGCATAATCGTTACTCCTAATTTCAATGTGGAGAAGACATATTCGTCAAATACTTCATGATGAAAAGCTGCATAAATATTCATATTTCAATTGACCTCACTAAAACCAAGTACAAATTTTATTAAGAAAAAAAATGTTAAATAAAATATTATCTTTAGATTTAGATTAAGTAAGATTTTTTGTTTTAAGAATAGTTAAATTTGATATGGGTAATTTTTTTTGGATTAGAAAGTGTATTTTTATTAACAATATAAATTTTATATTGTTAGTCGTATAAAAATGAATAGATGACATCATACTTCAAAACATCATATTAATCTTAAGATTATTATAAAATAATGATGATTTTAAAATAAAGTTAAATATAATATTTTAATAGAAAATATATTTTCAATAATAAAAAAAAGTGAACACAACCAAAAAAGCAAAACAAATAGGTCATGGAGTCCAACCTTGTGAACATTTGCAAATCAAGTATGAGATAACCTTAATTCCACCATTAAAACACTTCAGGTTCTTAACACATGGGACCATGGGAAAGAGGACATCATAGTAGGCAAGGACTAGAGACCACTATAGAGATTGTGAATTCAAAGAGTGAAGTTATAAAGCCATCACCATCTAGTATTAAGTGGGGTTTGATCAAATCTCATGCTTTTCAAATGCTCTGAGCCACAAAGGAACCTATAATTTTAATGAGAATCTATGTGATAAAAAATGATTGGAGCTATAAACCATTCCAAGGTTATTTTCTACAAGTGCTACGTTAAGCAATATAGTGATGAAGTACAATTTACAGGCTTCATCTCGTTCCAAGGATTGAATGATCCATTTGACACAAAGGGCGGTACCTTAGATTTTGACATCCAAAAGGCCAAGCCCTCCCATTTCTTTAAGTCTGTAGCAAATGTCACATGCCACTCTGTGAAATTCCTTATAGATTTTAGAGTTGGCCTAAAGAAAATTTCCTAATAGTTCTTCAAATTTAGCATAATTTGCCTTGGAGGGAGTCGAATAGGAGCAATAATACATGCATGGGTAGTTGCAAGAAATTTAGAACAAAAATGGACCTTTCCTACTAGGGAGAGCAGCATGGTAACCCAAAATACTATCTTTTGCTCCACTCTTTAGACCACATAATTATAAACATCAAAAAGAAAAGCTTGAAAAGTAAAGGGAATGCCTAAGAGCTTGAATTGTTCACCATGTTAATTCCAATATCATTTATACTTTTACAACGAAATTGGAAATAGAGAATTAGATTGTTTGTTTTATTCCATTTAATAGAATATATAGAGGCCATACAAAAAATATCTAAGCAATCCATGGTGTTAATGACAGATGCCTCTTCCTCCATCAATGTGAAAAAGGAATCATGTACTAGTGACCATTGACCATCTAAGTTAGGGATGGGGGAGGGAAATGACTTTAACTAGACTCTATAAGTGTATTCAATTAGGAGATAATTGAATCCTTCAACATCTAAAACATTTAAGGAAGGGAAAAGTGAAAAACCTTATCTAATGGATTTGAACAAACTAAACTATTTAGATTGAACTCCATTAATGGTGATACAAGCAACAAGTCATAAAAATCCATTTTACTATTTGTAAAAATATTGAAACAAACCTTAAATCTTGTAACATGGATAGGACAAAAGGCCATTCAAATGTGCCATAGGCTTTCTCAAAATAAATTTTTATAAACAATGCATTTTTTACAAAAAAGTGACCCCATTGTATCCCTTCTAGACTTCAATAACATTGCCTAAGATACATCTATTGTAAATAAAACCTATTTGCTTAGGGTGGATAATGAAAGAAAACAAATATCTAGCCCTCATAGCATGAGGTTTGGAAATAATTATATATGACACTTTTAGAAGGGTAATTGGCCCCTAATTGGTAATGAACTCTAGGTATCCAACTTTAGGTATGCTATTGATGTTACACTAATTAATGAGTTTACCAAGTGAGTTATTTTGAACAACCTCAATATAATCTTTGTGCATATCCAAATAAACGTATCCCAAAGAAATTTATATAATTCATAAGAGAAGCTATCAATACCAAGGGTTTTGTAATTTGCCATGCTATTAATAACTTCGTGGAGTTCTTCACTGGATAGAAGGTGGTCCCAAGCCACTTGTTGGCCCTCAATGAGCTTGCAAGAAACAATTTATAGAAATGTTAGTAGACATCTTCATGGGTTGGGATAGAGGACTGAGAAAAAAAATTCCATGATAATGTGAGACAAAAGCTTATTAACTATCAAGAAAATGAGTGAGAAAATTATTTGCATCTCTAATAGATATAACTCTATATATGATTTATCTAAAACAAATAAGGGCAATTTTTTTATAGAAGCCCCATCTCTAATTTTTAACCAGTGTATATAGTCTCTAACTTGGGCGCGATGAGCTTGATAATTCTCTTTGATTTTTAGTGTGTGTCTCCAATTGAAAGTGTCATTTTGAAAATATTCATTAAGTGAAGAAATTTCAAGGTCTTTTGAAACTTGAAGGTATTCAAAATATGATGCCTCATTAGATTTTTGATGAAATTCACCTATTGGTTAGCAACATATATGAAGCAAAGAAGATATTCAAGAATTTACAGCATCCCACCAATCTATTCATCCAGGAACTATACAAGGCCAAGGAAAAAGGTTCCAATTTCTAGTGATGTGTTTCTTAGTATATTTATGATGGAATGGGCTGTGTTAAGATAAAATTGAGATTTATCCTTCTTAATTTGAGGAATAAGACATTACATTTTAAATATGATAGGGAGGTGGTTTGAAAGAAACATTCTTAGTATAACATTGACAAGGTGGTCAAAATTGTTTGAAAAGGTAAAGATATTTTACTATGTAGATAAATCTCTATGCACTCTATTTATCACCTGTTCACAACCTTGTCTAAATTTGGTCCAAGTGAACCATGTAGAGGTGGCAGAGAGACACCGATTGTGGTTGGAATATGACAACCCAAGTTGTTACATGTGTAGAACCATTTCTCTCATTTTTAAGTGCACCACCACATCAGTAGGAGCCCCTCTTTTTATTCCATAGATTCAATCATATTAAAATCTTGACATATGATCCAATTAGATGCGAGGAGTGTGTTTGTAATCTAATGATGAATGCCACCCTTTCAACAACATCATTAGAAGCATAAATATTGGAAATTCCAAGGGAATGACCGTTAAAATGCAAAAGGGTCTACACTAATTGATGCAGGGGGTATGACCTCCAACTAACAATGTGAGGTGATAAATAAGGGGAAATAAATGTCACCAACCCCCCACATCCACTTTAATGATTAGACATATGGAAAATAACTCCCATCCAAATAGATTTGGTAGTGGAGTGGAGTAAAAATATGGATATTTCAACTTCTTATAAGCATAACACTTTCATATCATCAATGAAATAAAGTGTGCCCCTTACCATAAACATTTTAGATGTGTCAGCAAATCCTCACACATTTCAAAAGTATAATTTCATTGGGAAACATCTAGTTTCACGTTGGAATTTATATCTACTTTTGCTAAATTAAAAAAGATATGAGACATGTATAATTGATTATTTCCATGAATGAAAGCACTAAGCTATAAAACATTCCATTTTTAGTGAACATATTCACCATCCTCGAGAGGTGGAGAGGGGATATGAGAGTGACACATAATTTTGTTACATTAAAAAATCACTAAACTATTGAAAGACCTTGAGTCTTTCACCTACATGAGAGGTTGTGATAGTTGAGAGATGCTAAGTCGGCTATAAGAACCTACAAATATCATCACTTCTTGTGGAGTATAAGTGATTGATTGCATTGTTGAGTAGTTATGGAAACAAGTTACTTTTTGGTCAAAAAATAATCACCATTATGTTTACACACAATATCTAGTGCTTTACTTGTTGAAAAATCCTATTAGTTATTCTTATTATAGGTGACTATAGTCCATCAATCTACATAAACCTTTGTGTTTTTATTCACCTCAAGAGAGGTTTTGGTTAATGTGGTTGGTAAAGAGTTAGCCATCAATGAGCATTCATTCAATTTTATGGTTTATGTCTTGGTAATAAAAAATGTATTTTGATTGTTGATGTATAACACATGATACTAATATGATTATCTCATATTTTTATTTCTATGGACTTTTTTATATCCCTATAAAGATTAATTTCAATACACATTCATTTTTGTGGCCTAGCCACACAAAAATTGTTTATTTCATGGTATATGTAGAGACACAGTGGATTTATTAGAAGGTCTATGAAACCCTAAAGGTGTAAAGGAAAACCTATGAATTCAATCCATACATGAGTTTTAAGCTTGGCTTGTTTCAAGAAAATGAAATTCTTAGACTTGTGAGATAATACAACTAAAGCATTATCGATAAACCAAGGCCCATGAATGACTATAGATTTATGATGCTCAATATTATAAAATTTCAACAAAAAACTTTTAGTCATATTTTTCACACCCTCTAGCTTCACATAGTGTGATTTCCATGTATTATGCACCCATGTTTTGAGCATAATTTCAAAGGGGATTCAACCAATAATGTATGCAACCAACGTAAAGATTTCAAACCAATTATAAGCCTTATCAAAATTTGGACATTCTAATACAATATTAGGCAATGATTCTTCTAAGAAGTGTTCATTACCTCATGGAATACATTTGGAATGAACTTCCTATCTCTTTTTTATGCCATTATCTCTATAGCTTAGTTGAAAACACCTGCATCAAATGGTGCATGAGCCAAAAAGTTGGACATTTTATAAATTATCTTGTTGCCTAATGGGAGGTGTCTTAGTTGATGAAATGCAATAAATGTTTCCACTTATATAAATGCATTATCCTACCCAAAAAATAAATTATGACAACAAAAAAATACATGAAATGCTAAAACCTAATAGATAAACTTTCCTAATATGTGTAGTTATAATTTAACATTTAAGAAAATATGAATGTCTTACTCCAAAATCAAAAAAGAAATATCATTCGCTTTGTGTGATTGATGGTAAAATGAGGTTTGTCATGCAAACTACCAAGGTATAAATATACATAAATGCTAAATAAGGGATGAGATTAGATTTGAGTGAAATAAATTTTATTGTTCATGCAAATATAAATAAAAAAGTCTTACTCCAACAATACAAATATTTATAAAAACTTATGTTTCCATTCAATTTATTTTCTTCAAAATGTTCAAAAATTACATCATTAGATGGATGAATCTCTTCTTATAGTGGAAGAGGATTTTGAGATTTCATAAATTTCCACACATCATTAATAATATTCTAGTTTACCTCATTTAGAGTATGATGTGTACAAGAGAGATAAACAATAACATATCCAATGTGTCCAAAAAAGCCTCTTTCACATACTATTTTACTTATCATAATTAAACTATTGATTTCTAAAGCTACATCAAATATGGAAATCATTTAAACCATTCATGTTCACCCTTTAAATAGATCCCACATTTTATTCATATGTTTTAGGTATAATTTATAAATAGTATTAACAAATTCATTTATCTTACCCAAACATCTAGGAGTATTCATAATAGATAAAATCCTAACAATATTTTTTTCACATAAACATGTTAATCATTTTCTCATTTTCTAGTCTCAATTATCCATTTGGATCTAATGATCCAAATTGAGGAGTTAATATGGAGGAAAACACATCATTTATTTTTATAATAAAGCCAAAACTCTTCTATATTGAATTGACTTATTTTTTTTAAGAGTAATACATAAATATTTATTAGAAGATAATTTCTAAAAATAAAAAGTTATCTATAAGCGATATCAGCTATCCACTTTGAATTATAACAAGCTAAACCTTTATCTTATAACTAAAGAAAACTAACAATAGTAAACTTCATTAAACTTAAACAAATCTAATAACATCTACTTAGCATGCATAGGCATGAAAATAAGAGTTATATTTAAATCTAAAAGAAAATAATTATAACCTTTCAATATGTATAGGCATGCAAATAGGATAACTCTTAAGAAAAAGAGATCACTATAAGAAGAATTGCTAATAATAGTCAGTTGGGTTGGGCCACCTTGTCGGGTCTAATATTTATGGGTTTTCTCTAATTTTATATTATAATATATTTATGAAAATATTGACTCATAAGAAACACATTGTCTAAGACAAATCTTCGTAACGAGGCTTTCAAATCTTCCAAAAATGCTCTAAAGGCATCCAAAATTACAAATTATGTTATGCTAAAATGTATCATAAAATTTTAATCTTATAAAACCAAAATGTTACTTTTATGTAGTGTTATCAAGATAATTTGACCCCCTTGATAATTTGAAATGGGTCCCATTGCATCTTGGTATTTAATGAAATGTGGAAACTTTTATTGAGTCTAACTCCTAGTTAACCCCTTTCCTTGGTGATATAGTTGTTCTGATTTGATCATAATATATAGGGGATTGTGTTAATTCTTAGAATTTTTTACCATTATATCTATAACATGTCAACAATGAATGACATTAAATAGTAAGGATCTAATCTATGACTTATAAATGTTCACTAATATGTGAAGTGTCTAACAAGGTTGGAAAATATTTCTAAAACAGTTCCAAATTGAACTCTAAATGCAACCAAAGACAAGTTCGCAAGTTTAGCTCAAAGGAATTAGTGACTAATTACTTGATCATTGTGTAGGGCCCGTATTAGAAAGGCATGAGTTATTTTTTTGGAAATTTAAAATGTCATTTCTATAAATGTAACCATACTTTATCACCAACCTAGAATTAGTTAGGAACTTGATATTGATCATTCATTTTCTTGTAATTATGTATAGTTTTATATAGGATTGCATGCACATACTTTTAGATTTTTTAGTTTCTTTAAATAAATACAGTGGCTTTGTCATATTAATTATATGTATGGGGAGATAATTCCACCATTACAATAGATAATGACACATCAATGGGTCTAATAGTTGGAACCCAAGAAAAACTTGAAAATAACTATTCTATGTGAAGCTATAAAGGGCCTGATTATAACTATCTTTGGGTATGGTAAAATATCATCCCATGTTCATGGATGTTTTGAGTTATAAATATAAATTAGATGCACCATAATATGGTTAACCAATTATATTTTCCCATCTTTATATAGATTAAAAGAGGTGGACTTGGTTAGTTTGGTGTCCATCATGGACCATATTATAAACTAGAAATTGCTAATAAACATGTACCTATCTAACTTAATAGTGTGTGATAATCCAAAGTGGAACCAAACATGCTCAAATTAGAGCCTTGAAAAGCCTTAATATTTTACCCCTTTTATATAATTCACCAACACTTCCATCTTGGAACACCTATCAATCATAATAAAGATACAGTCATGACCATTCCTTGTCATGGAAAATTGATGTAGAGGTCTTCATGAAACTTTTCTATTGTGGATGCAAACATAATTACATACTCTTTACCTCTACCATAACCTAGATATAATATGCAACATGTCCTTCATGATGTCTCTCATGACCTCTGTTCTTTTTACTTTGTTACTCTATCCTCTCATCCCATTAAGGTCACTTTTTTTCTTTACACAACCACTCATGCACTATGTCATTTAAATCTCATTATTCACCTATTACCATTTCAAACAATCTCAATGCCTTAACTCTCTAGTAATTCCTTCTCTCTTTTCTTGTTAGTATTTCTTCAATTCACTCATTCCTCAATGAAGGTACATTAGTAACTCGGTTCCATACATGTTTCAAGTCTATTTGGCTCCGTTATGGTTATTATCATCATATTCCCACTCTATCAAGTCTAATTTCAAACCTCTATCCCATCCAAAAACTCCTTAAAACATCCCTTTGTAACATACACTACTTCTTTGATTTGATAGGATTTCTAGTAGCCTTTTTTTGACCTTTTCTCCTTGTATAGACAAGTATAATATGATATTGGGAAACTAATGTGATATTTAGACACCTTATATTTATATCCTCCTATCTATGAATTTTCATGACCTATCTCTACTCTCAAATCACTTTTCTAACCACGTTTCAGGTTCTATCTAGGCCTCATTAGGTCTCCACTGCCCTTAAACACACAGTCAGGTATATCCTTATGTCACCATACCATACAAAACCAAAATATCTTAGAATACCTTATTTCATGTTAAATCACAGAGTTTTGTGATTTTCCACTAGTTGGAACTCATGTAAGATCAATTTTGGTCTTGAAACCCTAGCACAGGGTTAGGACTATTTGAGTAAGCTCGAGAAGGGTAAATTCAATGTTTCATGATTTGTAAGAAGTTTCAAACTTATGTAACTATTATAAAAGTTCTATATCAATACTATGGACCTTTATCAATTCAATTGAACCCTCTTTTTATGCCTCTATCCACCCATTTATACAAGTTTGGGTTTGACTGTGCATATAGTTACAGTCTATTCTAAAGTTTGTGTTTGGATATCCTTGAATATTTAAAAAAAAACAAAAGATAATGTGATCATAATATTAATGATTAATTATAATGACTTACCAATTATGTGGTACCAATACTGTACTCTTTATAGGTTCCTGCTTTCACTTTTATATATACATAGTTCTCTTAATTATCAAACATAGGAAATAGATTATGAGTGAGTTTGAAATAATAGTTATTAACTAAGAAATTTTAATTCAACATTAATTTTATATATTTAAATCAAATTAACATTTTACACTACTTTACCTTGCATATGGTGGTTACACAATCATTTTAGTCACCAAACAATACAGGGTCTAACACAAGGTCTGTAGAGTTTATTATCAAAATTGAGACACTTTTTTATTCATTATATTTGGGGTTACATCTATTTCAATTTTAATTCATTCGCAAACTCTTACTCCCACATAAGCATTTACAAGTTTATATATAACCTAATAACTACCCAATGGTTCTTGATCCCTCTCAAGAACGTTGAAAGACTCCTAACTACCCTAACCACTATCATGACCATTATAATGACTAATAATGTGATCCATATATGTATTGAAACACACTTGATCCCTTATATATCTTAATAAAACAAATTAAAACTTTAAAACTTCTTTAAAAATGATTTAAGCCTCTAAAACTTGACAAGAAAGTTTGAAAATTCAAATTTGTAGAATTGGCAAGAGAATGCCAAAGTGATTCAAATTCAAATTTAAAAAAGTTAAAGCACCTAATAATGAATCATAAAAAATAAAATGACTATAATTACCCTTTAAATACTCAATATATTGGAAATAAACCAAAATTTACAAAATGTAGTGTTGCTCCTACATCAACAACCCTCACATAAAATCCATAGAGATTGACTCCCTAGGTCAATTGAGAATTGCTATAGGTGTGTATATCCCATGTTTTTTATTGGATGGTTTTTATATTATAAATGATATGCATGATCAAATAAAACAACTCACATCATGACAAAACTTCAAATAATAAAATTATTTTTGGATCATGACCACCATCATTTCTACCTAGAAGTGCCATGAAACTTGACTATAGTGTTCCTCCAAAATAATATTGTGCAATAATAATATTTAAAAAAATAGGTTTTATAAGTGAAACATAGACCATTAATGTATATGGTGTTATGAAAAATTTTACCCAATAATTAGAACTTGATCTATGGAATAAAACTTAGGATCACTATCATATTGTATAGACCATTTATAAGTTTTGTGGCCACATGAATCCAAGATTGATTTTAGTGTTGTAATTGGAGGATGAATTAACAATATTTAAATTTAATGGAACTAACTTTATTATTCCTAATATTGAGGTGACATTATTTTAGGTAAATATACCATTTATAATGGCTATCATTCTATAACTTTCCCTAGGTATGTGTGAACTGCCAAGGCTTGTGATATTTTTGGATGATGGTCTCCATTCCTAGAATGCAATGATTTTATTTCCCACATGTGTAAATAATTCATACACTTATTTTTTTTATTTAGGATAAATACACATTTTTATGTGAATTTTTATTTTGGTATAAAATTAGAAGCCTTTATTGGAGGAGAACTCCATTGAGTGCATATTATGAAGCATCCACTTCAATATCAAAGTGTTGCTAGATATTTGGTAAGGAAAGGATCAATGCTAAGAGAATTCACCCTTCCAAATCCTCAAAAGCTAATTGATATGATGTTTTAAATGTAAACTTGGTCTTCTCCCCCACTTTGGTTTCTTGGATTATGGGCCATGCAAGATAAGAGAATCCAAACAAGAACCAATAGTAAACATTAGCTAACCCAAATAAACTTTTGATTTTTGTAATTATTATTAGTGCTAGTAATTATTTGATGATTATAATTTATATGGGTTAAAATTTACATCATAATTTTATACAATGTATCCTATATATTATAAAATTTTTAAAGAAAAAACACTTATCCATGTTTGCATAAAGCTTATGATTTCATAGGGTGTCCATAACTTGTCAAAACTGATGCAAGTGCTCCTCCCATGTCTTTTTGAAAATAAGGATGTCATCCAAGTAACAAAATATAAAGGAATTAATGAATGGTCATAAGAAATCATTCATCATCTGTTTAAATTTTGTAGATGCATTGCTCAAGCCAAATGGCATGGCTAGCCACTTAAATATACCTTCCTTTCAATTAAACACTATCTTCCAAATGTCATATGGATGAATGAGTAATTGATGGTATCTTAAATTTTGACCAATATTTTTGAATAACTTACTTCCTTAAACTTGAATATGAGGTTGCTAATGCATGAGAATGGCCACTCATTCTTGATAGTGATTTTGTTAAGGTCATTATAGTAAATATTGAGTCAACACATCTCATTTTTATTTCAAGCTAACATGATTAGGATTGCATAAGGTGATGTACTATGTTAAATATGGACTTTTTTTATTAACTCATGGATTTATCACTTAATCTCTTCATTTTATATCACTAAAAAACTATATACTGGTCCATTTGGAAGGTGTTTCCCAAAGACCAAGTAAATGAGATGTTTTACTTGGCAGTGGAGGTGCACACGAGTGGGTGTAGTGAAGACATATGTTAATCTATTTGGTTCTATTCAACTTGTTGTATATTCTTATTCTACATGGTGACATGCTTGGCTACGATGGTCTGCTAAGTCATATTTAGCATAATAAAAACTAACATAAACTTACCACTATGATCACATATGTCTAAAATTATTATATACTCTAATTTTGAATGATGCACCAAAGTAAATGAGCCTATTTGGGGTCAATAATAACATTATCTATTTTATAAAACCTATGTTTTCATATCTACTCAATTTTTTTGACTTTCTAATGAGTATTCAAAGAATCAAGTTAAATGTGTTTTGGATAAAGAAGATTACAACCAAGGTGGGGTTTGCATTGGTGGAAGGGCGTCTCAACATGCCACTTTCAGTTTTTCCACCATCTAGGTGGTGAGTGAACTCATATTTTTTGAAGTTTCTCATCTAAAATGGCATGTTATACTTCAAAAATTGAGGAGAGGTCACTATTATACAATTGAAAATTTTCATAAAGGATAGGCCATAGACTCCAATCTTGAGCATATTTGGAAAAAAATTATAAGATAACCTTACTTACCTTCTTAAACAATATTAGGTTCTTAACCCATGGGACTATGGAAAAGGGGACACCATAATAGGCAAGAACTAAATGCCATAATAGAGATTGTGAATCTAGAGAAACTTAGCTTTAATGCCATAACCATCTATTATTAAGTGGGGTTTGATCAATTATCATGATTTATAAATGAACTAAGTCACAAAGGAACTTATAATTTTAAAAATAATGTGTGTGAGAAAAATAGAGTATAGGCTTTGATATTTCTAAGGTTATTAGCCATAAGGGATACCTTGAGTAATACAGTGCTAAAGTAAAATTTCACAAGATTCATCTCCCTCAAAGAACCAATTGATCCATTCAAAACAAACACCATTAACTTAGATTTTGACATCTATAAGGACAATCCCTCCTATTTCTTTAGGTTTATAGTAAATGTCCCATGCCACCTTTTGAAATCCCTTAGAGACTTTAGGGTTGGATAAATAAAATAAATTAATAATATTTCAAGTTTAGCATAGGCCAAAATATAGGGAGCCCAACATGAGGAATAATACATATAGGTTATTTCAATAACTTCAAAAAAAACATGAAACTTTACTTATAGGGAGATATGTTTGGTATCCCAAAACACTATCTTTTTCTCCACTCTTTGGATGACATAGTTTCAATAATTAGAAGGAGAATATTGGAATACAAATGGGATGCCGAGGAACTTGAATTGTTGAACATGATTAATAAGGTATCATTATACTTTTACAACCAAATTGGAAAGGGGGAGTTGGATTTTATATAACATTGAGTTTTATTCCATTGAATATAAGACACAAAGGCCATACAAAAAAATATAGTCACTCCATGGCATTAGCGATAGATTCCTCTTCCTCCACCAATGTGAGAAAGAAATCATAAACACTGTGACCATTATTCATCTAATTTTGGGATTGAGAAAGGGAAATGGATTTAACCAAACCTATAGAAGTGTATTTAGGTAGGAGATAATTCAACCCTTCAACATCTAAAACATATAAGGAATGGTATAAGAGGACAACCTTATCTAATGGATATGAAAAAACCATTTTTTTCCATATTAAACTCAATTAATGGTTATTTTTATTATTGGAAATAAGATTATCATTGATGTCATAAGGGACATTATGAGCATGTTATTAATGTTCAAGACTAAATATTATGATTATAGGATCCTATCAGAGGTCAAGGATGATTGGAATACTTGTGTGCATGAATGAAATTCATCCGGTTCTTCATATTTATCATCTAGACATTTTGGGTCTATGATAGGAAAATATGAGAAGGCATATTGATGACATCACCATTGCTACCTGTGAATGAGTATGGGGGAGTTGGTCACATGGTTATAATCACACTAGTCCTTAGTAGTTATTCACCATATTTGAATACATGCTACATAGCGTGACAAAATATATGCTTGAGCAAAGTAGGGCTTTAGGACATTTTGACAATGTTTTCTAACACTTAGTCAAATTTACAAATTGCAAGAAATAGATGAAAATGTATTTTGATGATGCAATATCTTGCACATATGAAAGCTTAAAGAGTAAATGGATATATGGATTGAATCTCCTATGTAAGAGAAACATATGTGTTAATTTATAGGTCATGTGAATAAGTGTAACAAGAGTTATGTAGGTGTAAAGTTAGCCCTCTGGGCACACTGAAATGGTCTCTATACTTATACAAAATCTACACAAGGTCTTGAAAAGTTATCATGATTTAATAAAGATCACTTATGGACATTTATAAAAGAAATATATAGAATATTTGTTATGGGTTTCTCAATAACATCTTGAATATATGGTGCATAGGTTCAAATGAGAAGGAATGAGCTCATAATTGAATTATCTTTGCTCTCAGACTAAATAGGGTTTCTCAGTAAAACCTTAAGGGTTCAAGTCATGCTGTAAATATGAATTTTATATTATGAAGTTGACTAGATATAGTTAGGACCTGGTGGTTTAAGTTATAACTTAAGCCTTAGTCATCATTGTAAAACTATCCCTTTGACCTATTAATTACCAGTTCAAGTAGTGTTTAAAGGACTCAATATTTCTTAAGTCTTATAATTTATATTATGTCCCAGTTTGATCAATGTCACTTCATCCTATGTAGATTTGAAGGGTCATTTCCTTCAGGCATTTTACCCTTGAAAATTTTCTGAAGGACACTTGAAAAAGGGTCATTTTGCCTTTGCAAAATTTCTAAAGGATCATTTCCTTCAAGCATTTTTCCCTTGAAAAATTCTTGAAGGGCACCTTCAAAAGGTCTAAAGGGTAAGTGTGGAGGGTGAAGGACACTTTCAATAAGTTTGAAGGGCACTTTCAAGAGATCTAAAGGACCATTCCAAAAGGTTGAAGGGTAATTTTTTAGGGTCAGTGCCCTTGACAAAACTTCTAAAAGTTACTTTTCAAAAGCATAAGAGTATGTTTAAAGGGCCTAAAAGGTACTTTCAAAAAAGTTGTGGATCATAAGTCTTATTTCCTTTAGGCATTTTTCTCGTGAAAAAAGTCTGAAAGAATTATAGTTCTTTGGGAAAATTATAAAGCTCAATTTCTACATGGAGATTATTTTAGAGAAAATGTCTAAAATAATTGTCCTAATGAAGATAAAAGGTCGAAGACTCAATTTTGTGGGAAAAGTGTGAAGTCAAAATCCTTCAAGGAAATTGTCTCGAACATTTTATTTAAGATAATTATCCTCATAGAATACCTAAAAGAATTATTATAGGATAATTGTGTTAAATAAAAACCCAAAGTAGAAGTGTCAAGGATAAAGAAAATCCCAAAGAAAAGTGTTAAAACAAATAAGAATATCTAAGACAAAGAGCTCACTGATCAAAATTGCCATGGAATAAATTCCCAAAATAAATTTATAAATTATAGGTATGATGGTCTCATGGATGTCTTTTGATAGGCACATAGATGTCATCTTTAAGCTATAGGGACTAGCCATTTGGATTCAAATGCTTCAAGATAGTAGCATGAGCATTAATTTTAGACCCTATGAAGTAGCCATTTGTTTTCAAATGGAGGTAGATCCAAAAATGTGCATTAATGTGGAGCAAGATGATTTGATGACACATGATCAAAGTTGGATAGTCTAGGGAAGATAAGAAACCTATGGGGATGCTAAGTGGCACATCCTTGGAGCCAAGAATAGGTAATATCTAATAACTCCCCACCCCTTGAATCATGATCTAATGGAGCACATTTGCTCTAGAAATTGAGATTAGATGGTGTGAGTTTAGTGTCAAAGGTCAAGCTTGTAATGTATAATAAGGCTCAAGCATGTTACCATAGATCAACATTATATTGCTAAGTGTATACATTTCAATTGATGGGGTGTATTAATTTAAGGTTTCAAATTAAGATAAAAGTAAACATAGTGATGACACATGTTGTAACCACATTATAGAAACTATTGAGAAGCCAATGATATTTGATCCTTTGGGTTGAGATTTTATGGCTTACATTTTTTGAGGTAAGGAGGATCTAATAGTGCGAGCCAAGATAGAATTTTCAAAGGGCCTAGATTATATAAGGAAGTGACAAGTGTCTAGACTAGAGATGATTTATTGAATTAGTCATTCTTAGAGCCTAAAAATGCCTAGTTGGATTTGATGTGGCATGAAAAGTGTCAATATTAGTTGGGAATCCAAGGATTAAGTGTTATTTCATAGATGTGGCAATGAGTCAAAGCACAATAGAAGGTCTAAAAGTTATTCTAGAGCAAATATTTCAAATCATGATCATGGATAATTTTCTATTTCATGTCACAACTAGATAATTCCCAACCCATCATCATAAGGTAATGGGTTTCCCTTAGCATGCACAAAGAAGATAATTTATGTCCAAAAGCTTCCATGATTTGTAATCGATCAGTGTGAGAGAATTTATAGATAAGTTTCACATGAAGACAAAATATATTTGGCTTTTCAAATGTTTTTCTCCCTCAAATTGTGTAGGTGAGTGGTCAAGATCATCCCTAGGTAGTTTTATATGATGACAAATAGTTTCTCAGGCCTCCACTATGAATTTCACCATCCAGATCATGAATTCATCATTATCTTTAGTAAAAAAAGATCAAAGGTTTTTTGTAAATATTCATCATTCCTTACAAAGGTAGTTTCAACAATGATTATTTTCTTACAAATGGATGAGGATCTCAGGCATGGCAAAGTGAATATTCTAGCTAGAAGTATCTTGGTGGACTTGAAGGCTTGTCTTAAAGTATTAAAAATGATGACCCATAGTTCTAGAATCAAAAAGGTAAAAAATGTATAAATAGAAGGCTTATCTTTTAATCTAGAGGTTGGTTGGCCATTGTGTTGGTCATTATGTTGGTCTATGTCTTCCTTAGTATAGGATATTCCACATTTTGGGATTACTACTATGCATGTTTTATCTCTCTTGCTAAGGTGGTTTCATTTTTATAACCATTAGCAAGCTCTGAGAGCATCTCTATATGTCTCTCCTATCCAACATGGAGAAAATCCATCTTGCTTGTCCCCATGACAATATTTTGAAATGTTGATGTATGTAATATTTTTTTGTAAAGTTAATGAAAATACATGTGTTTCTTTGCTATTTTATGTTGATGAAGTGTAGTAATATGTTTTACAAATGTTATTGATAAGACATCTCATTCCTTGTTCATTATTGGTTGTCATCTTGGTCTTAGAGCTAGGTTATAAATCCCTTTCTACATTATATTTAGAAATATGTTGTTGAATAACTTGTTAGGGCACCCTAGGTTTATGGATTCAAATGGGAAAATAGTAAATCTCTGTTAGTAGTTCCATTAGCTTGAATTTAAGTTTTCTACATCTTTGCATCAGATGATGTCATGAATGTTAAAAGAATCCCTGTTGATTGAAGACCTCGATCACACGATACTCCTTTTTTATAAATAACTATCTTACCAAGCATATAACACACCCTTTACAGATCTTAAGTGTTATTTTCCTATAAATTCATAAACATTAAATATTTAACATGTGATTGTGTTTTGTGATTTAAGGCCCAACATTAAAATCTTGTATTCATCCCTTGTGTTGTTAAAGATTCTTTCGAATGAAGGTTGCAATCAAATCCATATCTATCTTTAGTAGTTTGTATTTATCTTAGAACATTTTCTCATTTTTTGTAATAACCCTTCTTGAGTGGATTTAGTGAGTTTGGTTGTGTTCTAGTTAGATTTGTGTCTCTTTATGCTAATAATCCCCATGGAGATTAAATTGTAGAATCTCTCCATCTAAGCAAGCTACCCCATAGGTCCTCTCACCTCAGTTTAGGCAAAGATAGAAGTAGCAAGGAGCCGACCATACTCTTTGTAGGTGCTTCTGAATCATTTTCTATGTCTTTTCTATTTGAGATGCCAAACCCTCCCCTAGCTACAAGAACATTCTAGCAATTTTTTCATCTTTGTTTGCTATTTTATTAAAGTGTGCAATGTTGAGTGCAAGATATGTACAACTAGGAACCAACACTCTTATGGCATTGTTATCAAGCAAAGAAAAGACACCCATGGAATTTGTGTTGATAGGGACTCTTGCAGAGAGCTAGAGATGTATGCATTTCAAATTTGAAGGTTCACTACTTGTTATTTGCTATTGTTGGACTATCTTGGCAATTAATACCACATCACTCCACTAGGGACATTCTAGGAATTCTTAAGGCTTGATAATTGACTTCTGCTGCATTTGTTGCAAAGTGATGAAAATATTATATGTTGTAAGGTGCCTTTTCCCTATGAAAATTATTTTGAAAATTTTAGTGTCTTTGATTTCTGTCTCATTAAGTTTAACAAGTTTTATTTTTAGCATATATCACAACAATTTGTTAACAATTATATTCTAGAATTTTGATTTTAGTGGCAACTCTGACTTTATTTTCTAGTTTCAAGGAAGATCAGTGCCTATTTTGAATATCTTCATTTAATATTTGATTATTTGTTCTATTTATTGAAAATATGGAAGGATTGAGATCATCCTTCAAAGGTGTCTCATTAGAACCTTGTCTCACTACTACGTTTGCATCAAATATGAAGGAAACAAGTTTAGAGGCCAAAATGGAAGTGCTTGATCTGTTAAATGCCCAAGTAAATTTTATGGATTTTGATCTTAACATTAATTGGTGTGATAAGTGTTTCCTCCTCCATCTCCCATATGATATCACTGAACCAAGTGATGAAGATTTGGATGAACCTAAGTATGTATCACCCGAATATGGGATCTTTATGTTCGATTGTTAAGACTCAACTTGACCTTTGACAAAACTTCTAAAAGGTACTTTAAAAAAGAATAAGGGTATGTTCAAAGGGCCCAAAGGGTATTTTTATCAAAGTTGTTATGGATTAGAAGTCCTATTTCCTTCAGGTATTTTTACCATGCAAAAGGTTTGAAAGAATTGTAATTATTCGGGAAAATTGCAAATATCAATTTTTGCAGGGAAATTCTTTTAGACAAAATGTCCAAACTAATTATCCTAATGAAGACAAAAGGTTGAAGACTCAATTCTTATGGGAAAAGTGTGAAGTTAAAATCCTTCAATGAATTTTTTTTAGACATTTTGTTTGAGATAATTGTCTTAAGAAAATGCCTGAAAGAATTTTTGCAAGATAATTGTGCTACAGGAAAGCCCAAAGTAGAAGTGTCGAGGATAAAAAAATCCCAAAGTAGAAGTGTCAAAGAAAATAGAAATGATGAAGACAAATATCTTGTTGATCAAAATTTTGATGGAATAAAGTCCCTAAATAAATTTTCAAATTTCAAGTATGATGTTCTCATGGATGTCAACTTTAAACTACAGGGACTAGCCATTGGGATTTAAATAATCCAAGATAGTCATACGAGTGTCAATTTTAGACCCCATCGATTATCCATTTGTTTTCAAATGGAAGAAAATATAATGATACACATTGGCATGGAGCATGATGATCCGATACTATGTGATCAAAGCTAGATAGTCTAGGGAATATAGGAATCCCATGGGGATACCAAGTGTCACATCCTCAAGGCTAAGAATAGGCAATATCCAATGATTCCCCACCCCTTAGTTCATGATCTAATGGACCACATTTTATCAAAAAGTTGAGATCAAATAGTCCAAGTTCAAAGTCAAAGGTTAGATTGTGATGCATGATAAGGATCAAGCATGTTCCAATCAAATGATGGTACATGGTTAATCATACACCATCCAATTGATGGGGTGCATTAAGTCGAGGTTTCAAACTAATCCCAAAGTGAACATAGTGATGACACATATTGTAACCACATTATACAAATTATTGAGTAGCCAATGACATTTGATCCTTTGGGTTAAGATTATATGGCTCAGTTAAGGAGGATCTAATGGTGTGAGCCAAGACAAAATTTTCAAAGGGAATGGATTATATAAGGACATGAAAAGTGTCTAGATTAGAGCCATTTTATCAACTTAGTCATTCTTAGAGCACAAAAATGCCCAATTGGATCTAACATGGCATGTCAAGTGTCAATATTGGATGGAAGCTAAGGATTAAGTGTTATACTATGGATGTGGCAATGAGTCAAAACATAGAAGAAGGTCCATGAACCATTCTAAATTGAATATTTCTACTCATGATCATAGATCATTTTATATTTCATGTCACAATCAGAGCATTCTTGAATAATAATCATAAGGTAATGGGTTTACCTTAGCGTGCATGAAGAAGAGAATTTATATCTATAATCTTCTATGATTGTCAATTGATCAATATGAGAGCATTTCTCGATAAGTTAACATGAGGATAAAATCTATTTGGATTTTCAAATGATTTTCTCCCTCTAGTTGTGCAGGTGAGTGGTCAAGAGCATCTCCAAGTGGTTGCATATGATGACAAATAGTTGTTCAAGCCTCCACTATGAATTTCACCATCCATATAATGAACTCACCGACATTATCAAGCTCTAAGATCATCTCTATATGTCTCCCCTATCCAACATGGAGAAAATCCACCATGCTTGTCCCCATCATAACATTTTGAAATGTTGATGTATGTAATATTTTCTTGTAAAGTTAATGAAAATACATGTGGTTCTCCACTAGTTTTTGTTGATGAATTATATTAATATGTTTTACAAATTTTTTTGATAGGACATCTCATTCCCTACTCATTATTGGTTATCATTTTGGGCGTAGAACTAGGTAATAAATCCCTTTATATGTTATATTTGGAAACATGTTGTTGAATAAATTGTTAGGGCACCCTAGGTTTATGGATTCAAATGGGAAAAAATCATATCATTCCTAGTATTTCTATTATCTTGCTTTTAATTTTTATACATCTTTGCATCAAATGATGTCATGAATGTTAAAAGAATCCTTACTGATTGAAAACCTCCATCACACCATCCTCCATTTTATAAATAACTACTATCATGCCCTATCCTACCCTACATATAACCTACCCTTTGCATGTACTAAGTGTTATTTTCTTGTAGATACATAAAAATTATATATTTAACATGTGTATACATTTTGTGCTTTAAATCCCAACATTGCAATCTTGTATTCAACCCCTATGTTATTGAATATTATTTTGAATGAAGGTTGTAATCACATTCATATCTATCTTTAGTAGCTTGTATCTAGCCTAGAACATTTTTTGATTCTGTGTGACAACCCTTCTCAGGTGGAGTGATTGAGTTTGGTTGTGTTCTAGTAGGATTTGTGTCTCTTTATGTTGATAATCCCCATAGAGATTAAATTAAAAAATCTCTCCATGTGAGCAAGTTACCCCATAGGTCCTCTCACCTTGGTTTAGATAGATGTAAAAGTAGCATGAAGTTGACATTGCCCTCTATAGGTGCCTCTCAATCATTTTCTATGTCTGGTCCATTCTAGATGCCAAACCCTCCCCTAAATATAATGACATTCTAACAAGTTTTTCATCTTTATTTTCCATTTGATTCAAGTGTTTAAGACCAATCTTAGGAGGTGTAAAACTAGGAACCATAGAAGGTATGATGATAATTAGGTCTGTAAGAGTGTTGTTGAGAGTAAATTCAGTTGGTAATGGCAAGGCCAGTTGGTAGTGAGTTGTGTCAATAAGTTTGGAAGAGTGTTATTGTATGAGAGTAGTGATATGACTGTGTTATTAGTGTTATTATTTCAAATTCAATGATATAATTTAGGTGAGTATGTTTAATCATAGTCAAAGTGTCTTGTGAAGCTTAATCTAGACCTTGTGAGAAGGTATGTGCAGGTAGCATGATGAAATGAGTGAGCTCAAAAAAGTGAGAAGTTTTTTGGAATTATTTGATCATGGGAGTAAGGTGTAGAATCATCCATGAGATTATAAGGGTGAGTCTACATGGGTAGGACCTTTACATCAAGTTTGCACCTAGACCACTCCTAGAACCTACCTAGCCTAATGATGTATCATGAGTTATTGTCAAGGCATGTGAAGGATGTATGGTAGTGTTTAAGAATGATAAAGATTGTATGGAATGATATTTAGATTTTTATAGTGATAGTGAGGTGTTGATAACATGTAAATAGTCATGAAGGTTAGTTTTAAGGCCTAATGTGGCTTACAGCTTAAGGTATAGAGAGTAAAGAGAGAGAGAGTGTGACCTAATAAGGGGTCCTGATTAGATTTCAAGGTGTTTGATATCATGTAAGAATTTTTATAGGTGAGGTATGTTTTTAAAAGTTTTTTCATGTATTTCAAGGTCTTAATGTGAATTAAAAGTCATGAAAAGTTATTTGGAGGTCTCTTGAATGCTCAAAACGAAAGGTTCTCAACCTAAGAAAGATTTTATTATGATCATTAGCTCATCAAAATTTTGCATGGGACCTAATATATTTGTGAGATATGGGGAAGGATCTTAGGTAAAATTTCCATGCATTAGATTTTTAATTGAGTGGATATGCTTTATGAATGATTTTTAAATTAAAGATAGGGTTAATCCCTCTAAGAACCCTAATAAGGACCTAATATTGAATATGTTGATCAAAAGTGTCAATAATGGATTAGTATGCCTATAAATCTATTAGATATTTTATTAGACTCTCCCATGTACCTCTAGGTGGTATTGGTTAGAGAGAGGAGAGAGAGAATATTGAGTTATATGCTTGTTTGGGTAGATGAATAAAGTTGGGGGAAAACAAGGTAACACAATGAAAAATAAAAAGCATTTTGTGTAAAGGGCATACTCCATTTTTTTTAAAAAACCAATGCAAAATACGCAAGGGTCAGTCCTGAAACTAAAGGTCATATGCCCTTTTTAATCCATTTTTTTTTGGAATCAAACTTTTGAAAGCCAAGTAATTTTTTTCTATTTTGCAATTAGAGGTATTGGTTTTACAGCGTATATTTTCTAAAGTAAATGTTAAATATAAGTTAATTTATTTTACTAAATATAAAAAATTAGGGCCACTCAACATCTTTTAAAATTGACTATAGAGCTATAGGATTTACCATTTAGAAGATAGTTTTTCAAATTTGATTCCAACCAATATTTAGTTTTTAAATTTTTAGGATCAGAGAATAGAATGAGAAACAAGGTTACAAATCATGTTACATATGTAATAGATATAGATACCATTGAGTATTACATGTCTATTTTACCTAATTAAGTATTCACTATCTACTTTATATATTTGAGTATGCTCTACCTGATTAAATAAATAATCCATGGCTCGATCCCAAGGAGTATGCCCTACCTAAATACACAAGTCATATCTTGATATTTACTATTCCCTAATAGTGTCAAATTACATGTTCCACTAACTCAACCTAGTCTACTTCAAGGTCCTTTAGAAAATTTCTTACAATTAGGTCTCTTCTTAATCATAAATTATCTCTTGGTCTCTCACAAAAGGTCTTCTGAGTATTGGTATTGAAATACTAATTTCCTTATTCTTTACTATTATCTCTTAACATCTTAGCCTCTATATTCAGATCAAAATGCACTTTCAATGAATTAAAATATGGTACTCAATCCTAAGATAGTAATATACCTTCAAGAAAAACCCTTATTTTACTCCTAAAGAACTCAATTTTACATCCTCATTTATTTGAATAATATTATGAAGGTTTCACCAATTATTTGACTCAAGCTTCTTATTGCATGAATAATTTCAACTCAAAACTTATATCACAACAACTCTACCCTTTATAGGCCTATTAGGCCAAATTCTACTTCTTAAATATTTGATAGAAAGAGGTCTACACCTACCTTTTTTTTTGACTCATTCAATTCAAAAACTCAATGAAAATATCAAGACAATGACACAAGAATCATAGGTGTCTTTACACAATCTCAAAATACCAATTAGATCATCAAAGTGCCTAAAAAGTTGACTAAGTCCTAAACACTACTATAATATTGTGTATAGGTGTGTTTGGTATTGAAAAGGTGTTATTAATCTAAGTTCATCAAAGGATTTTTATAAATCTTCATTAAGATTTTTAAAGATCTATCTCTGAGGATAAGAAACCAAATCCCTTTCTTGCTTTCTTAAGAATTATAGTTCAATAGAAACTCTACTCTTTAGGTTCAGATGGTCTACTCTACTTATAAAGATATTGACTTGTATTAACTATCAAATTCTTTGAATCACTTTATTTTTAAGTATTTAATAGTTTTTACATAATAATATTGGACATTCATAAGGGGTTTATACTCAATCAACAAAGTTGGAGATGAATTATACTTGGATTTTTCTATCTTTGCCTTATAATCTTATTAACAACCTTATTATTAACATAAAAAATTAACTTTAATTAATGGGTATATCAATATGCATAAACTAATATCCTATAGCATGCAAATTATAACATATATATATTAATGATATAGTCATTCATACATTACATCTACCACATACATGGTACTACATGCAGGTATTTGGTCACTCATACATAACCTCTTCATTTGGTCATGATATGGTCACTCATATTGGACATGAATGTAGATAATAACCCTAGATCACTCCATTTGCACCTAAACCATTAACCCCAAACCCTTAACCCCTAACCTTAAATATTAAAACTGAAACCCTAAAAATTAAAACCTAAATCTTAAACCCCAAACCCTAAGCCATAAACCCTAAACCATGAACACTAAATAATATACCTAAACCCTAAAACATTAACCCTAATACATTATCCCTAAACCAAAAAATAATAATCCATTAAACCTAAACTATTGACCCTAAACATATAAAATTAAAACATCAAACTCTATACTTTATACCTTAGACCCTAAACCCTAAAACCTAAATGTAAGACCTTAACCCTAAACCCAAACCATAAAACTAAAATCCTAAACCATAAAACCTAAATGTAAGCCATAAGTCATAAACCATAAGTCATAAATCTTAAACATTAACTCCTAAACTAAAAACTCTAAACCCAAATTGAAAACCCAAAACCTTAAACACTAAACCTAAGTCCCTAAACCCTTAACCCTAAATCCTAAACCTAAAACCCCAAACCATAAACCCTAAACTATAAATACTAAACCTTAAGTTTTAAACCCTAATCCCTAATCCTCAAACACTAAACACAAATTTCCAAACCCTAAACCCTCAACCAAACCCCCAAGACCAAAACCCTAAACCTTACACCATAAACCCTAAACTCTAAGTGTGAAACCATAAATGCAAAACCGTAACCCCAAACACCAAGCCCCAAAAACTAAAATCTAAAATCTTGATCCCTTGAGCCATAAACCATAAATCCCAAAACTTTAAGCATAAAATATAAATAATAAGGCCTATAACCTAATCCATAAGCCATAACATTAAAACTTGAACCCTAAACACTAGTCCCTATACACTAAACCCTATGTTTTGAATCTTGAACCATCAACCATAAACCTTAAACCCTAAATTTATAAATCCTAAACCTCTATACATAATCCATAAGCTTGAGTTATTACCTATATAGAAAAAGGAGAGGGGACATTGGCTAAGCCATATCTTGAAATGATAGGGGTCATTCTAACCTATATAGACAAAGGAATGACTAGGGACATTCATTTAAAAGGCTTGAAAATTATTCAAGATGAATTCCTCAATAATTTGTGGTTTTTTTAATCAATGGGTCTATTAATATGCATAAATGTCTAGCCTGTAGCATTCAACTTATAACATAAATATAATAATGATACAGTCATTCATACATTACATCTACCCCATACCTAGTACTACATGTAGGTATGATGTCACTCATACATGGCATATCTCTATATTCACAATAAAATCACTAATATTAGACATAAATTTAGCTAATCACCCTATTACACTTCATTTACACCTAAACCATTAACCCCAAACCCCAAACCCTAAATACCATAAACTTTGAACATTAAACCCTACACCTAAACCCTAAACACCATAAACCTTGAACACTTAACACTAATACATTATCCCTAAACCCAAAAAAATCACACCTAAAACCCAAAACCTAGACCCTAAATATAGACCCTTAAAACTTTAAACCCTAGACTTTATACCCTAGACCCTAAGCCCTAAAACCTAAACTTTAAGCCCTTAACCCTAAAGTAAAAACCATAAACCTAAAATCCTAAATACTAAACACTAAACCATAGAACCAAATATTCAATTTCCACACTCCCTTATTGGGAATACCTATAGGTGTGTATGCAGGAGGTCTCTATGTGAATGTATGATATTTGATAATGTACATGGTAGACTAGTTCCATAACCTATATTATACCTCCACTATTGGTGCTATGAATCTATTCCCTATCTCTAAACTTGATCAAGCTCTCAGACTAGTTAAAATACTTATATTACAACCCTACAAGACATAAAGAAACACACCACACACTTATGCTTCATGAGCACTTATGGAACACACACACAAACATAACCAACTAACTCAAACACAAACTAACCTAAAAGAAACTATTCTTCAAGAAGATATAATTGCACTTGTGTTCATCAAAGGGAGTCATTATGGTGATTTCTTATTCATATTCACTTGGGACATCCTCTTTATTAGCTATGGCTTGATCTTGTTCTTCTTCACTTACTTCCCATAAAGTGGTCTCTTTTTCAAGGAGGGATAAGATGGGAGGGTGATGGATAGGCTCATGAGATGCTGATGAGGTATGAGGTGTGATGGAAGGATTATGAATGGATTAGGGAGAAAGGACATCTTGTGTAAGCTCATGAAACTCCTCAAATCTGACATAGGACTCTTTAATTTATTCCTTGAAAACTACCTTCATCAATTTGCATTCCTTGAATGTTCCATAGTAGACTAGGGACAAATGAAATCATTACACTATGACATCAAAAATTATTAATAAAATCCATTATGTACCACATTCATTTAGATAGGTTACAAGTCAACTTGATAGGAAGGATACTTAAGGAGTCCTCTATAATTATAAAATCATTTCTTAGTCAAACTAACCCTCAAAGAAGACTTTTCTTCCAATTATTCCCAAATAGGTAATTAACAAGGTTTTTAGAGGTTTTAGATAGTTTTACCTCTTAAGGATAGTTCATAAAATTATGACATCTACACCCTAAATAAATTCCACTAGATCCTTACTTAGGACCATCTCCAACCTATCCTAGCTCCTCATACTCCTGTGTTAGGTATCTATTTTGATGTGAGCTTCCAAACTTGGCCTCTTGAGCTCTTAAAGGCATTCTATGCACCCTATCATGTTCTTGAGGAAAGAAATGATCTCTCTATGGCTTTCTCTATAAAATAAATGTTCTCACACACCTTATATATCTACATAGAGCTCCTCCAATGCTTTAGAAGGTTCACTTGGTGTTAGAAGTGAGGCTACATCTACTTAGGGATTTTAGGCCTAGTTAAGGCTTAGTAGGCCTAATCTACACATAGCTACTCATCAACACATATGAGTATTTGTTATTATTATGATGACTCCCATGTGTTTTATCATGTTTTACACATCCTCCTACATCTCATTTCAAGGTTTTTATAGTCTCTAACTCATTTCGTTACCCTTTTCATATTGAGCCTACAAGATGTTTCCTCTTAGGAGTTCCCTCTATCTGAGACAAAATAGAGGTAAATTCCCCTATTTTCCAAGATAAAATTATGATATTATTTGCTTGGTCAATTAATGTGGAGTTTCTATCTTAGACCCTTTTATACCATGTTCCACATCTTCTATAGATAATAACCCTAGTGAACTCCATTTCCACCTAAACCATTAAACCCAAACCCCTAACCCTAAACACTAAAATTTAAACCCTAAACATTGAAACTTAAACCCCAAACCCTAAGCTATAAACCATGAACCATGAACACTTAATAATATATGTAAATCCTATACCCTAATCCATAAACCCTAAACCCTTAACCCTAATACATTATCCCTAAACAAAAAACAATAATCCATAAACCCTAAACTTAAACCCTATACTTTATACCTTAGACCCTAAACCCTAAAACCTAAATGTAAGTCCTTAACCCTAAACACGAAACCATAAACTTAAAATTTTAAATCCTAAACCCTAAAACCTAAATGTAAGCCCTTAACCCTAAACACCAAGCCTAAAACCATAAGTCATAAACCTTAAAAAATTAAATCCTAAACCCAAATCAAAAATCAAAAAACAAAAATATTAAACACTAAACCTAAATCCCTAAATATTATACCCTTAACTCTAAACTTAAAACCCCAAACCTTAAACTATAAACTCTAAACCATAAACCATAAACCCTAAATCTTAAACCTTAAGTCCTAATCCCCAAACACTAAATCCTAAACCCTAAACCTTACACCCTAAACTCTAAGTGTGAAACCATAAACCTAAAACCCTAACCCCAAACATGAATCCCCAAACCCTAAATATAAGCTCTTGGTCCCTTTAGCCATAAACCATAAATCCCAACACTTTAATCTTAAAATATAAATTATAAGCCCTAAATCCTAATCCCTAGCTATAACACTAAAAATTGAACCCTAAATGCTAATCCCTATACACTATTTACCCTAAAATGTGAATCTTAAACCATCAACCACTAACCTTAAACCCTAAATTTATAAATCCTAAACTTCTATCCATAAACCATAATCTTGAGTTATCACCTATATAGAAAAAGGAGAGGGGGTATTGGCTAAGCCATATCTTGAAAGGATAGATGTTATTTTAACCTATATAGAGAAAGGAATGACTAAAGACATTCAGGTAGAAGGCTTAAAGGTGGATTAAAGATAAATTCCTAATAATTTATGGGGTTTTTAATAATGTGTCTATAGATATGCATAAATGGATAGCCTGTAGCATTCAAAATATAACATATATATATAATAATGATATAGTCATTTAAACATTACATCTACCTCATACATAGTACTACATATAGGTATGTTATAAATCATACAATAAATATTCTTGTATTTACATATAATCACTTATACCAGACACATATGTAGCTAATCACCCTAGTATACTCCATTTACACCTACACCATTAACCCTATAACCCAAACCCTAAACACAATAAAACTTGAATTTATAACCCTAAACACCATAAACCTTGAACACTTAAACCTAATACATTATCCCTAAACCCAAAAAAATAATACCTAAACCCTAAAACCTAGACCTTAAATGTAGAACCTTAAAACCTTAAACCCTAGACTTTATATCCTAGGCCCTAAGCTCTAAAACCTAAACTTTAAGCCATTAAACCTAAATCCAAAACCATAAGATTGAAATCATAAATCCCAAAAACTAAACCATAAAACCTTAACCTTATATTTCCTTAATGTTAAACACTAAACCTTAAACACAAAATTCAAAATCATGAACCTTAAACCCCAAACCCTAAACCCAAAACCTTGACCCCTAAACTTTTAACACTAAACCCTGATCATAAAACCCTAAGCACTAAACCCTAAACCTTTAAAGTTAAGCCCTAAACCAAAAACCTAGAACCATAAAAACTCAAACCTAAAACCCTAAACCTTAAAACCTAAATGCTAGAACCCAAACAATCAACTCTAAACACTAAACTATAAAATTTGAATCATAAACCCTTAACCTATATCCCTAAAAATGAAACCTAAATGAAAAAAACTAAACATATATTATGGAGACCACACTATAGAGGAATGATGTAAGCATTGGTATTTTAGCTCAACCCCCTCTCCACTTTCCTATCATAATTCCTACATAAGTGCAAAGATTTCAATGCAAAGAGAAAACATGCCATAACAAAGTCAGTGGCACAAATTCTAATAATTTATACTCATGAACCACATCATTATTTGAGAATAAATCAAAAACATGAGAATATCCAAAATTATCTAGCCCTTTCACTCAATGATTTGGAAATAACTATGTTTAGAAGAAGGATTTCACCTCATTCGAAGTAAGTGCAAAGAGGTAATTTTTAATCTATTGTCATTTTTCATCATCCCTCATCATTCAAAATTATTTTTTTCCATGAAATATAAAAGATGATATTATCTTATTTTCACCATGTAAATTATTCAATAATCTCCCTAGAGTAATCCATCATGACCCTATCTAATCTACTAGACATGAATGATAATAATCACCCTAGTACACTCCAATCAGAATAAAAGAAATTTAAACACCATTCAAGATTCATCTAAAAAATATATTATTTAGTATAAAAAAAATTTATATTAACTATTGGTTGGAACACACTCTACTAGATGAGGGAGTGACTAGGGATGATGATATAATGATAAGGTATGATGAGTGACAATGAGGGAGTTGTTATGGATATTGAGGGATGAGGACATATGAGGAGGGGGTGATTAAGGGTGGTGAGGGTTGATGAGGGAGTGGTTAGGGATGATGAGGGGTACAATGAAATATGATTAAGGATTGATTAGGGATGATAATAAATGATGATGGTTAATGAGAGAGTTATTAAGGATGATGAGGGATGATTAGAGCATGACTAGGGATAATGCTTAGGATGATGAGAGAGTGATTAGGTATGATTAGGGTTGATGAGGTTTGATGACTTGGAGTGTTTAGGGATGATGAATTACAATGAGGTATGATGAGGGATGATAAGGGAGTGATTATGGGTGATGAGGTTGATAAGGGTGTGATTAGTAATAATGAAGGATGATGATAGCTAATGAGGGAGTGATTAGGGATAATGAGGGACAATGAAAACTGATGAGGGAATGAATAAGGATGATAAGTGAATACAAGGGTTGATGAGGGAGTGATTAGGGTTGATGAGGATAAATAAGGGAATGGCCTATGTGAATTTAGAGTGCTAGAATAGGACTTTATTTTACATGACTTGACTTTGGAATAATGCATGATATTAGAATTGAAGAATGCATAGATTGATCATCTATCTGATTTTTTTTAGAGTGAATGGTATATTTTTAGAATGAATTTTAATGGTGTGTTGATTTATTATATTTTAAATTGAGTCTATTAGGGTGATTAGTTACATTCATGTCAAGTATAAGTTATCATATCATGATTACAGGTAGATGTCATGTATGAGTGAATGCATACATATATGGAATAGGTATGAGATAGATGTTATGTATGAGTGACCATATCATGATTATAAGTATTTTACAAGTTACATGATACAAGGTAGTCATTTATGTATATTTATAAACCCATTTATTGAAAAACCCATAAATTATTTAAGAATCCACCTTCAATCTTAGGTATTCAATCAGGTACGACATACTCAATTTGGTGAACTATGGGGCATAATCAATGGTATAGATATATTACATATGTAACATGATTTTTAACCTCATTTATCATTCCATTTTTTGATCTTTAAATTATGAAAACTAAGTATTGGTTATAATAGCATTTGAAAAACTATCTTCTAAATGGTAACACCTAAAGTTTTGTAATCAATTTTAGAAGATGTTGAGTGGTCCTAATTTATTATATTTAGTAAAATAAATTTAAATTATAATTTATATATGTTTAACATTTACTTTACTAAATATATGCTTACAAAACCAATACCTCTAATTGAAAAATAGAAAAAATTTACATGGCTTTTAAAAGTCTGATTGCAAAAAAAAACATGGCTTGCAAAGGGCGTACACCATTTGTAAAGGATGCATGCCCTTCTTAAAGTGTGTAATCCCTTTGAAAAGGGTGTGAATCCTTTATAAAGGGCATATGACCTTTGCATAGGGAATACACCCTTTAAACATTTCATTTTTTTCATTTTCCCTCCAAATCTACCTTGGGTATAGGCTTAGGGAGGTTTGAACCTACGTTGAAAATGGTCATGGAGTATCCCACTTAGTTTCTAGGAAATTCAAGAGTCTTTTTCATCTTTATCGACACATCTGATTAGGTAGCTTTTATTTTTTAAACAAAAATTATATGGGTTTGTAGAGGATAAAGTGTAGTTTTATAATATATAATTTTTCTAATGTTAGAATATTATTTATAGTTATTACTTATTTTATGCATAACATAGCTCACTATGGACTATATACATATCATCACAAGTTTCCTTATAAATTTTTGAATATTAATCAAAAGTTTATAAAATTTGTATCTCAACAATCTACACATTATCAACTATGCATTAAAAAAATGATTTTTATGAAGTTAAGGTCAAAAAGTTGTGTTCGTAATCTTGCCATTTTAATTTTCTAGTTATCTTGATTTGTAAAATAAATTAAAAGTTATATATATAATAATAATAATAATAATAATAATAATAATAAAAATAAATTCTTAACAATATTTAATATTTCACCTATCTATATATTAAATTTAATAAAAAAATTCAATCATTTACTCAAAAAAAATGTGTCCATACACATGCACACTCTTTATCTTTTTACAAAAAATGACCAAACTATTATCATAAATGCATCTATTTTGCACACTTTTATCATCTTGGTATTGGAAAAAATTATATATTTAAAAAATACACTCAAAACTACATAATTAATGTTTTTATGTCATTGTCAAATTACTTTTTATAAGTGTCTCTAACATTCTACCAAGCTCAACTATTTTTATTTTCATAAAAAAGGTGTCGCTTTATACCCCACCTTTTGTCCCCCATTATCCTACATCTGCCCAATTTTGAAGAAGTTATTTTAGAATTCAAAATTTGCATTAGAAAAAGAAATAAAATATATAGAGGAATAAGTTAGAGACTCATGTTTCATGTCCATGAATGTTTATGGACAGGTTTTATCCCTCAAGTGTGATAAACTGGCCATCCAAGTTAGTTAGTTGCTAATAGGCCCAATGGTGTAAACAATGAGAAACACATGCATCATTAAGAAGATGAATTGGAATGTGTTTTCATGATATAATGATTAAAACAAGTGAATAAATATTTTTTTTAGGAATTTTAATATATTTTAGTTCTTGGAAGAATCTTTAGAGGTCATGTGTGTGGTGAAAACATTGCTCACAAGTTGACTTGTCTATTTCAAATAAGACAATGAGATATAAGTTCATGAGATTGGTCTGCAAGACCAATATTTTACTTTCAAACATATGATATTTATATTTGATAATTATTTAATTATATAATAGAATCATCTCTATTCATCATAATTCATTTACAATGTCTATACAAGTAATGGAGGTCTAAGTTACCACATCTATGTTTTGAGATAATCTAGTAGTTCTAAGTGACTGAGTTACATAGATGTTCTTAAAGCCTTATATTCTAAGTGGAATTCTCTAATTCATTTGGTTATTACCCTGAGGTCATATATAATCTTTATATATACTTATTTTATCATATTTGATTGTCTTAATTATGTCTGAGCTTAATTCTTGTAAGACAGGTTTTTGAGGTACACATGCTTAATCGAGCAAATTGTGCAAAACCTAGGTAGTAATGAGAAGTTGGTTCTAATTATTTTTTCAGGGTATATTATTGGATTGAATTTAATGGATTTATTTTTCATTAATTATAATTCATGTCATGTCTTTTAGGATTTTAAAATATAGTGTAAGTGGTGAAAATAATGAAGCTAGAATGGCTTGTCTAGCATAGTAAGGTTTGTGTGTAGTTAAGTCAAAAAATTGGTCTGTAAGACCAATAGTTTCCACTAGACCATATTATTTTTATATTTTAATATGGTTTAGATATTTCATAGTATAATTTCATACAATTTAAGTCTTTTAAATTCCCTATATAGGTGTTATAGGGTCAATGTTTAATGATTGTGTTTTTGATAGTCTTAGAAGTTCTGAGTAAGCAAGTTGCAATGATAAGTTTGAGGCTCTATGCCCTGAGTTGAAGTGTCTAATGTATATGGTGATATTTTTGAGGTAATTTATGTTATTTATATGTGATTTTTTTCATTTTTTATGGCTAAATGATGTGTTATCTTTAGTTGTTCAAGACATAATTTTATGTGTGTTCAAAAGCCTAATGTGACTAATACTAATGAGGGGTTTCAAGTAGTGATTTGTTGTAAAATGTCTTATTGAGCATAGAAAATATTATTCAGGGTCTATTTTATTTTTATATGATATGTTATTTCCATGTGTGGAGTTTTAGAGTGTTCCAAGAAAGGCAAAGTGTAATGTGTGTCTAAAGAAGGCCTATTAGGTCTACATAAAGCCTAAAGGAGGATAAGGCCTAATGAAGGTGTGTTTGACTGATTTGTGTGATTTATTCTTATTTATGATGTGTGTTAAGATATATTAAATTCTTAGGCTAAGTGGTTAAGTAATTTTTGTCAACCTATAGGTGTGTGTTCATAAGTTGTGTCTATGAACAAGGCATATTAGGCTTATTTATGTAAGTTAGAGAATTGGATTAAGGAGATAATAAAATAGAATATCCTTGAATCTAAGGATGTCTTATAAACCATTAGAATATATTATAGGGATTGTCATGAATATATAATAGGAGGTCTGAGTATGAAGAAGAAGGGCATATGACCTAATCAGTCTTGAAGAGACCTAATAGAGCAAAGAGGCCTAGAAGGTTTTTTGAGAGGGATAAGATTATGAATAGATAAAGGGGTGGTCATCATGTATTGGTTGAAAAACATACTATTTTAAAGTGATCAAAGTAATCAAGTGGCTAATTTGGTGCTAAGTCATCTTGGGGGTTGGTGCCTCCTTACAAGTGGGTGTTTGGCTAGTTGGGGTTGGTGCTTCAATAAATTTAGTTTTTGACTTATAGGACTATAGTCCATTTGTATATATTAGTGAGTTTTCTTCCCCTTTAGGATTTCCTATATATGTGATGTGTTCTTGTATTTCATGTTTATATGTATGGTTGTTTTTGCTTTGATTGATCTATAAGTTTGTATGAATGGCTCATGAATGTTAAGTAGAATTGAATGAATGTTTTAAAAATTGATTTACCCTCTAGTCATTATGCTTCTAGAAATTGGTAATAGATCTTAGTCCTTTTAAGTGGGAATAATAACCTAAAAGAGATCCTAGAAGCATAAGCATGGATTTTGATGATGACAATGTTTATGGATAGCAATGAATATCAATTCATTTCACAAGATAAGTATGTAAGAGATATGTTGAATAAGTTTGAAGGTAAGAAGAAGTCATCTAATGTAAGTGATAATAATTTTTATGATCATGATGATGACTATGTTGATCAAGTTCATAATGGAGTTATATTCTTGGCTAAAAAAGGAGGTTTATCTATGGAAGAAGATAACATGTATGGTGAAGAAGTATACTATGAAAATGAAGAAGGAGAGGCTAAATTAGATCTTGAAGTTGAGATCATAATTGCCCTAGATGATTTTTAGCACCAAAAGAAGAGGAAGCATGAGTTGAGATCTATCATCAAGGGTCTGAAGAAAAAGATATGTACCTTGAAGAGTGATTGGGTCAAAGAAGCCAAAAGGGATGAGAAGATCATCAAGGATCTCAAGAATCAGTTAGAATGTGTCAATACAAAGTTTAGATCAAAAGAAGTTGAGTATGATCAATTGAATATAGAGATATATTCTTTAAAAGTTGAGCATGAGCAACTCATAGATAAGATGAGCAAGTTTTAGAAAGAGAAAGAGAAGTCAAAACAAGTTAAGAGCACTAACATGAAAGTCAACATAAAGAGACCAATTTGGCTGCCCAATGCAATGAGGTTTTCCAATTATTTTAATGGTTATTGTTTTACTTGTCATATCTTTAGTCTTAGAGCAAGTGATTGTAGAATGGTCTCAAGGGATGAGTTATCATGGGACCATGAGAGAAGAAGTGATCAATCAAGAGGTAAGAACATTAATGTTTTTTGATACAATTGTCATAATGTGGGACACATTGAAAGATTCTATCCTAATAGAGTTAGAAGGCCCACAAGACATAACAAGGTATATGGATCTCCTAGAGTGCATGATAAGAGGCAAACATTTGTATGGAAACCAAAGGCAATCAAGGTGAGTCATGATTAGTATACTAGTAAAAATGGACTATTTTCTAATGTAGAGAAAGGATCATATGTGAAGTAATGTCAAGAACATGTGTTATTTGCATATATTGACAAGTCAATCAAAGAGAAGAAGAAATATGACAAGGTGGATGAGTCAAATGCATCAGTCAAGCCTAAGTGGATTCTAAAGGTAACCTATCGGTATCATTATTGTAAGATGGATGAGAAGAGTGGATTGAATATTTGGGAATATACTAAGTTCATGGTATTTTAGTGCCCTATTAAAATGGGTGACTTTATTAAGCTTCATGGAGACACTCATCTATCTGTAAAAGCATGAGGTTGCAATCAAATAAGGATTCATCTTGAAAGGATTACAAGTTGTTTATGTTGTAAGTTATAAATTATTTTTTTTGTAGATTGTATGTGTATGACAAGGTGAAAGGTATTTTGGTCAGTATGGTCATTATTTTTGAAGATTAGTTCATGAGGATCCATGCTATGAAATGCAAAAGTTTGTACATGATTCATTTTCAGATTTCTTTTTGCATTATTGTGAGTAGTCTAAGAGTTCAGGGAGCTTGGTAGATCTGAGGTTTGAAGTTAGTAGGAATCATGATTAGATATCTAAGGTTGATATCAGTATTCTAAGGTCAAAAAGTAGTCAATTTGTATATGATATTATTGGAAATATTGTCATTGATGTCAAAGGTATAACATTATTGGTGATAAAGGCCCCATTGCATTTAATGGTGTTTTTAATATTCATATCTTGATAATGTGTGTTAATATTTATTTAATATTAATGAATATATTTTTAGTTACATATAATTCAAAAGAGGGCCCATGGAGAAGTCCAAGAGCCACAGAGTAAAGACAAAAGAGGAATGGGATGCATTTTCTTATGAAGATTCATCTTGAGAAATTTCAAGAGTCACCATGTGAAGATAAAAGAGGGTATGGCATATTTTTCCATCAAAGGAAACTTTGAGGAGTATGAAAATTCACCAGGATAAAGACAAAAGAGGAAAGGATGCTTTTGCTTATGAAGGGTCACCATATGACTTTTCAAATACAAGTATATGAAGGGTCATGCAAGTTTGGCACAATTTTCCATGAGGATTGAAGGGTCACAAAGGGTGAATGCCAAAATTCATTTGAAAAGCTATAAATAAAGGCTTGAGAAGCCATTTGTAATATGCAAGAGATTTCATGGTTTGTATTTGTTTTCAAAAAGAGAAAAATAGGAGATATTTTAGAGTTCTATCATTTTTTGAGTAAGCAACATTGAGAGATGGTTGTGTTTTATACACAAGAGGGGTTGGTGCTCCTATGGGTTGGTGGTCATAGATCTTTGTAAGGGGTTGGTGATCCTATGGGTTAGTGATCACAAATAGTTACTATGCTGGTGCTTGGTAAAGGGGTTGATGCTCCTGCAAGTTGGTGCTTAAAAAATTTGTAATTTAAGTTGGTGTTCATTCATATAATTAAGATTGTTCTCTGTGGTTTTTCCCACTTTAGGTTTTCACGTAAAAATCTGCTCTCTCTCTCTCTCTCTTGTTTGGTACATATTATTTTAGTTTTATTGCATATCTTGAATGTGTGATTAAGTAAAATAAGTCAAATTAAGTAAAAGATATTTAATATATTGATTCACCCCCCCTCTCAGTATATTTCATGCTTAATAATTGGTATCACTGCAGGTTCCTTTGGAAAATGTTTTACAACTTGAAGGTAGATTAGGAAAGCACTATGGCTAGATCACATGACGGTTTTTATATAAATAAGGCACCTTTGTTTGATAGGACAAATTATGATATTTGGCTCATAAGGATGAAGACTTATTTGATGGCCCTTATATTTGACATTTAACAAGAAATGCTGGGGGAATATGAAGAGCCATAAACACTTGTAACTAGTTTGGTAGAAAAGAAGGCAAGTGAAAATAATTTTAAAGATTTAAATGCTATTTTATATGGTTTATTTGAATCAATTTTTTTTAAAGTTATGTAATATAAATCTACTCATGAAACCTGGGTAAAACTTGAGAATATTTACAAAGGTGATGGAAAGGTTTAACAAGCTAAGCTTCAGACTTTTAGAAAATAGTTTGAGAGTTTGAAGATGGAAGAGGAAGAAAATATAGCAAGTTATCTTTTGCAGGTTGATCAAATAGTTAATCAGATTCAAGGTCTTGGAGAAAATTTAGAAGAATCAATTGTGGTACAAAATGTTTTGAGATCTCTACCATTGAGATATGATGAAAATGTTTTAGCAATTGAAGAGATGAAGAATTTAGCCAAGCTAAAGATGGATGAGCTACATGGTATTCTTACAACATATGAGATGTAAACTAAATAAGAGAAACACTCAAAGAGAGAATTTGATTTTAAGACATGAAATAAAGAGAAGGCTAAGATTCAAGAATCAAGTGATGGTTTAAGTGATGATGAAGATGACAATGCAGATCTATTCATTTACAAGCTGAAAAAGGCCATAGATAAATATTTAAAAAATTACCTTTTAAATGTTTTAATTGTGGAAAGATTGGACATTTTGTAGCTAAGTGCCCAGATAAGGGAAATGGTGATAATGAAGAAGAAAAGTCTACATACAAGAAGAATTTCAAAGGAAAATTCAAGAAGGGATTCGAGAAGAAGAGATTGTATAATAAAGATCCTAGCTCAGTTGAAGATAGTAGAGTCAGTGATTTAGAATAAGAAGAGATTCTATTCATGGTCATACATGAAGATGCCTCCATAAGTAAAAGTACAGATGATCAAGAAGAATAACATGATGAAGTTGATGTAAATCTAGAAGGATAACTCATATGTGCCTTAAAATAGTTAAAATCTCTTGAAAAGAAGAATCAAAGATTAAAGCTCCAAATCAAGAAAAATGAAAAGGAGTCAAAATAAATAATTGAAGATCTACAAGCACACTTTGAAGAAGCCAAGAAGAATGAAGAAGATCTAACAACACAGTTGTAAAAAGTAAGTAAATAATGTGAAAGGTATGTTATTGAAATTACTTCTTTAAAAGCAGATCTTGAGCAAACAAATAAAGAAATCAATGATAGAGTAGCCAATGATTCAAAATTTGAGAATAGCACTAATATGTTGAATAAGAAATTAGAAAGTCAAAGATCAACATTAGATAAGATATGTATCAGATTTGAAAAAGAGAAAGGGGAGACCACTACTTTCATATACAAGGAAAAATGAAAGAGCTACGTTAAAGCTCTTACAAAAGAGGAAATATAAAGGGAAGAAGTTAAGAATATAGAGGACATCTCAAAAAAATAATGTTGAAGGGTATAGAGCTACAAAAGGAAATCAGGTCAAAAATACACAAATAGGTCCAATTTTTATGGTTACTATTTTTAGTGTAATAGATATGGTCATAAGAAAATAGAATGTAAAAAAAGGGCTAATAATTTTAGAAATAAGAAGGAAAGTCATGCAGAGTCAAGCAGAAGCCACAACTCTTTTAGTTTTCTATTAGGATTTAATGAAGAGGTCATAATATGTTACAAGTGTAACAACTTTCGATACATATCCTAGTACTATAGAAGTGTGTTTGAGTCAATTAAGAAGGACCAAAGTTTTAAAGTTCCATTCATAAAGAAGAAAGTCTAGACAAGTTCATGGAAGAAGAAATAACCTAAAAAATATATCTTGGTATAGATAGCTTTGCATGCAAGAAATGAAGAAAAGACATGGTTTATTGATAGTGGATGTTCGAGGCACATGACAGGAGATAAAATAAAGTTCATAACCTTGAAGAAAATCAATAGTGGCACAATAAAATTTAGAGACAATAATACTACCATAATTGCCAGAAAAGGTAAACTAAGTTTGGATAATGGTAGAACTAAAACTAAAAGTGTTTTATATGTAGAAGGTCTTAAGCATAATATTTTGAGTGTAAGTCAAATGTGTGATCAGGGGCACACACTAAAGTTTTATGTAGAAGGTTTTGAAATTAGGAGAAAAGATTTAGATGTGCTGATTGCAGATACTCAGAGAACCATCAATAATTTGTATATATTATTAGACATCAAAGGTTAAATATGTTGTTTGAGTTAGATTGAATAAATTTGGATATGGCACAAAAGAATGGGACACATAAATTTTGACAATATTATCAACATCATCAAGAATCAAATAGTCATAATCTTCCAAATAATACAAATCAATTTGACACACTTTGTGAACCTTGTCAGCATGAGAAGCAAGCCAGATAATGGTTCAAAACAAAAGAGTACTCAACCACTTAGATGTTATAGCTTGTTTACACTAATATATGTGGACCTATGAGAACTAAAATTACTAAAGGTAGGAAATATTTCATGTTGCTTATTGATGATTTTTCATGTATGACCTGGGTAATGTTTTTAAATAAAAAATTAGAAGCTTTCAGACATTTCAAATCATTCAAAGTATTAGTTGAGAATGTAACCAATTTGAAGATTAAGTGTATAAGATCATATCAAGGAGGAGAATTCATGTAAGATCAATTTATTGAGTTTTATGAAGACTATGGAATAAAGAGACATTATTCAGTAGCAAGAACTCTATAGCAAAATGGAGTAGTTGAGTAGAGATACAAAACACTTCAAGAGATGGTGAAGATAATGCTAAATAAATCCAAGATACTAGATAAATATTAGAGAGAGGTAGTTAATATATTAGTACATATTCATAATAGAACATTATTCAAAGTCAATAGTGACAAGACTCCTTATGATCTATGGAAAGACAAACCAACAATAGTTGATTATTTTAGAGTTTTTAGTAGTAGATGTTTCATAAAAACAACTGGTGAAAAACTTGGTATGTTTGAATCTAGAGTAGATGAAGGTATATTTATTGGTTATTATTTCAAAATTAAAGCTTATAAATGTTATAACAAAATAACCAAGAAAATTGTTGAAAGTACAAGTGTTAGGATAGAAGAAGATGGAACACTAAGAATCAGTGATCTAGTAGACATTCCTGAAATCATTGAAGAGGAAGATTTTAAAGAATCAGAAGAATATGAGAAGAAGGAGAAAAAGGATAACAAAACCCCATCCAAATATGTCTAGATAAATCATAATGAAAGTGACATCATTGGGGACATAAATGAAGGAATTCGTACCAAAAGAATGATGATAAGTGAATCTAAACAAGTTAATTTCTCTTTGTTATCCAAAATTTAGCCTAGAACTTTTTCAGAAGCTAGACATGATAAGAATTGGGTTAAAGTAATGGATGAAGAATTAAATCAGATATAAAAGAATGATACTTGGGAATTAATGCCTAGACCAAAATATCACAATGAGATAGGAACAAAATGTATTTATAGAAAAAAGTTGAATGAAAATGAAGAAGTGACTAGGAACAAAGCAAGATTAGTATGTAAAGGATATGCTCAGAATGAGGGAATAGATTTTGAAGGAAATTTTGCATCAATATCAATGATAGAGGCTATTATAATGTTTCTTTCATATGCAATGCTTAAAAATTTCAAAGTGTTTCAGATGGATGTCAAATTTGCCTTCCTAAATGGGAATATAGAAGAGGAAGTCTACATTGAGCAGCGTAAGAGATATATTCTCTCAAATATTACTAGCCATGTCTGTAGATTAAAGAAAGCACTATATGAATTGAAACAAACTCCTAGATCTTGGTATGCAAGACTTGATAAGTACCTATAGGATCAATGTTTTAAGAGAGGATTTGTTGACAGTAATCTCTACATCAAAACAAAAGGTGAGTATCAATTGATTATTGTGATATATGTTGTTGACATCATATTTGGAGGAAACATTGAAAAGATGACAAAAGAAATTTATGATAATATGTAAAAATAATTTGAGATGTCTATGCTTGGAGACTTCTCATTTTTATTAGGGTTGTAAATATTTTAGTTAGATAAAGAATTTTTTATATCTCAAATTAAATATGACATGGAAATGTTGAAGAAATTTAGTTTTGAGGATTGTGCACCAATTGGAACACCAATGTGTACAATAAATAAAGTGAGTAAGGATGAAGATTCATCTATTGTAGATCAATATTTATATAGATCTATGATTGGTAGTCTTTTATAATTGATAACATCGAGGCTAGACATCATACATGTAGTAGGTATGGTTGCAAGATATCGATCAAATCCAAAAGATAGTCATGTTCAGTTGGTGAAAAGAATATTTAGATATGTCAAGGGGACATTGGATTATGGATTTTGGTATCCCATAGGTAGAGATTTTACTTTGGTTTCTTATGAAAATTTAGATTGGGCAGGGTGCTTGAATGATAGAAAGAGTACAAGTGGAAGAGCTTTCTTCGTTGGTGATAGCTTAGTATCATGGCTAAGCAAGAAGCAAAATTTAGTATCACTTTCTACATATATATCAAAATATATTATAGATATATTGTGTTGGATGAAGAAAACTTTGGAAGATATCGAGGTAAAATATGATGAACCTATTTATATTTTTTGTGACAACACAAGTGTTATTAATATTTCAAAGAATCTAGTGATGCATTCAAGAACAAAACATATTACCATTAGATATCACTTCTTGATAGAGTTGGTTGCAAATAAATAGGTTAAGATTGAATATATTAGTACTACAAAGTAGATTGCATATATATTTTACAAAGGCACTACCAAAAGACACATTTGAGTATCTACAAAAGAAGTTGGGAGTAATTTATTTTACTTCCTTCCATTGAGATTCAACATAAATTGAGGGGGAGCTAAGTGTTAACTCTAGGTAAGCCCTTCACCATTGATATCAAAGGGGGAGAAGAATAGAAATAGGTACATGTACAAAAATAGGTACATGAAATAGGTACAGGTTACTACAGTAAGGGGAAGTTACTATATGTTTTTCAGATGGTAGTATGTGCAAGTTTTAGGATGTGGTAGTTTTAGTTTGAGGTTGCCATCAATGACAAAGGGGGAGATTATTGAAAATATTGTCATTGATGTCAAAGGTCTAGCATTATTGGTGATAAAGGACCCATTGAATTTAATGGTGTTTTTAATATTCATATCTTGGCTAATGTGTGTTAATATTTATTTAATATTAATTAATAAATTTTTGGTTACATATAAGTCAAAAGAGGGCCCATGGAGAAGTCAAAGAGTCATGGGGTAAAGACTAAAGAGGAATGGGATGCATTTTCTCATGAAGAGTCATCTTGAGGAATTTCAAGAGTCACCATGTGAAGACAAAAGAGGGTATGGTTCTTTTTTCCATGAAGGGACACTTTGATGAATATGAAAAGTCACCAAGATAAAGACATAAGAGGAAAGGATGCTTTTGCTTATGGAGGGTCACCATATGACTTTTAAAATTTAAGGATACAAAGGGTCATGCAATTTTGGTACCATTTTCCATGAGGATTGAAGGGTCACAAAGGGTGAATACCAAAGGTCATTTGGAAAGCTATAAATAAAGGCTTGAGAAGCCATTTGTAATATGCAAGAGAGTGCATGGTTTGTATTTGTTTTTGAAGAGAGAAAAGTAGGAGATATTGTAGAGTTTTATCATTTGTTGAGTAAGCAACATTGAGAGATAGTTATGTTTTATACAAAAGAGGGGTTGGTGCTCTTGTGGGTTGGTGCTCTTGCAAGTTGGTGCTTGTGAAATTTATAAGATTTGGTGTTCATTCATATATTTGATAATATTCTCCATGGTTTTTCCCACTTTAGGTTTCCACGTAAAAATTTGGTCTCTCTCTCTCTCTCTCATGTGGTGTATATTATTTTCGTTTTATTACATATCTTGAATTTGTGATTAAGTGGTTAAAGAAAAAAATTCAGATTAAGTAAAAGATATATAATATACTGATTCACCCCTCTCTCAATATATTTCATGCTTAATAGATATATGATTGGAGGTAGTTAAGGATGGTCTATGAGTTCTATTGATTCATATGGTGTGTAAGTTGTGAAGACAAAAGGGAAGTCCCTAATTTTGACGTTGGTGTCAAGAGTGTGGTATCCTAGTAAATGATCAAGATTTTGATCTTATTTAGTCATGTCAAGGGAGGTAAGTAATCTTGAGTTCTTGGTTAACTTAAATAATATATGATTGGTCTAAGTGGGGATTGGTAGCTCTGATTTCTTTGTTAAGAGCTTGGTTGCTTTTGATATCAAAATAGAGGTATACATGGAGCTAGTTGATGAAAAAGCTAGAGCTAAGTTCTGAGGGGATTATTTTGAATGGAGAGGTGCCTATTGAAAAGAGTGGTTTATGAAAATTATTTACCATTTAGTGTCTTTGAGAGGTTGCTTCAGCTCAAGGGGAGAAAGTGTGTTTTTAGGAGTTGTCTATAAAAACTAATATTAAGGTGAGTGTTTGTCAACATTTCATTGTGTTGTTTATTGAAGTTCATGTCCAAGGATCAGATAACAGTTTATAGAAGACCATTTTTCATTAATGTCAAAGGGGGAAAATGACCAAAATTGGGGAGATGAGAATGATTAGGTTGTAGTGTGTTTTCCATCAATGACAAATGAGGATTTTCTTGAGAAGTGTTGTCATTGATGTCAAGGTTTATGTAATTGATGTCATGGTGCATCTAGTGAAGATGCATGGTGGGTGGTCTTTGATGTATGAGCTTGTTAGATTGATGTGACAAGGTGAGTTTGTTGAGGTTTGTCTTCTATATTGGTTGGTGCCATGGTTGATATCAAGGTTTAGTGCATCATGAATTTGTCAGTGTTTTCAATGAAGTTTCTTGTGAAGGTATGATGGCAAGTAGGTTTGTAAGAGTGTTGTTCAGATCAAGGCCAATTGGTAGTGACAAGGTTAGTTGGTTGTGAATTGTGTCAAAAAGCTTAGAATAGTGTTATTTTATGATAACAATGATATGAGTGTGTTATGAGTGTTATTATTTCAAATTTAGTGATATCATTGAGGTCGGTATGTTTGAGCATAGTCAAAGTGTCTTATGAAGCCTAATCTAAACCTTGTGAGAAGGTATGTGTAGGTAACATGATGAAGTGAGTGAGATCAAGAAAGTGAGAAGTTGTTTGGAACTATTAGATTATGTTATTAAGGAGTATAATCATCCATGAGAGTCTTATTTTGATCCTATAGGGGTAGGACCTTTAGATCAAGTCTGCACTTAGACCACTCCTAGACCCTGCCTGGCCTAATGAGGTATCATGATCTATTATCAAGGCATGTGAAGGATGTATGATGGTGTTTAATCATGAGAAAGGTTTAATGTAATGAGAGTGATATTTTTCTCATGATTTTGAGGTTTTGATAGCATGGAAAGAGGCATGAAGGTTAGTTTTAAGGCCTAATGTGAGTTTTAGGTGAAGGTCTAAAAAGCAAAGAGAGAGAGAGTGTGTGGCCTAATGAGGGGTCATGATCATATTTAAAGGTGTTTGATATAATGTAAGAATTTTTAGAGGTAAGGTATGTTATTTCAATTTTTTTCATGTATTTTGAGGTCATAGTGTGAAGGAAAAGGCATGAAAAGTTGTTTGCAGGTTTCTCAAGTGCTCAAAATGAAGGGTTCTCAACCAGAGAAGGATTTTTTTATTCTCATTAGCTCATAAAAACTTTGTATGGGAACCTAATATGTTCATGAGATATGTGTAAGGTTCATAAGTGAAATTTCCAAGAATTATTTTTTAAATTGAGGGGTTATGCGTTATGAATGATTGTTAACACTACAAATAGGTTTAAACCCTTTTAGAACCCTAAGAAGGAGCTGATGTTGAATATGTTGATAAAAAGTGATAAAATTTTATTTTTACGAATATTTAATACATTTTATATTATATTTTACTCTACCAAGTACCTCCAAGTGGTATTGGATAGAGAGAGGAGAGAGAAATGTTGAGTTACAAGCTTTTTTTGAAGAAGTTGTAGAAGTCAAAAGTTACATTGGAACTAGTAAGAAAATGGATGGAGGAAGAATTGTGAGACTCATTTTTCATGTAAATGAAGGTTTATAGATATTTTTTATCCCTCAAGTGTGCTAAAATGGTCATCCAAGTTAGCTAGTCGCTAACAAGCCCAATGGTGTAAATAGTGAAAAATCTAAGAAGTAGTGAGAATATGAATTGGAATATGTTTTCATGATAAAATGATGAAAACAAGTACATAAATATTTTTTTATGGAATTGGAATATATTTTCATGATTTTAATAATATTTGGATGTCATGTGTGTGGTTAAAATGTTTCTCACAAGTTCACCTATTTGGTTTAGATAAGACAGTGAGATATAAGGTCATGAGATTGGTCTACAAGACCAATATTTTCCATTTGACCATATGATATTTATATATTATAATGGTATGATGATATCATAGGCTCATATACATGCATCATAAGTCATTTAAAATTTTTATACAGGTGTTGGAGGTTAAAGTCACTATGACTATGTTTTGAGGTAATTTGGTAGTTCTAAGTGAGTGAGTTGTAGAGGTGTTCTTAAAGCCTTATCTTCTGAGTGGAAGTCTATAATTCATTGTGTGATGAAAATTATGAAATTTAATATATATATATATATATATATATATAATTATTTTATCATATTTTAGTGTCTTAAGTATGTTTGAGCTTCATTCTTGCAAGATAATGTTTTGAGGCACACATCCCTAATAGAGCAAATTGTGCAAAACATAGGTAGTAATGAGAAGTTTGTTCTAAGTATTTTTTTAGGGTATAGTGTTGAATTCAAGTGAATGGAGTTATTTTTCATGACTTATAAGTCATGTCTATTTCTTGGAGGATCTTGAAATATAGTGTAAGTGGTGAAAATGATGAAGCCAAAATGGCTTATCTGGCTTAGTGAGGTCTGTGAGTAGTCTATAAGACCAATAGTTTACACTATAACATATGATGTTTATAATTTAATATGGTTTGTATATGTCACAATATAATTTTAATAAATTTTAAGTCTTTGAAAATCCCTATACATGTGTTATAAGGTCAATGTTTCATGACTATGTTTTTGATAGTCTTGAGAGTTCTAAGTAAGCAAGTTACAATGATACGTTTGAGGATTTATGCCCTGATTTTAAGTGTCTAATGCATATGGTGATATTTTTTAGGTCATTTATGTTTTTTATAATTTATTTTTTATCATGTTTGTGTGGCTAAATGATGTGTTATCTTCAATTTTTCAAGACAGACTTTTCTGTGTGTTTAAAGGCCTAATGTGAATAATACTAATGAGGGGTTTCAAGTAGTGATTTGTTTTAAAATGTCTTGTTTATCTAAGAATACATTATTAGTTATCTATTTTATTTTTATATGATATCTTACTACTATGTGTGGATTTTTAAAGTGTTTCAAGGAAGGCAAAGTGTAAGGTGTGTCTAAAGAAGGCCTATTAGGTCTCCATAAGGCCTAATGAAGTTGTGGTGAATAATTTGTGTGATTGATTCTTATTGATGATGTGTGTTAAGATACATTTAATTCCTAATCTAATTGGTTAAGTAAATGTGTCCAACCAAGAGGTGCGTGTTTATAATTTGGATATATAAACAAGGCATAATAGGCCTATTTGTGTAAGTTAGAGGATTAGCTTAGGAGAAAATAAGGTATAAGATAATTTAATGGAATAAGGTATTATAAAAAATAATAAGAGAGTAGATGGACTATCATGAATATCTAATAAGAGGTCTGAGTATGAAGATCAAGGTCATATGACCTAATCAATCTTGAAGAGACCTAGTTGAGCGAAGAGGCCTAAAAGGTAGTTTGAGAGGCATAAGAGTATGAAGAGATAAATAAGTGATCATCATATATTATTGAGAAACATAGTGTTTTGAAGGTGATCAAATCAATCAGGTGGTTGATTTGGCACTGAGTCATCTAAGGTGTTGCTGCCTCCTTTCAATTAGGTACTTGTTAAATCCTAGTCAAGTGGGTGCTTGGCTAGTTGGGGTTGGTGTTCCATATGGAGTTTGTGTTGCACTAAATTTCAGTTTTGTCTTATAGGACTATAGTACATTTTAAAATATCAGTGAGTTTTATTCCCCTTGATGGTTTCCCACATATGTGATGTGTTCTTGTATTTCATGTTCATATTTATGGTTACTTATGCTTTGATTGATCTATATGTTTGCATGAATGGCTCATAAATATTAAATGCAATTTAATGAATGTTTTGAATACTAATTAAACCCCCCTCTTAGTCATTATGCTTCCAATAAATTAATATAAAAATTTGAAACTTTTGGACTAAATTTAGGTATTCATATTCAAATGCAAACTTGGTCATTGGTAAAATACATTAGACTTTAGGCATATGCAGAAAACTAACTAGGAAAATCAATTACAAGTAGGAAAAAATAAGGATGAGGAGTAAAAACATTAAATCCCAAGTGATGAGCAAGATTCAAATGTAAACTAATAATGTTTAAGTTTATACTTGGAGAGGGAGTTTTGACCTTAGATATAAGAAAAAAATAGACATAAGGCATAAAAAAAGAGACCACTTCTAAAATCTAGGTACAAAATATCTTCAAAGCAAACAAGGAATTAGTCTAAGCTGCATAATATAAAAGTGAGAGGTAAAATTTTAAGCCAAAATTAAGCAAGGCATAGGCATAAATGAATCAATGTTTGAATTTGAACTTCACCAGACCAATTTTAAACTTATTCTATAAGATTTTGATTTCTCAAATAGACAACAAACTAGACCAAAATGGATAACATAACAATACTAGACATAGACCAAAAAGGCACATGTGATTTTGAAATTAATTACACATAAGGTAAAGGTCTTTGAAATAATATGATTAGTGTAATGATGCTATCTCACTCAAAAGGTATGATAAATGGTTTGTTTCAAAAACTCTAACGTAAAGACTTTGGAATGAAATGGGTAGCATAACCATTCCCCTTTCAAACAAATGACACACAGACACAAATATTTTGGAAAATTGTAAGGCAAAGTGTCACATCAAATAGATGACATAAAACTTATTTATTCTTAAAAAGGGGTGTATAAACATGAATTTATTTGGATGTGGTTTGGATATATTAAAGATAGTTTTTGACTCAAAACAATGTAAGTAAAAGGAAAAGACATAAAAAATACCTAAGTGTATCATTCTCTTTCCTAAAACTTGACAAGGTGGCTTTGTATCATTGAATTCCATTTATATACTCCTTATTGAGAGGAAATAATTTGTTAATATAAAAATTAAATGTGCATGAAAAGTAGGGTTTCTAGGCCCCCTCTTATCTAAAAAGTTCTTATGACGACATGAAACTTCAATCTACTCACCCTACATTGACAATATTTATGTGGCAAGTGGGTTTGACTAAAATTATAAGTTTCACATGTTCTAGATGGTCCCAAGTGTGGTTAAAATTAGAGATTAAATCATGTCAATTGAGTTCATATCAACTAACTTACTATGTAAGGGTATATTCCTTTACATAGTAACTCCATTTATGTACTTCTTAGTAGAGTCCCCTAGTTATCTAGACCTAACACAGGTTTTCATTATGATCAAAGAGGATAATCACTCATCCCCCTAGCAATCATAGTATCTCGTGCCCTAATTTATATACCCCACTATAGAGTGGGGTTGAAACAATGTCGAGAGATGAAATCGCAAGTCAATGCTTCCCTAAATGACTTATGGGGAGGTGATGAAATCCCTCCCACAAGCCAAGATGTAAGAAGTAAATATTAAAGGACATTAAGGTCATTTTAGGATCACCCAAGTCATTCAGATCTTAGGGAGTGCCTTAACAACATTCCTTCTATGCTTGGACTAAGTGACAAAAGTAATAGACAAAGCACTTTTGGTTACCCAAGTTCCCTAAAGGGGATGGGGGGAGTAGACATGCTAAGTCTATTTTATAAAAACAATAGAAAAAATAAGTAAAATGATAAATAAGCAAGCTCTTAAGAGCGTTAATTCTAAGTTTGTGTTAATTTAAAAAACCCAAGTGAAATGTGATGCAAAATTTAGTCCCTTGGCTTTGTTTGATGATTTGTGATATTTGAAAAATAAAAACAAAGAAACTAAATGATTTTTAAGCACCAAATGTAAATGTGATTTAAAGAATTAAAGTGATAAAAAGTTATTTCCTTGGCTTTTGGGTCCTACAAAGAGTGTTATTGGGTTTTCTTGTTTCTTGTAAAAAGTTACATCCTTGCAAATTAGCTCAAAAAAGCACCAAATCACCTCTCTAGAATGATTTTGTAGTTACATTGTAAACTATAAATTGAAAATTTATTTTTTTATAAAAACACAATCAAACCCAAATGTTTAAAATTCATAGTGAATGATTTTTTAGTTTCTAAATAATTTTGCAACTCAATTTGACAATTTGCTACTCCGATAGACAAATTCACAGTTCATGTAGATAATTTCTCACTTCATGTAATAATATTATAGTTCAAAGAGTAATTTTAAAACTATAGGAAGCCTAAAACAAAACACAAAAACACACAATGATGATTTCATATATTTATGGCAATTTTGTGGTCATCAAAAATTATTTTTTCACTCTACAAGATAAATTCGTAGCTAGGCAGAATGAATTTGTAGTTTAAAAATACAATTTATCTCCCCTAAATAATTATTTCACTGCTAAAAATAACGAATTCACTAGTGAAATTTATGAAATTTTAAATATAAACCAATTTCACATTTAGTTTAAAAAATCAAAGAAAAAGACCCTTTTTCTTATAGTTCAGTTTCACTATTTGCTCGATGATTTTTGCCATTTTTGAGCTCAATTTCATAGTTTTGTAGGGTTGAGGCTAAATCAAATCTATTTACTTACATTATGAGATGATATCACATATTAAATCAATTATTTCATAGTTTACCTTACCAAATTTTTAGTTATGTAGTCACAAATTCACAAATATGTTGTCACAAGGAAAAAAATAGCAAAGTTAGAAATAAATTATGAAATTAAGATCTATAATTAAATATGATTGGTTCCAAAAGGATCCCAAGATAATCCTTTCATTATTATGGGGTGTTTCATCCCATTGCACATGCCATTAATGTGAAATAATGAATTTGATGTAGAGGGGAGATTAGTAGCATGTTAGTTAAGAAAATCAAAACAAACACACTAAAAAACAAACACCTCTAGCCTTGACACTCAATGAGATAGAGAACTACATAATTAATTGATAAAATTAAATTAAAAAATGTGTTCTCACCTTCCACGAGAGAAAATTTTGTGAGTTGACCATGAAATGATGTGTTAGGTTGTGTCCTTAAGAAATCTGTGTCAATGAAGCCCCATTACTCCACTTCTCCTTGGCACCTTGGTAATGTTGGTTAGATTTGGCTTGGCTTGGTTTATGAAATGAGCATGATAACATTACAATGAATATTTTTTTAAGGAATTTTATTTATAGCCTCCAAAGTTAACTCTAACTCAAGTGTAGCTAGGTTAGGATTAACCATGATTGATTTCAAACTAATCCTAGGTGAGTTAAAGCAACCCCTAGTTGAGTTAAGGAGGGTACATGTAATTAATATTTGGGATATATATCCTATTTATTAATCATGGATCTCCATTTATGAATTTAAGGCACTTTAGGGAGATATTTGAATTCCTTGACTTTGAGGATGATGATGTCATTATGACCTCATATTTATTAAAATTTTATTTTTGTAATTTTTTTTCACTAATTGCACATAGAAAATATACTTAAGCATTTTATCTGGTTTAATTAGTTGAATCATTCTGCTTATCATTTTAGCTCTTTAGGAATTATTTAAGTGCCTTGCTTAAAGGGTCTAAAGGCCAAACTACCATTTGTTAGGTCACAAGGTGACTGTAGATGAATCCATTAGACGTTACTATTACATACAAGATAATACCCCAAATAGGGATACCTCAACATGATTTTGAGCACTAATGTTTTATGTGAAAATGAAATCAGGATGTTTATTGATTCATAGGCTTAATTTGCATTATTTGATAGAAATTAGTCTGAAGTCCAATTGGAAGCTAGTTGTGGCCAAAAAGGGGTGTCTACAAATGTAGCATGCAATAAATAAATATGTCATTTTCCCCTAATATGATAAATATTATAACATGTCACTCATATGGATAAGTGCATGAAGTTGATGGATAATTCCATGGACATTTTAGCATAATGTATGTGTTATAAGAATAACACACACATTATTTGAATTGAGGCTTGGTGATTACCAAACAATAAGACCTATGCATTATAATGTGTATGCATTATTATCTGTAAAATTTGAAATGCCAAAATCATGTACATTTGATATATGAAATAACCAAATTGCATATGCACTATAACACATACATGTTATAGTGCATACATGTAATAACATGTACATGTTATGATCTAGTGAATTCGTGAAGGGTTCAAATGCAAGAGGGGTATGCATTATAAGGTGGTAGGGGTGGATTACTAAAATAAATGTTAAATTGACATTTATATTATTATATTTTTATTCATAATACTTTAAATTTATTTTATTAAATATAATAAATTAGGGTCAGTCTACATTTATGAATATAATAGAATTGGTCTCATAAATGCACACCTTAAAATATGGGAGATAGTTTTTCAAAATCCAATATGGTTACTACATAGGCATTGTCAGGGTTTTAATATTGAACCTAGGGATTTCATGTCATAAATTTTGTAATTGATGTCCATTTTGGGTAAACATATAATAAATTTTTAAGTTTTGGTGCCTGTTGGATTGTTTGTTGGTGTTTCTAAGAGTCCTAAGATTGTCAAAATTAAAGGTTACAAACCAAGGCACACCCAACCACTCTTTTATTCTAATTTTACTTATGAATATGTCATATATAGGTAAAAAAGTGACATAATAACACCACAATCATTTTTGACTAGGGTAAATAGGTATAATTTGGGCCACATTTAAATGTGGTCACCCAAATTTGAATTCATGTCAAAGTGGTGTGCATGGGGAACATAGGTTGTATTGTATACCCGTGCAAATCCAACCACCCATTCATGTCAATATTACTTGTGATTAGGTCCCTTATAAGCCAAAAGTGACATAAAAACACCATATATGATTATCATCAAGGTAAACACAAAACATTTTAGGCACATTCATGTATGACCATCCCTTTTCTCTTCAAATTAAAGAAAAAATGAGTGATTATGAAAAATTAAGTCTAATTATGAACCTTACAAATCCAACCACCAATTTATTGATGTGGATTTTATGCACACTAAGGAACCTTATGAAGTATCCTCTAATGTTTTATGATCAATGAAGAGAGATTAACTCCAAAGCATGAGTTGCAGGGTATTAGGTTCTATAAACAACTTGTTGGTGGAATAGAAGTGAGTAGAGTAGTTTTTTACCTCAGATAGTTTGGATATGATATGAATCTATATCTATTTGATATGGTTGTATTTATGATGGATCCAACCTAAGGTGGGTCTAATCAAAAGAAACTCAAAAATAGGAAAAGATAGGCCATAAAATAAGTTATATGGATCAAACAATATGAAACCTTTATAAGCTAGATCTTGAACTAAGAGTCAGACAAGCACTCAAGAACCAACATTTATTACAATTTACTATAATATTACTAATAATAAAACATATTTAGGAGTCCAAGGGAATAATAACATAATTAACTTTAGCATATATAATCAAAAGTTGTTACATTTGTGAGATTACAATTACATATATACAAAGGGAGATTATGCTTATTACATAAAAGGCATTTGAATCAGCAATAAAACAATATGAATAATTGTATTAAAATAATACTCATACACAAACAAAAGTCTAAGATACAATTTTGATGAAACTTCTTACAATATTCACAATTTTGGAGAAGAATAAGATTTGTACATTAAGATTAATTATAGAACAATTTGTAGAATTTCTTATTAATCTTAAAAACCAAAATTCTCCTCCTTTTGTGATAGGGAGGATCCAAATATATATATTCTTGCAAAGGGGATGCCTCATTCTATAAGCAAAGTCTAAATTTACATCTTTAATAATAAAACCATGTGTCAAAATCATGTAAAACATGCATGTACAAAATTATTTACATAAATAAGATCCCTCGATTAAAATACTATATATATATATATATATATATATATATATATATATATATATATATATATATATTCCCAATAAATTTGGAACCATCAGTCTTCACTTAATTTAAACATGTAAATGCATATACATATTTATGGTGGTTCTAATGTGGCACCTCTTGAAGAAGAAAATGGTTGTGTGATAACTATGGAGACAAAAGTGTATACCTATAATATTTTCAAACTTTTACCAATTACTGACACTTTTTATCTTGTATAAACCCATCTTGTCTCAATATTTTTGAGTGTACACCTTAAGGGGTACACCAGGAAAAGGGTGGGTCGACCATTGGTGCTTCGTAGGATTGTTTTCCTTTTTTCCACTTGTTATCTACACACTTGTCTCCTAAAAACATTTACCCTAATCTTGATCTTCTCAATTGAACTCATTCCATAATTTTTACACACTTTATCCTCATTTTCATTACCTAAATCCCATTTTATTAGTCAACTATACAGGCTCAACTAGGCTGACCCTGGACAGTTTTAAGTTAGTTTTACTTAGGATCTAGTTTGACCTTTGGTCAACCTAGCTCGTGACCTAGTGAATTATTATCCATAATTGTATAGGGTCAAATGGGTTGAACCTATCAACCAAATTTTTTAGAATGATTTATGGTGGCATCCATCTATTTATACAAGTTCATTTCCCACCATTTGATAAGAAAGAAGAAAATAAGAAGTAATTATAAATGAACATCTACTTATTAACCATTCTACTTGAGAAGTAAAGCTTAGGGTTCCATATTTTATTTAGATATATATATATTTTCTTGTGGATAAGTATTTTAGATTCATTGATAAGTTATGTAGCCTAGATCTAATTTTTCTTTGTTATCCTTACATACTAGAACAATTTATTGCAAAGCACCTTGGCTAAGGGAGAGATTGAGGCTTGGTGGGTTCATCTTAAAGGTAAGTATTCCTAAATTTATTTCTCCTTTGTAAGATTAGATAGATAATTAAATTGTGCTTCTCTTCCATACATTATAATTTAATATACATTAACGTGAGTATATGTCTTCTATGCATGTTTAGTTTTATTATTTATAACCCCCACTTTTTCCCACAAGCTTTGGTGAGCACTAGATTAGATTTACTTTATGTTTAAGCATAGGTGAAATATTAAATTATAGGACCCTCCTTAGGATTATTACATTATTGTGTTGGAGTGGAGGATTTGGAACCCTCCTTAGCATAGTGTATTGTAATAAGTGCTCCCCTAATTAGGTCTAGCAGCTCCCCATATTGATCATGCTCCCACTTAATAAATCTATTTCTAATTGTAAGTGTAGGTATGCTCTATCTTCTATGAGCTAGGATTGATTTATAGACATGATGCATTTATGATTGAATACATTCTAGTGAACTTCACATGAACTAATCCTTGTTATATTTATTCACTTATTCCATTATTTTTATCATATATTTGTCATACTAGGTTGACTGCATTGACCTAGTTATAATTTCTATGGGTATGTTTTCAGGGACATGTTACTAGATTGACTTAGTCGATCCAATATAGTTTTCTAGATTTTTAGACATCAGGTTTAACATACTAGATCAACCCATTTGACCTTGTAGACACTAAAAGATTGTACTAGGTGTCAAAATTCCTTGGGATCCTTCTTGACCCTATCAGACCCTAAGTCTTATTATCTACTTAGCTAAGTAAACTCACTAACTAATTTGAACATTAACCAAACCCTTTTAACCCCTTCATTGACCCATTTTAATATAGAAACTTGACCACCAATGATCAACATAATAATCAATAGTTAACCTAACCATCGACAGTCAAGTCTTCACCTTCTTAATTCATCACCAAATATGTGCGAGCTAATGAGGCATAATTTAAAATGTTCACCTTATGCAATGATAATGAACTCCCAAGCATCAAAATCAATAGCCTCACCCTCTATGGAACATTCTATCCTTCATCTCTCTTTGAATATAAAAGGAGGGGAGTCGGAGGGGAAATCCATACATAATTCATCATCACAAACACTCTTGCATACATGTATTCAAGCTCTCTAGCATCTAGTCTTCCTTTAGCAACTCAAAAACAAAAAAAGAGACCTGAACCTCTAATAAATTTTTTTTTGAGGCCAAAGTATTGTTACTTTTGAAAATTTTATCTAGCCTTCAATCACTAGCCATTTAACAAGCTACAGGTATATTCTACATTTTTTTTGTTTCATTGTATTTTTAGCCCGCCAACCTACCCAAACCTATCTGCACCTTGTTTCCCAAATTCTAAATCCTTAACAAACCATTATCATACCATTCACCCATTTTGAAACTCTTTTCTAAGCACCTTCATAAATCCATAGGTAACCACTTATGGTTAGTACAACTACCAATGGTCACCCCAATCATTGATAGTTACCCAATTACTGATGGTCAGCTTAACTTCCAATGATTCACCCAACCACCAATGATCACTATGGTAGAAAACACCAACAAGTTATTTGTAGCCCCTTAACCCCAACACAACCCAACTTTCTATGTTCCTACCTATTCATAGACCCTTTTCTAATTTTCTAAACCTGAATTCACCCCCTTTAGCATGCGTATTGACCTATTTTTTCTATATTTAGTCATTTTATTTAATAATCATTATACTTTCTTCTTGTATTGCATTTCTTTTTCTTTATGAAAGTAACTTACTTTTATCACTTTCAACTTGACTGTTATTAAGAGTGGATTGAAAGCCTCCTAAAAAGGTTATGCGTCTTGGATCTATCTCATGCTAGGTAGTCCACCCAACTATCTTTCTAACAACCCCTTTGTTAGTGATTTCTTATCTATGGGTTATTCCTTCCAAGCCAAAGAGGAGTTCTCTATCTTCATCTAGATTATACATGCATCACCAACTAGGTATTTATACCACACCCTTATTACTAGTTTCTTATCTTCTTCCAAGATTAAGAAATGATAAAAAATTAAGAGAAACATTTTGGCACGTTTGATGGGACCCTAAAATCATCTAGGTTCCCCTTATTTCTTGCTTTATTATTTTCTCATCTAACAAAATTTGAATTTTTTTGGGCTTAAAATAAATACCTTATGTTAGGTTGTGGAGCTAAAAGCTTCACTGATGCAGACATGGAGGAGGTTGTTGAGAGGTTGCTAAGTTGCAAGGCAACCGATGTCGGTCTGATCAGCCAACATCGGTCATATATAGTGAGAAGAGCAACCAATGTCGGTCATAGATCAGTCGGCATCAGTCACCTCCAGGTAGACAGGGACTGATGTCGGTCGCCTGTGTGATTCCAAAACTGTCAATTGTACGAACAGTTCGTTAACGAACCAATTGTTTGCATGTCAAAGGCCAATTATAGACTTGAAGCTACAGATATAATTATTGTAATTAGGTGTCTAATTATTGTTTTCATGAGATCTATATAATAGACTCATGGGCTGTATTGTAATTTGTGCTAGTTGAGTTAAGCAAAGTTAGCTCCTTCTATGTGTGAAGAGAGCAAGGGTGTTCCTCCTAGTTCCACAGCAATGCCAAGTGTGGGTGCTGGTTTGGAGAATCAAAAGGATTCTTCATGTGTGTAGGATCTTGGTGGGCAAGTGTTACAAGGCCATGTTTGGAGATCTACATGGTGTGTTTGTGTGTGAGGTCAAAGGAGATCTGCAGGTGACAGCAGGATCAAAGGTGATAGCAACACATCAAGAGAAAATAGAGGAAGGCAAGGTAGTTCCTTCTAGGTAAGTAAGATTGGTTGATCTATAGGTGTATGTGGGTGCGGTATCTAGGTTTGCAGGTGTGCAAAACCAGATTGATTTGCAGGTGTGCAAGATTAGGGAGGACATCAACACAATAGGTAGCAAGATTAGGAGAGATCTACTTGGAGTACGGTGCGTACTCAGTTATTGAGCATAGAGGAAGGCAAGGTAGACCCTTCCATAAGTAAGATCATTTGAGTTGCAGGTTATTGCAAGTTCATGGGAGATCTACTTGGAGTGCGTTGTGTACTCAATTGAGTATGTGTATATACTCGGTGTACTGGCAGTAGTGGATACTGACTGGTTGGAGGTGAAAAACAACTCTATGTGTGAGTTGATTGTTGGGACCGTAAGAGAGAGTGAGCTCTTGAAGAGATTTACTGTTTATGCTCTAGATGTGTGTGAGCTCTAGAGATGTAAGGAAGAAGACTGTGGCATCTTCTTTGTTGTAATTCTTTTCTGATAGAGTATTTATATAATTGGGTATTGTCTCTCATATTTTGTGTTGTTTTTGAATTTTAGTTACTTATTGCTTTTGGTTAATTCTGCATATTTAGTTGCTTGGTAATCAATGGTGCTTTTGGGTCCTAACAGTTGGTATCAGAGCATGTTTGTTGTTCTAGATTACTTGACAAAGTGGTATCAGAGCTAAGGTTGCAGGGAGCAGGTTTTGTGTTTGATTACAAGTCACTCTTAGGGGTTTTTGATTGAGTGGGAGTATAGCAACGGCAAAAGAAAGTACACTAAGAATGGAGGAATTGAAAAGCACAAATGGTCAATTACGGTGTTATGGAAAGAAAGAGCAGGAAAAGAAAGATTGTTGGTTGGTAGCATATCAGCATGAAGGAATTGAAGAAGCAGATGTTGCAGGTGTTGTTCACAGGATGCTCTGAGATGTTTCTTGGATAAAGTAGAATCTTGTTCTATAGATTTTGTTGCCTCTTTCCATGCAACGCCAATTAGAGGGGTTAGTGAGCCTTGTCAAAGTATTGGCAAAGGGGAAGTGAAGCTGAAATTATAGACGGCCAACACATGGGTGTTAAAGGAGGTCATGTAGGTCCCAGTCTTGAAGATGTAACTAATTGCTTCAGGAAAGTTGGGTGATGAGAGACGCACAGGAACTCTCACAGCAGATGCACTTGAATTAGCATGTGGTAAGAAAGCACGTACTCTTTATCTACTTGATTATATTACTGATTCCACTTTTGTTACACAGGTGTGGCTTTGTAGGCTTGGTCACATAAGTGAGAAGGGAATGGTTGTTCTTAAGTCAGATGGTAAGAGATCAGCTTCAGAGAGCATAGACTGAGATTTTTGTGAGTAGTGGGATGCTACAAGAAAGGATTGTGTTTATTGCAAGAAAAAGAAGACTGATGTATTTGATAAACTTAAGAACTGGAAAGCCCTGGTGTTCTTAGAGGAGATGATGAATAGAGATTAGCGGATGGGGTTGGATACCTTTGAGCAGGGCAATTTGGATAGGGTTTTGATTCAAAGCAAGCTCATGGGTAAAAATTCATCACTCATAGGCATACACAGGTACCGGCATCGGTTAAGGGTAATCGATGTCAAACATATAGGTGCTGACATCGATCATGTGCAGACTAGAGAAGTTGATGGTGTTAGGCAAAAAGAGACTGACATCAACAAGATAATCAGCATTGGCAACCTGGACAGTCTCATGAAACTAACATTGGTCGGATGCAGAATGTGTGATGACCGAAGTCGGTCACTGAGATAGATTTTGGGCAGATAGCAAGTTGTCAAGGAGTCTCAAATGCCCATATGGAGGACTGAAAGTGGTAAGTAAGCCTCAAATTCATTTTTCCTCTTCTTTATAATCGTTGCTCACTATAGAGCAAGAAGGATCCAGGAAACAGTGGGAGCATGGGATGATTAGGATGCAAAACCAAACAAGAGATTTGGTAGGGTTGCCAGCTGGAAGAAAGCACTGCAAGATGAATGGATACCTTAGTTAAAGAATAGAGAGAATGGATACATGAGATGGAAGGTTAGGTCATATGGTCTTGAGGAAGCTGCAAGACAGTGGTACAGGTTTGATAGGTGGATGACAAAGTAGGGCTTTAGTCAATGTCAGTGTAACCATTGTGTTTGTCTTACCAGGTGGATGATGATTGCAACATTATCCTGTTACTGTATGTGGATGATATGCTAACTAGCAAGTTCAGACATATAGGGTTTTGCTGAGCTAAGGGTAAGGTTAGTTCAGTGGCATGTCATGAGGAATTTGGAGCAGCAAAATTCTTTGGCATGAGAGACATGGAAGATCACAGGTTGATTTTGTCTCTAGTGGGAGCTGATGTGAATCAGGTGTTGGCGAGGTTCAAAATGTAGGATGCAAAACTAGAGCACACCAAGGGCTAGATAGTTTACTGTCTGAAATCACATGAGGTCTAGTATAGACCTGAGTTTTCCCTAGAAGTGGGAGCTGTTAGAGAGTTAGGAACCAATTTGAGGAAGTGGGTTCTCAGGTATTTGAGAGGGACCAGCAACAGGTATACATGGTATGCAGGGTTAGGACTTCACTACATGGGTTTGTAGGTTCAGATGTGGCAGGTTACTTGGATGACAAGAGGTGCACCACAGGTTGTGTGGTGGTTGGTCTTCAAGATTGAGCTTGAAGAGGGATACAAGTTAGGAAACAAATTAGATAGAGTATAGGTACAAGTACAGTGCAACTGTTTATCTCCAAGTGGGAGATTGTTAGGTTGTGGAGCTAAAAGCTTCACTGATGTAGACATGGAAGAGGTTATTGAGAGGTTGCTAAGTTGTAGGGTAACTGATGTCAGTCTGATCAGCTGATGTCAGTCATATATAGTGAGAAGAGCAACTGACGTTGGTTATGGATCGGCCAGTGTCGGTCACCTCCAGGCAGACAGGGACCGACGTTGATCGCCTGTGCAGTTTTGGAACTGTCAGTTGCATGAAAAATTAGTTAACGAACCAGTTGTTTGCATGTCAAAGGCCAATTATAGACTTAAAGCTATGGATCTAATTATTGTAATTAGGTGTCTAATTATTGTTTGCATGAGATCTATATAATAGACTCATGGGCTGTATTGTAATTTGTGCTAGTTGAGTTGAGCAAAGTTAGCTCCTTCTATGTGTGAAGAGAGCAAGGGTGTTCTTCCTAGTTCCACAAAAGTGCCAAGTGTGGGTGCTGGTTTAAAGAATTAGAAGGATTCTTCATATGTGTAGGATCTTGTTTGGCAGGTGTTACAAGGCCATGTTTGGAGATCTACATGGTGTGTGTGTGTGCGAGGTCAAAGGAGATCTGTAGGTGACAGCAGGATCAAAGGTGACAACAACACATCAAGAGAAAATAGAGGAAGGCAAGGTAGTTACTTATAGGTAAGTAAGATTAGTTGATCTGCAGGTGTGTGTGGGTGCGGGATCTAGGTTTGCAGGTGTACAGAACCAGATTGATTTGCAGGTGTGCAAGATCAGGGAGGACAGCAACACAATAGGGAGCAAGATCAGGAGAGATCTACTTGGAGTACGGTGTGTACTCAGTTATTGAGGATAGAGGAAGGTAAGGTAGATCCTTCCATAAGTAAGATAATTTGAGTTACAGGTTGTTGCAAGTTCATGGGAGATCTACTTGGAGTGCATTGTGTAGTCGGTTGAGTATGTGTATATACTCGGTGTACTGGCAGTAGTTGATACTGATTGGTTGGAGGTGAACAAAAACTCTGTGTGTGAGTTTATTATTGGGACCGTAAGAGAGAGTGAGCTCTTGAAGAGATTTACTGTTTATGCTCTAGATGTGTGTGAGCTCTAGAGATGTAAGGAAGAAGACTATGGCATCTTCTTTGTTGTAATTCTTTTCTGGAAGAGTATTAATACAATTGGGTATTATCTCTCATATTTTGTTTTGTTTTTGAATTCTAGTTACTTGTTGCTTCTGGTTAATTTTGCATATTTAGTTGCTTGGTAATCAATGGTGCTTTTGGGTCCTAACAGTTGGTATCAGAGCATGTTTGTTGTTCTAGATTACCTGACACCTAGCATACATTATTTTTTTTCTTACTTTTAGTTCATCTAGTTAACTTAAAGGCAAAAGTAATCAATCATAGTTTTCACTCTTGTTATCACACACTTTAACAAACCACATAATCAATCAACACATCAAAACAAATTTGAGACAAGGCCTGACTAGGATTTCATCACCTAGTGGTAAACCTTACCCTTTCCTAGCAATCTTACTCAGAGGTCATTACCAAGGGGAGAAACAACTCATCTGTCTAGTTGAGTATAAACTCTAAAATTTAGTATACCTTGGCTAAGCACCTGACACCCTTATCACTACAATGTGTGAAGTGAGGGGGTAGGCCCTGATATCAAGCTACATATTGAAGTTTAATATCGATTTCTTTTTGAGAACCTTAACACAACCTAAAACTAGCCTTAGATTTCCTTTCTAGTACCTGATCTACAAGCCAATTCTTCTTCACACTTTCTAAGGCATAAGCTAAAAATGATGTAAAAAGAATCTTAAGTTTTAAATGCACTTCTAGTGTATGTTTAGATTGTTTTGATATTCTTTTCCTTTTTTTTTCTTTTTGTTTTAGTTTTGAGTTTTCATCATTTATTTTCTATTCCTCTCATGGTATTTACTATACAATAATTGAGGAATCAAACCAAAAAAGAACCACTGTCTTCCTCTTCCTCTTCTTCCATGGAGTATACTTCAGATGTTGAGAGTTCTCATATTTTTACCCATCCTATCATGCCTCAAATAGTTTATAAGGGTGATGCACATTTCACTACCTTCCTTGATAACAACCCCATGGCTCTCCAACATTGTCTTATCACCTTAGCTCACTACACACCTATTGCTTTGTTTCCTTCTATGGATATACCTTATGGTATGCCTCCCTCTCTTATGGTTGTTCTTACCTCTACCCGATCACTGATTATCCAAGCATCTTCTTATACCAATATCCCATCCAATACTAGCACAAAACCTAATCCAACATTCCAAAAAATAACCAAACACCCCCTACACCAACCAACACCTTTAACATAGGGGAAAACTTACCTCTTATTACTTATACCCCATCCACCATGGGGGTATATTCTACCCCTATTTCCACCATTCCTCTTATCACCACCAGCCAACCAATCTCTACCTCTCTTCAAATTTTGGTACTTTCCATACCTCTTACCCTTCCACCTATTATTATGAGAGTTACCAATCAACCCCAATCATATACCAACCCATCTATACTTCCAAATAAATTGACCTCCATCCCTTAACAAATACCCATGACATGTTACCAATATGTTCCTAATCCATAAGGATACACAACACCTTCGGCCCAACCTTTTGTGCCCATCAACCCTTATGTGGCACCATCCCAACCTATAATGAACACATACCAATATGTGGCATCTTCTCAACCCTCTACCTCTTATACATACATTTATTCCATCCAACCTCAACCAAACTTATCCAACTATGGTGCTTCCTAATCTCAAATAGATTTGGTTAAGATGTTGATGGATAAAATGCCAATATTGAATCATCCATTTATGAGGCTCATAAACTTTTATCTTATGTGTTAGGTTGTGGAGCTAAAAGCTTCATAGGTATGCAAACATGGAGGAGGTTGCTAAGTGTCACAGTAACCGACGTCGGTCAGGCCAACCAACGTCGATCAGGAGTAGACATGAAGTTATCGACATCGGTCATGGATCAGCTGACGTCGGTCATCTCCAGATAGATAGGGACCAACGTCGATCACCTGTGCATTCCAAAACTATTAGTTACATGAATAGTTAGTTTGTTGACCGATCAGTTTGCATGTAAGGATTAATTTTAGTCTTGAGTCTGCATTTCTAATTATTGTAATTGGAAAGTCTAATTATTGTTTGTATGGGATCTATTTAAGAGACCTATGGGGCTGTATTGTAATTTGGAGAATCATAAGGACAAGGAAGAGATCCTTCCAATTGTAAGATCAGTTGATCTGTAGGTTGTTGCAAGATCAGGGGAGATCTACTGGTAAGTAAGATCAGGTGATTTGTAGGTGTGCAAGATCAGAGGATCTACTTGGAGTAGTTTGAGTACTTGGTGTACTGGCAATATTGTTACTGACTGGTGGAGGGTGCAACTCATTATTGAGTTGTGGTTGTAATTGGTTGTGAGAGAGAGAACTCTTGAGGGAGAATTACTAGTATTCCCTAGAGGTGTGGGAAGAGTGTGATTTCTTCATTGTATTTCTTTCTGGAAGAGTATTAATATAAGATTGTATTGTCTCTCATATTCTATGCTGTTTCTGAATTCTAGTTACATTTTACTTCTAGTTTAATTTCGTGTTTAGTTGCTTATACAAAGGTAATCAAGTGCACTCTCAAGGAGTAGGGATCCTAACAATTGGTATCAGAGCTAGGATCACCAAGTGATACCAACTGACAATTGGTATCAGAGCTTGGTTAGGTACACTAACAGGTGGTCAGAGCGTGCTAAGTGTTTGTTGATTATAGGTCACTCTCAGGGGTTTTTGATTGAGTGGGAGTAAAGCAATGGCATAAGAAAGTACACTAAGAATGGAGGAATTCAATGGAAAGAATGATCAATTACTGAATTATGGAAAGAAAGAGCAGGTAAAGAAAGATTTTTGGTTGGTAGAAGATCAACATGAAGGAAATGAAAAAGTAGATGTTGCAGGTATTGTTGCATAGGATGCTCTTGTATGTTCCTTGGATAAAGTAGAATCTTGGGTTTTAGATTTTGTTGCCTCTTTCCATGTAACCCCAAATAGAGTATTTTTCCATGATTATGTCCATGGAGACTTTGGAAAGATTTAGTTAGGGGTTGGTGAGCCTTTTCAAAATTTTGGCAAAAGGAGAGTGCGGTTGAAATTGTAGATGGGCAACACATGGGTGTTCAAGGAGGTCATGCATGTCCCAGTCCTGAAGAAGAGTCTAATTTCTATAGGAAATTTGGGTGATGAGGGTTGCACAGTTACTCTCACAGTGGAATCTTGGAAAGTTTCCAAGGATGCACTTGAATTAGCATGTGGTAAGAAAGGAGGTACTCTTTATCTATCTACTTGTATTACTAATTCTCCTTCTGGTTTATCTACTTTAGATGTAGATGCAAAGATGTGGCTCTGTAGGCTTAGTCACATAAATAAGAAGGGGATGCATGTTCTTAAGAGGAAGTTTGATGTCTTTGACAAACTTAAGAACTGGAAAGCCTTGGTTTTCATGGAGGAGATGATGGACAGAGATCAGCTCAAGGGGCTGAATAATTTTGAGTAGGGAAGTTTGGACAAGGTCATGATCTAAAGTGATCTCACAGGTAAAAGTCATCACTCATAGGAAAACATAGTTACCAACATCATTTAGGTGAGAATTGACATCGAATAGTTAGGTACCAATGTCGATCATGTGCAGACCAGAGTCAGTGGTGTCGAGTAGGTGGAGACCAACATCGGTTAGGGAACTAAAATTGACAACTAGGTGGACACCGATGTCAGTTAGGGAACTAGCATCGACGATCAGGTGGAATCAACATCGGTCGAGTGCAGACCAGGGTTGAAAAAAAAATGGATTCTAGGTGGACATCAAGCTATCAAGGAGTCTCAAATGCCCGTGAGGAGGACTGAAAGGGTAAGTAAGCCTCAAATTCATTATTCCCCTTCTTTACACTACTTGTTGCTCACTAATGGTCAAGAATCAAGAAGTTTTAAAGAGGCAGAGCAGGTAGAATCCAGGAAACAGTGGGAGCATGGCATGAATGAGGAGATTGATTCCTTGGGAAAGAACCAAATGGGAGATTTGGTAGAGTTTTCAGCCAGAATGAAAGCACTAAAAGATGAATGGATTCCCAGGTTAAAAAAAGGAGAGACTGGACAGGTGAGACAAAAGGCCAGGGTATATGGTCTTGAGCAAGCTCCAGGACAGTGGTACAAGTTTGACAGGGGTATGACAAAGCATGGCTTTAGTCAATGTCAATGTAACCATTGTGTTTATTTTACTAGGTTGGATAATGGTCGTGACATTATCTTGTTACTGTATGTGGATGATATGCTTGTTGTAGGTTCATACATGCAGGGATTTGCTGAGCTAAAGGTAAAAGTAGGTCAATGGTGTGCCAGGAAGGATTTAGGAGGAGCAAAAATCATTGGCATGAGTATTTCTAGAGACAGGGAAGATCATAGGTTGATGTTGTCTCAGGATGATTGTGTGAATAAGGTAGTGGAGAGGTTCAATATGCAGGATGAAAAACCGGTTAACACACCTATGGATGGATAGTTCATATAATAGTGTCCCAAATCACATGATGAGGTTGAGTACATGAGTACTAGACCTGATATTGCCCAAGTAGTGGGAGTTGTTAGCAAGTTTGTGGCTAATTCAGAAAAGGAGCACTGGAAAGTAGTTTAGTGGATTCTCAAGTATCTGAGAGGAAGGGACTAGCAGCAGGGATTCATGCTATGTAGGGTCAGGCACTTCTCTACATGGGCATGTAGATTCAGATATGGCAGGTTACTTGGATGATAGGAGAAGCACCACAAGATTTGTGGTGGTTGGTCTTCAAGATTGAACTTGAAGAGGGATACAAGCTAGGAAACAAAATTAGACAATGTACAGGTATAGGTACAGGTGCAGCTATTTATCTCCAAGTGGGAGATTGTTAGGTTGTAGAGCTAAAAGCTTCACAAGTATGCAAACATGGAGGAGGTTGCTGAGTGTCATAGTAACTGATGTTGGTTAGGCCAACTAACATCAGTCAGGAGTAGACAATAAGTTGTTGACATCGGTCATGGATCAACTGACATCGGTCATCTCTAGATAGACAGGGACCGATGTCGGTCACTTGTGCATTCTGGAACTGTTAGTTACACGAACAGTTAGTTTGTTGAATGTTTAGTTTGCATGTAAAGACTAATTTTAGTCTTGAGTCTGCATTTCTAATTATTATAATTGGAAAGTCTAATTATTATTTGTATGGGATCTATTTAAGAGACCTATGGGGCTGTATTGTAATTTGGAGAATCATAAGGACAAGGAAGAGATCCTTCTGATTGTAAGATCAGTTGATCTGTAGGTTGTTGCAAGATCAGGGGAGATCTACATGGTAAGTGAGATCAGGTGATTTGTAGGTGTGCAAGATCAGGGGATCTACTTGGAGTACTTTGAGTACTGGCAATATTGTTACTGACTAGTGGAGGGTGTAACTCATTGTTGAGTTGTGGTTGTATTGGTTGTGAGAGAGAGAACTCTTGAGGGAGGATTACTGGTATGCCCTAGAGGTGTGGGAAGAGTGTGATTTTTTCATTGTATTTCCTTTTTGAAGAGTATTAATATAATATTGTATTGTCTCTCATATTCTATGCTGTTTCTAAATTCTAGTTACATTTTACTTCTGGGTTAATTCTATGTTTAGTTGCTTATACAAAGGTAATCAAGTGTACTCTCAAGGAGTAGGGATCCTGACATTATGATCAAATATGCAATGAACCTATCCATCCATTTATTCCTATTTGATCTTATCCTACTCAATGGGAACTACCCAAGTTTTCCAGGTTCCAAAGCAAGGATGATCCCCAACAACACCTGAGAGCATTTTTCCATTCTTGCTCTTTAATCGGATATTATGATTCTCTTCTCTTTCATACCTTCCCCATGTTTTTATGAGGATCAAATTTAAATTGTTATAGTTCTCTCACCAATCACTCCATATTTTCCTTTTCTCAACTTTCCCAAGTCTTTTTAGATAATTTCTCATTCAATATATCTAAAAAGGTCTCTATTACCAACCTCTACTCCATTAAAAAATTTGACGTGGAATCAATTACCGATTTCATAGCATGATGGAGAGGTCTCATCAACCAAATTTCCTTATCCTTACCCCAAACTAAATTTATTTAAATATTCTCTTGAGGTTGTGCCAAACATATTTCCCCCACTCTTCAAGTTCAAACTTTCTTAACTTTTGATGAGGTTTTCACCATGGCACAAAATTTAGAAATTTGAGCCATTAATGAGGGGAAACTGAAACCATGGAACAAAAATTATAGATTTAAATCCATTGACACTTCCTCCACCAAAACCACCAATAAACCTAACCATATAAATACCAAATCAAAGGAATCCACCAATTTAGTTGTACTTAAAACCACTCCACCACCAACTATTAACCAACCCAACCTAACCAATTAATCTAACTCTTCCAACCAACCAAACTAAAACCAAAACCAAAACGAAGTTACCCCAAAATAACATACTCCAATAGGGGAGTCTTATGCTTTAGTTCTGGATAAACTAATCAAAATAAACATCATACAACTTCCTCCAATAAAACCTCCCCAACAATTTGATGACTCTCACCCACACTTAGTTGGTACAATGAGAATGATATTGTGCTTTCCACCGCATCATTGTACATGATGTTAGTAGGTGCAATACCTTTAATAATATTATCCAAAATATGATTTATAAGGGAGAAATTGTATTTGATAATCCCAATGCACTTCCAAATCAGTCCCTTGACATATTTCATAAACCTTTTCCCAACCATGCCCCTTCCACCAACTATGATGATAATAAACCAGAATCATCTCATGCTTGTGAGGTCTATATGATTAATTTAATTATTATTAAACCTACCATTGAGGATAACATCACCTCATCTACCTCTTTCTACATTCCATTCATTAGAGTGATGGATTCTCCTTTTATTCCTTTGAATATCCAAATAGAGGAAGCAACCAACCCTCTTTCTTTACTTTCTCAGACCATGGACCTATCTACATCTCCTTTGATAGAAATACCAAAGGAGGTAACCATTGATTTAACCACCTCTTTACCCACTCCATATATTGAATTGGTTTAATTACCTACCATTCCTTTGAACACCCAACTAAATGAAACTATCATCTACATCCCTTCACTTGAGGTCATGAAATATTCCTCACCTATCCTAGAACTACCCATTCTCTCTTTAGCAACCATCCCAAAGGAAGATATTATCTTACATAAACCTTACATGGATAAAAGTTCCTCCCAAACCTTAAAACCATCTATCAAGACCATATATGAAGAAACTATTCCCTCACCTCAAACCATGATCTTAAATTTTAAAACCAATGACCAAGGAATCCAACCCGTTTACAAGCCTTTTTCTAGATTAGTCCAAAGTCTAGAGTTTACTTCTCAACCCAACCTAGATAGAGCCATTTTTTAACATCATCTTGGGCTCCCTTTCCAAAACAAACCTGAACCTTCAACCTCATTTGCAGTCAAAATCAAACCTATCATTACCTCAACCCCATCCTCAAACACTTCTTTATCCAAAACCATAGGAAAACTATCTAACCCACCTCCACCTAAATTTTCCAAGTCACCTTACACCTCCTTAAACAAACCCATTAAGAATTTATGAATGCTTCATACACCTATCCTTGCTCACCAATCTTTGAATTTGGACTTAACCCCTTCTAGTCCACCAAAGAAAACCCCAACCAAACCAACTAGGAAGGTGAAACCACCTAAACTCCCACCTAGAACTAGATTCATACCACCTCCTTCCAACTTACCTTCCATCTTAGGAACCTTCCCCTCTACTATCCCCATTACCTATTCCTAATCTAGTAAACCTTCTCTTTTTACTCTACCCACACCTACCCCTAAATCACTGAAATCCATGTCATTATTAACTAACCTAGCTACCTCTACCTTCCAACCTATCACCAAACATTCACTCTCCACCTATAAATCTTCTACCTCCAAACCAACCATAACCAAAAAATACCAATCAAATCCACCTACCAAAACCATTCCACCACCTCTAATTTAAATGGTGAAGCCTACTCCCAAGAAAGTCCCCACTCTTAAAATAAAAAACCTAACACCCTTAACCCCTTTGATCAAATCCTATTCAACCATTCTACAAAGGCTATTGCAAACCTCTACCTTAACCTTACCACCCATCAAATATTTTGACCCTTCACATCTTCAACCATCATGGTTCAATGATAATTTAATTTTCTTGTACCATAAGACTCTTGGATATGATATAGATAATTTCAAATCTCTCCAAAAATCTTATCCATAGCTTATAGGATGAAGATGATATGTTATCAGATGAACCTCCCTTGAGACCATTACCAACCCAACCACCAAACCAACCCATCAAACACTTACCTACTCCTCCACTCTAAATTGAAAGTGAAGAGGAACCAAAGCAATCACCTATCCCAACACCTCCCTTAATCCACACTATCCATATGGTTACCTAATCTAGGACCCAACAAAAGGATAAGGGAAAAGCAAAAGTGTCCATACCATAGATCAATTGTTCTACCCATAAACCCTCCAACTAAAACTAAGCACCCTCATCTCTACCTTCACCTCCTCTAAAACCCAAAATATCAAATTTGGGTGCCTTTCCTTGCAACCCTTCATAATCCATTCAGTGAGTGGTGTTAAAAAAAATTAACCAAACACTAATGAAGATGAACCTTTATGAACTAATCAACACCTCACCCCATCACCACCAAGCATTGATAGAGGCATTGAAATTTTTAGAGGTTAAACTAGAAGATCCTTAACCTCTTTCATCTTTAATCAGAACCCTTTAGCTTTCTACCTTCATCGCCTTTCAATATTTGGAAATACCTTCTATCCATTCTAAAGATCTTGATCGTCCCTTCTTCATTACTACATACATTAGTCAAACCCACATCAAAAAGGTGATGATTAATGTAAGAGATAGTATTAACATTATTTCTTCCCATACCTATGACCAACTTTAATTACCTAAAAATATCATGTCAGAAAATATAATGGTCCTTCGCTCTTTCAATGATAATATGGCTACTACCTTGGGGATAGTTATCCTCCACATCTACTTAGAACCTTGAACCATTCCTAAACTCTTTTATGTTGTAGAGGGTGAGTTCTAATACAACATCTTACTTGGATGCCGTTGGATCCATTCCATGAGTTGTGTCCCATCTAATTTACATTGATGTGTCAAATTTGAACACGAAGGTCAAGTTGTTACCATAAGAGCTGACCCTATTCATTTTACCTCATGCAATATAACATATCGACCCAACACAATTCTTCTTCCTCCTTCATCCACCTCACCACCAACCAACAACAACATTACCTCATCAACCAAAACCAACAACACCTCCACCTCTACCATTGATGAAGCTTCAACTAGCTCATCTATCCCTTCTTCCCAAATCCCCATACAGGACCCTTTGGAACCCACATTCCAACATCTCTCATTGGGGGAGTATCATCTTCTATTTTTGGATGGTTTCCCTACTCCTCAAGAGTATGAAAACCTCACCCATGATCCTAATTATGACACCAACATTGAAACCATCATACCTTTCAGGCTTCCCAACCATCAAACCAAATTAATCTATGGGGGACTTGATCATCCACTTCTTGCCTCCACTAATACCTCTAGCATCTGACCATTTACCACTGACTTCTCATATCTTGACAAACTAGAATTTTCCAAGATATACCTTCACAAATGTGCCTGGAATGGATTTGGATTAGGCTATTATGAGCATGGAACTCCCAATTTACCTAAAAACAAAACTCAAAAACCCCATTATCTATTTGGCCTTGGGTTCATACCACTAGAAGAACCCCTCACCTAAACCCATCACCACCATCGATGAGGATATCCCATCCTCACTAACCCAATTTCCTTTAAATTTAGAAGATTTTGATAACATTCTATCTAATTTTTTTTATATTAATACCATTAGTTTGGGCCCCTTGACTTATCAAAAGGAGGGGCTGACCTAAAACCCTTTCTCTCATTTATCTTGAAAAGGTAGAAAATAATTCTCCTACCATCAACACCATCCAACATCAGGATGATGATTCCATTCTCACCTACTTTGATGTAGGGATTAATCTATCTAAAAATATCTTCTTCTTGAGAACCAAACCATGTTTAATTAATCCACTATCTATGTCAACCTAGGTACTTAGGATAACCCTCACATTGTTAAGATTAGATAATCCTTATATTCTATGGAGAAAAAAGATTACCCTTATTTCCTTTATGACTAAAGCATAACCTTTGCTTGTTCCTATTAGTTTATGCCCTAAATTTACCCTTCTATATCCCTTCACAACATTTTCACCCATCCTAATGCTAAGCCTATTCAATAAAATCTTCATAATGATGCACACCCACATTACCCTTCTAGTTAAAAAAAGCTTCAGCATTTCTTGTATGTCAACTTCATTCAACCCATTGACTATCTGAAATGGGTTTCTAACATCCTTCCCATTAACAAAACCACAAGGGGAGTTACCTTTGCATCAAATTTCATGACCTCAACCTCAATTTATCAAAGGATGACTTTCCTTTGCCTAGCATTGACCAACTTGTTGATCTTATAGCTGACCATGAGATGTTATCTCTCATGGATGGTTTCTCAAGATATAATCAAATCTTGATTACCCCCAAAGACCAACATAAAACCTATTTAATCACCCCATGGGGAGTCTTTTGCTACAGGGTCATGCCATTTGGTCTAAATAATGTTAGAGTAACTTACCAACATGCAATGACCTACATCTTCCATGATCTAATCCATAAAATCATAAAGGACTATATAGACAATCTCCTTATAAAATCTAACCATTACAAATCTAGCCTAGTTATTCTCACGATCATCTTTAAATGCTTAATCCACTTCTATGTTAGAATCAATCCCAATAAATGTATTTTTGGGGTCCTTTCTAGAAAGCTTTTTGGCTTTATCATCTCTCTTCAAAGAATCAAAGTAGACCTTGCCAAAGTCAAAGAAATTTTGGAGATACCTCATTCAACCCACCTTAAACAACTCTACAGCCTACAAGGGAAGCTCCAATCCATCCTTTTCTTCATCTCTTAGTTATTTGATAGATGTCAACCTTTTCACCATCTCCTTAAGAAAGACATATCTTTTAAGTGGACCAAGGACTACCAACAAGCCTTTTATTCACTTAAAGAATACCTTATTTCTCTACCTATTCTTACCCCACCTAAAGTACCTTTATATATCCACCACTGACCATTTTTTAGGGGTAATTCTTGCTTACCATGATGAACAACACAAAGAGCAAGCCATCTACTTCATAAGTCAAACACTTATAGAGTATGAGACTTATTATACCCATCTTGAGAAACTTTACCTTGCCTTAGTCTTTGTGGCTTATAAACTTGTTCATTACCTTTTTAATAACAAAACCTATGTCATCACTAACACTGACCCACTCAAGTACATGTGATCTAAACCATATCAGAACTAGTGTATGGCTAAGTGGCTCATACTCCTATCTGAGTTTGATCTTGATTTCCTTCAAAAAAAGTTAATTGAAGGACAAGTCATTACTGAAAAATTAGCTAAAGCTCCTTTACTAGACAACCAACTACTTCTTCTTGAATTTCTTGATGAGTCCATCATGACTCTTTCTCAAGAGGACCCCATCTACCAAATGACCATGTTTTTTGATGGATCCAATTAACATCATGGTGGGGATGCTAAAGTTATTCTAATTTACATTGATGGCCAACCTCTTCCCATTTCCTTTAAATTTGAATTTTAATGCACCAATAATGTGGCTAAGTATGAAGCCCTCATCATAGGTGTTCAAACCAATCTAGCCTTGGGAATTAAAACCATTACTATCTTTGGTGAGTCCCAACTTGTGGTCAACCAGGTCAATGTATCTTACCAATGTAATAATGATGTCTTGTAAAAGTACAAACAACTTGTAGATATACTCTTAGCATCATTTGATCATTACCTTATTCATTCTATTACACAATCTACCAATAATTTTATGGATACAATGGCTTCTTTTGCTTCTCAAATCCCATCTCCACTTGTCAAGTCTAAACTCTTTGTTAACATCCACCATTTTATCAGACCTTCTTACATCCATTATGCCCTTTTTAATATTTGTAGTGTAGATCGATCTCCATTTAACGTATGTTATGAGCAAACCTTCAACTACCTCAACCTTGACATCATTCCTCTCAATCTCTCTATGAATTTCCAATGAGCCTTTGTTTAAAGTACCTCCCATTACACCATAATAGGGGGAATCCTTTACAAGCACAACTTTAATGGCCTCCTTCTCTATTGTCTACATAGTCATGAAACTTCTCATGATATCAGGGAAATGCATGATAGAATCTATGGGGGATGCTTTAGTTTTTTATCTATCACTAAACATATCCTTTTCCTTAGCTACTATTGGCCCACCCTTAACTAGGACTATTATGATTGTGTAAAAAGTGTGTTAAATGTCAACAATATGTCAATTTACATCATGCACCTACCCATGGACTATAAGTATCCAAAGACTATAGGCCCTTCTCACAATGGGGACTAGATCTCATTAGGGAAATAAACTCTCATTCTTCACAACAACATCAATCCATCATTATTGCTACCGAATATTTCACCAAGTGGGTGAAAGCTATTCCTCTCATCTCAACTAAAGTTGATAAGATTGTCAACTTCATCAACCATCATATCATCTATTGTTTTGATGTTCCCCATAAGATAATCACCGATAATGGTAGATATTTCAAGAACAATCAAGTCCAAAGTCTTTGCAATGCATTTAGCATCAAGTTAAGCTTTTCCTCACCTTATCATCCATAAGCAAATGGATAGGAAGAAGCCTCTAACAAAACCCTTAACAAAATGTTGACCAAAGTAGTCAATTCTTCAATTTGGGATTATCACTTGCACATCCCTTTCACTCTATGGGCCTATTATACTGGCATTCAAACTTCTACGGGTGCTAGCCCTTCCTCTCTAGTCTTCAAAGCAGAGGCAGTCTTACATCTCAAATTACAGAATCCCTCTCTTTGTATATCTTTACATGAGATCATTTTTGAGAGAGAATATCATCAAGAACATCTAGCATGACTTGATTTACTTGATGAACATCACCTTAGAACATCGCCTCACATAATTTAACCATCTTCATGTCTACCAAGAATGAATCAAGCATTCTTATAACAAACACCTAAAAGAATGAGAATTTATTATTAGATACTTCATCTCTAAGTAAAATCAACATGTAACCAATATGGAGAAAAGAAAAAGAGACAAGTTTACTTTAAATTGGCGTAGACCCTACATCATAACACATAAGTATAGATCAAGTGCTTATCATTTGTCCTCTCTCAAAGGAAAACTAGAAATTAAGCCTCTTAATGCTTTGCATATGTGTCCTTTATTTTGTTAAATAGGGATCAAACTCACTTTATTACCTAAATTAACCTTCACCTACCTATCCCTCTCCCTTTGAGGAAAATCAATTACAATATAGAACCATGTCATTAACCATCATAGTTATATCCTAATCCTAAATATAGGTACCATGGCTCTACCCATAGCATGGTTCTCATGGAAACTTTTCATCTCTAAAAATATAGAATCCCATGATCTTTTGTCTTTCAAAAACCACCCCTTTTACCTATCATTACCTTCTTATGCTAAAATGTTTTCCCTCATGAAGGTCACTGTCTAAAGCCTAATTAGACTCATCTATGTCTAAAACCTTACATCAACATAATTTGGGATACAAAAATATTACTTGGGTCACATATCTCTAGCATAGCATACTGTTCCCTTGAAGAACAACGACCAAACATACAAACCCAAACTTAGACCACTCCCTTGAAGGATGGCTAAGTCAAGTGGGTCAAAATCAATCATTTGAATATTCCCACATCAATAAACTTCACAAACCTATAAAAAATGGAAAAAACAAAATAACCTAAATCAAAATAGAATAACTTATCCTAATAAAGTTGCAATTATCTTTCATATATAACATTAGTATACTTCCCACATTGATTAGTCTACACCTAGCATTATGACATGGACTTGTCTAATTTGGTTCTTAGGTCACCTATACAAGGGGAAAACTAACCCACCTAAGGATACCTTACCTATAAACCCATATACCCTTTCACCTACCATCTATATCCCCTTTATACCATATTTTAATCAAGGGATTATGATCTTACTTGACAACATGTGATGAAGACACCATTTTATCAACCAAATCATGCTAATGCAAAGCATTCGAAAGGATTTTATTATTTAAGCCAATCTAACTTTAGTTTTTTTAGGTCCTTACCAATGAAAAGGCATTATGCTTTTTTGTTACCCTCCTATCATTGGTTCATGTAGACATGTGTCTCATGATTATCATTTTATTTTTCCTACATTTAGTTTGTTACCTAACTTACTTTATGTATTTTCATTACATCCTTAACCATAATCACATTACATTTCCATAATCATAAACATAAAACATCATATCATAAACCACATCAATATCCATACTCAAACCATTCATCATCATATCTATGAACAAAAAAAAAACATCGTCCATAAATCATCACATGCCTAAATCTACTAAGTACACATCTCATAAGCATAAATCATAAAACATATAAACATCAAACCATGTAAACCATGAACCATGAACATACACCATATATATATCATCATGAGCATCATATACATCATCATATGCATCATGTCCATAAAATAAATAACACATGTAAGTATGTATAAATCTCTCTCTCATGTACATCTCACATCATCGACATGCAAACTAGTATCAAAATCATGTACATACAACATATCATAACATATCATATATCATGCCCTTGGGGATCCACTACCACTATCCCCTCCTACTCCTACACCTGCACTACCATCTGGTATCAGTCCTCCTAGGATGCCTATATGTCCACTTACTATAGAGGCACACTACCCTAGAGTCAACACAATTGGTCTAGTTGCTAAATTAGCCATGTACTCTCCCCATCTCGACTACTCTAGACACTATGTCAGTACTATGGCCTCACAATATCTCAACTTCTCAATCATGGCCAAGTATCATGTCATAGTGATCATACCTGGTGGCCTTACTACTAGTGTTGTTGTTGTTACCCTTTGCCTTAGAGTATCCCTATCTTGAGTTACCAAACTTAGGGAGGTCCTCACCTAATCTCTCTCCACCATAATAGTGGAAACTTGAACCTATAAAGTGATAATATGGCCCTATAATATGACCACCTATCCATGTAAACCTATAATATGAGCTTGTGTAGCTACTAATCTTATTACTACTTGTCCTTTCTAACCACCACCCTATACTTATGCCCTAAATAGATCCACATCCATGACCTATTAGCCCGTGTCATCCCATCCAAAATTTTCCACTACATAAATGGCCTAGTACCATGTTGCATAGTCCTGAACAACATCAACATCATCTATCCCTACTCTCATGAGTAATTTCTCATTATCCAAAACTATATCCTATGGATGCATCTCTATAAGTAGAAAATATACATCCTCCCTCCTCTAACTCAAGAAAGGAACCAAAATCCCTTACATAAGGCAATAATTCCTTTGAAATCTATTGAATGGGATGAGCTCAGTTTCACCCTCTCTCCTCCTATAGATCCACCTCTAACTTTGAAAAGATAAGGTGTGATAGCTATACTAAGCCCACCTAAGCCAACCCACATATGGTATTCAAATGATGTTACCCACAACCAAGTCCACCAATGCAACTCTAAATCATTTAATGTCCCTATCACCTCCACCTACTCCTATAAAAGCATAATCTCCTCTCCATATAATGAATCTCACTTTGTAATCCACCTAGGCATAACCATCACATAGTAGCCCCAATGGTCTCAGAACCTAAATATGCTCCTATGCCCAATGATGGAGCATGAATACAATAATAATCCCATATTGCCTATGAGCTTAAAATTCTAAGAGCTCCATGTATATTTGAACTAGCAAAACTATAGCCCACCTGAACATTGTCCTACCCAATAACATCTCTACTAAGACTCTCAGTAGTAGATAGGGAAATCACCCACTATTCAAATTAGGTAATGTGAAATAGGACATGACCATCATCATCAAGTTCCTCTTATCTAGAGACCTCTAGTACAATGGACTGTAACCAAAACCACTTCAATGCCATCTATCATGGGTTTGATCCTCACCATATAATAGCCCCATCTGCTTGTCCCTCTCATCACTTTCAATGTAGTAAATAGGTTCCCCTCAAATATGCATTCATGTAATCCTATGAACATCCTATAATAGGATGGTAATCTCCCTTATTGATAGTAATAAGTGTTTATGGTTGGAAACCATCTCCTAATGAGGGCCATTATCATCATCACATCTCTCAGTAACTACTGATAATATGACATGGATCCTAATCCAACCTCCTCCATATGCATCTAATCATCTTTAGTCATACCTTCATGGATCTCTGAAAAGATCGAGGGAATCCAATCCCTCATCTAGATCTAGTATCAAGATTGAAAAATAAACCCAATTAGTGCACACACTTAGTGTTCCATTTCCATTACTCAGTTTACTTGAATTAACCTCTTTGTTAACATAAACTCACCTACATCAACCTATTTTGACTACTATCTTTAAAATATTATCTCTAGCACTTAAAATGAAACTCAACCATAAACATTTTAAAACATCTACCCTAACCTATCAAACCAATACCTATTACTTCTTTCACATAAACTACCCTACCCCAAACAAATTTCAATAAATTTCCCTAAACTTTTCAAAAATTTTACCTCATACTACTTAGAACTACCCATTTCAACCTATCACTCCTACTAGAAATTTCCCTATCCTACCTAGGTATTTTAACTACCCTAACCCATTTTTAACATTTCAAATTATTTTTTTATCACTTCCTATTTGAACCTCACCTTCCCTAAATACTTTACCATCGACAATCCTTACAACCATCGATGGTTAAGTGAGTTTCCTCCTTCGGTGGTAACTACTGAGAGTCATGTTTGACTATTGATGATCAGGTCTAACCATTGATGGTCATTGTGTGTGACTATTGATACCAAAACCCTAGACCTATCATCTCAAAACCTAATAAAATAGCTAATTTAAATAACTAAACTCTTCAAAGTACCCTATAACCTATCCCCAACCCAAAACCTCCTTCAAATTTCACTTTCATTCGCTAATTTTTGTGATCTTAACTAAAACCTAAACCTAGGTTATACTCCCAAAACCCTACCAAAACAATCTTAAATTTCCCAAATTCAAACTTTAACAATAACCAAATCAACTAACTAATTTTTTTAAAACATCACGTACTTCATTCTTAGATCACTGTCAAGGTAAGAGCTCACATCCTAATGCTCAGTCATGTCTTCATTTTACCTACATATCTAGCCCCAACTGGTCACCTCAACAAACACACATTCAACCAATCCACAATTGACACCTCACTCAAATACTTAGTCAACTCTCAAATCTAAATTTTAAACAATAAATCATCAGAATGCATAGAAGCATAGAGGTCAAAATGTCAAATGTGAAAATTAAATGTCATTTTCACTTTTTATATTCCTTGTTTTTAGGGTTTCACCTTGACCATTGATGGTTAGGGTGACTATCGATGGTTGACCTTGGCAACCCTGACCATCAAAAGTCAAGATATCACTTTTAAATTTTTTTAAGCACCCAACCTAGGTGCCAAATTTTTGGAGATCACCTAATATCCACCAAACCAAAACTTGAAATTTTGGAGATGACCTTTATCTAATAAACCATTCAACCATATCCACCTACACATTAGCTATTTTTTATGAGAATAATTATATATTTAATGAAAAACGTTGCATTGGTATTTTTCACCACACTGACCAACCTTGCCATGTTGAACATTTGAATTTGCACCACCTCATGCATGACCAGACCATTTGTTTTTTTCAAAATAGAACTTCCTAACTCAGATACCTAAAAAACATTGACCCTATTTATGAGACTTATAGAGTCACCTGATCAACTATGAGCTATGCTATAGAACAATTACCCTATCACTTGTAATTCTAAAACTTACCTTATTTTTACCAACATTTGTAATCTTAGTATTTACATGATCTTGATTATCACACTTAGTCATATTTTGTGTGCATGTTTGTGTTTTGAATACCCAACCCCACCTTTTTGTCACTAGCCTCATGACTCACCATATGCCAATTATTAAACCTCAACTTGATTTTGGTTTCACCTCATCGACTCCTAGTTTTAGGAAGAACACTCCTCTCATACTTGGGAAAAACATACCTTCGAGCAAGTAATCCATTTTTATATTTAAGCTTGTTAATTCAAAGATATATAAAAAAGGGGGAAAATATAGACACTATAAAACTATATTAGGTGTTGAAATGCCTTGGGACCCTTCTTTACCCTATCAGACATTGAGTCTAGTTAGCTATATAGCTAACTAAACTCACTAACTTATTAACTTGAACATTAAATAAGACTTTTTAACCCCTTCCTTGACCCCTTTTACTTTAGACACTCAACCATCAATAGTCACCTTAACCATCGATGGTTAGCCTAACCATCTATGGTCAGGTCCTCCCCTTATTAACTCATCACTAGATCTATATGAGCTAACAAGGCACAATTTGATATGTTTGCCTTATATAGTGCTTAAAAACTCCCAAAAATCAAACTAAATAACCTCACACTCTAGGGAACCTTATATCCTCCATTTCTCTTTACTTATAAAAGAAGGGGAGTAGGAGGGGAAATACATACACAATATATCATCAAAATCACTCTTGTATACATGTATTCAAGCTTTCCAGCATGAAGTCTTCCTTTAACAACTCAACAAAAATAAAAGAGACCTAAAACTCTATTGAATTCACTTTTAAGGCCAAATATATGTTACTATAAACAAACTACTCTAGCCTTCAACCATCAACCATATAACAAGATATAATTATATTTTACTTGTTCTTTATTTCATTGTATTTCTAACCCATGACTTGACCAGACTTGTTTATACCTTGTTTCCAAACTTTTGAATCCCTAATAGAACCATTATCAGATCATTCACCCATTCTATAACTCTTTTTTGAGTACCTTCATAAATCCATAGGAAACCACTGATGGTTAGTATAATCATTGATGGTAACCCCCAACCATCGATGGTTACCCAACCATTGATGGTCAGTTTAATCATTGATGATTTACACAACCATTGATGGTCACTATGGTATAAAATAATAAGTTATTTTCATCCCCTTAACCCCAACCAAACCTAAATTTCTATGTTCCTACCTATTCACAAAACCTTTTCTAATTTTATGAGCCTAACTTCACCCCATTTAACATGTGTATTGACCTAATTTTGCTATATTTAGTCATTTCCTTTAACAAGTGTTCTATTTTCTTCTTGAATTGCATTTCCATTTCTTTATGTAACTTACTCTTATCATTTTCAACTTGATTGTTATTAAGAGTGGATTGATAGCCTCCTAGCAAACTTATGTTTCTTGGATCTAGCTCATGCTAGGTAGTCCACCCAACTATATTGCTAACAACCCCCTTTTTAGTGCTTTCTTATCTATAAGTTACTCCTTCCAGTCCAAAGAGAAGTTCTCTATCTTCATCTAGATTACACACACATCACCAACCAGGTATTTCTACCACAGCCTTATTACTAGTTTTTTATCTTATTACAAAATTAATAAATGAGCAAAAATTAAGAGAAATAGACCCTATACATTTTTAGGTATCCTGTTTAGTATACTAGGTTGACCTAGTTGACCTTGTATAGTTCAGGCACTCTATAATAGGCTCTTGTAAAGCTAGATCAACTTGGTTAATCTTAGTAATAGGATTTACAAACATTTATTAAAGTCCTTTGATGGAAATATCACTTTTATGCATCTTTAAAATCACCAAGTTTGCTTTTTGTCCTTTCTCTCTTTCCTTACAGTCTTTCCTTTCATAGGTTACAGTATTTAAAACTACACTTGTACAGTCAACTAGATCGACCCTATCGACCTAGTTCTATATTCTATGTGCTATCTAGATAACTGGATGGACTTTATCGACCCTATTCATTATTAGACCTTGATTTCATAGTATAGAAGTGACACTATCAACCCTATTCTATATTTTTTGCATACACTATCAACTGTATCAACACTTTACCTTGTTTCAATTTTGGAATTAGCCCTTATATGTTAGTAATTATCTCACACTTTCATTTCTTATTGATTGTATGATTAGAATAGAACACAGAGTCTAATTAAGTGGCTTTCAATTTACCATTTACTTTCACTATTTTTTTATTTTATGCACACATGACCAAATCATAAAATATTTAACAAGCACTTTAAAAAGTATCTACCCAAGGCCAACCTACTTAGATTTCATCACTAACAAGGAATTAAACATGGTATTTTGGTCAATTATAAATATGTGGTGAATGATATATTATGGATAAGCACTCGACACTCTTATCACTATGATGTGTGAAGTGAGGGGGTAGGCCCCAATACCAAACATGTACCATTGCCAATATAGATCCCTTTCAGCCCAAATGTCCTCAAACCATCCTTATATTTATTTCTATTTCCTTAATTATAACCAAATTACCATCACATTTAAAATTATATTCTAATAATCTAACAACATTCAGGTTAACCATCTAGCTAGATTTTACTTTTTAAGTTGATTACTTGTTCTTTGTTAAATTACATTTTGTATTGCAAAAACTTGCATTAGCCAACATTGGTGTAAGGATTTGTGTTAAATGCCTCAATTGGATCAACCCAATTAATCCAATTGATTGTATGTTTCCATTTAATTATTTATTTTATAAATACTTGCAAAAACTTTCTTGTCTTAGTGTATGGCCATTTCAGTCAATGTAGTCTCATACAAACTATGTATTTTTCCTTATCTACTATACCTAGTCGACCTTGTACACTTTTTTAGCCTTTATCTACTATACAAGGTTGACCTAGTCAAATTTTCACTTTTTAAACCTTTTTTTGCTATACTAGGTCAACCCAATTAACCCTATATAGTTTTTAAGCTTTTTTTTTGCTAGGTTAACCTAGTTGACTCTTTATAGTTTCTTATCATTTCCTATTTTTTGTGTGGTTATCTAGTCTTATCTCATTATGGTGACATATTTTCATCCTTATTTAGTCAATAACATTACATAATCAAATATTTATATTATAACCTCACTTATTTGATTACTTTAGATGAAACTATCCACTTTCTTCCTTCCTCTTCTCCTAAACAAAAACCAATCACTACGCAATGTAGTGTAGTCAAGGTCATTAGTCCTAATCCTCCTCCCAATACTAATGTTAAGAATCCTCCACCTAAAAATAATCCTCCTCCTATCAAAACCAATACCCCTCCTATTAATACCAATCCACCTATTGATACAACTCAAACTCTTACACAAGTCATACAACAAATGAACCTCATGCAAATAGCCAATCAATCTCAAGTGATGAACATGCAACAACATTTATTAAACATGACTAGTCAACTACCTCAATTCATCATATCTCAACCAAATCCAAACTTTATCCCTCCTCCTCTTAGAGATTCCAATGGGAATATCATCCCTCAACCTCCAATGAATAATAAAATGCTTCAACATCTTCAAAATGAACCTTTAGCCCCATTCATTACATCCATAAATATTATAAATATTTTTACAACTATCACATATAATGGGATTAAGGACCCTACTATCTTTATTAAGTCTTTTGGTAATCTCTATAAGGAATGCATCCAAACTAACACCTTTGCTACCACCAAGATCTTATAAAAAACCTTTGTTGGTGATAAACTTGAATGGTATAACCAAATTACTAAAGATTCCATCTCACAACTAGAGGATTTATTCAATTCTCTAGTCAAGGAATTCCAATGTGATGACCTTCTTAAAAATTACATTAGCCATTTCATCAATGCCAAGAAACTTCTTAATGAATATGCTCCCACTTTCATCAAATTATGGAAGTATCTCACTCATAAAGTGGACCATAACATGAATGATGATACTCTTTTAAAAATATTTGTCACTACTCTTAAACCTCCCCTTCAATACAAATTTTGAATCTTTTTACCTAAAACTTTAGAAGAAGCCTTAGACCAAGCAAAAAGATAAGATTTTATTATAACCCAATTTGAAACACCTCAAACAAATATTAAATAACCTTTTCAATCATTTTATCATAACATTTATACATCCAAGCCTCCACAACCTCAAAATTGAGCATCTAATTCAACCAAATTTAACCCAACCCACCCTCCCCGAGTCTAGAATAACTTAAGCAAAAATTGCCACCTTCTAAACCCATGAACTTTGATCCTTCCAAAACTCCTCCAAAATGGTAAAATCCTGATAAGTTTTGTTGGTAGCATGCTACTATAGGTCATTTTCATGAGTCTTGACATGATCTTCACCATTTTCTTCTTTCTTCCTTTCTTTGTTTACATTTTAATATTGATGCTCTAACAAAACAACATTATCAAAACTATCTTCAAAGCTTCTCAAATTCAATCTCAAGAGCTACAGTCACATCAAAATCAACTACTTAATGATCAACAACAATTATCCCATACCTATACCTCATCTACTAATTTTTTTCAAACCATAGTTGATCCTTCTTCTTACACCACTAAGGAAAGGATAGCTAACATGAACAACTTTAAACATATTGTTGCATCCATTGAACCTAAACCTATTATGTCACATGAACCAAAAGAGTACCTAGTTTAAATATCTACTCCAAAACATATCATACATGGTCCTCCTTTAAATCTTCATACCTCTTCTACATATCCTATGTCACATTCAACATCCTTAAAATCTAGAAAACTAACACATTTACCTATCTCCAAAGGCACGTACCAACCCTATGCAAATCATTTTAATAATTCAATGTTACCTCATTCCAACTCACATGTTGGGGCATCTTGTGATGCCTAATCTTATGTTATAATTCCTAATAAAAAAAAAAATCAGCTTCAAAAAACCTTTCAAATCTTATATACTTGTATTTCACATGCTCATATTTGAGACAAACATTATCATAGATCTTACTTGTTCCCTTTTGTCTCATGTTTCTATGTTTTTGTGCGCTTTAGTTATTTTACTTTGGATTTATAAACATCATTGTTTTCCTTTACGTTCTTTGGTTTTATTACATATTAAATTTTCCATTTTCTTTCATTTTTTTCTTCATATATTTCTTTTATTTTTATCTTTTTATGTTATTCTTTGCCTTAGTAGCTTTATGATTATTTTTTCCCTTTATTTAGCATTCACCCTCATGGGTTTCTCTTTTGTGAGTTTGCAGTGTAAGAACATGGATAGGACCTAGCCCTCCTCACAAAATACCACCTTTTTCTTATTTTATCATTTATTTTTCACTTGATTTTTGGCATCCCCATATTTTTCTCTTTTGTGAGTTTCTAGTGTAAAATCATGGATTGGACCTGACCCTCCTGTTAGGACTTGTTCCAAAGTCTTAACATTAGGGTAGATTTTTGGTAGGTTAATTAATATTATTGTAAATGGCACATGCATCTTTTATTAAAGACACCCCCATAAAATAAACTTACTTAGTTTTAGTTTTAGGTAGTTTTATATTTTTGAGTTAATTAATTAGAACTACCTTACGGGTTGTTTTCCCGCATATAGTTGGTTATAGGATTAGTTGTTTTTACCGGTCATTGGTAAAAACTATATAAATCAATGTTTGGAATGTAAAAGGGTTAACGGAGTAAAGGAAACCTTATGTACTTGATTTTTTATAATATTAATAAAATACTTGTGCACTCGCACTAAGTGGGGACAAGGTTCAACCTATTTGGTTCAAGGAGTTATTAGTGGTATCAAAGCATGGTAATTTTGGGAGCTTGGTGAATTTGAAAGGAGAAAGGTGAAAAGTCAAATTCACATGATTTCATTGGCATGAAATAAGGTATGCCATATAAAATGAAAAATTTAATTGGTTTAAATGTTTGAAAAATTATTAAATTATTTTAAATTTTCAAATATTTTTTTTACATTTAAACTTGTGTTTTTCATATACCACCATCTGGGATTTTTGACCATTCATACTCTATTAAAATTATGTTCAAACCTCCTCATCTGGCATAAAAATGATTTTTTTTAGCATTTAAATGTTATTAAATTCATTAGTTTTTGAAAAAATCAAACTTGTATGGCCTGTTTCCTGTTGAAAACCTTTGTAATTTCCATTCATGGCTGCATTTGTTATTTCAATTCATTCTCAGGCCTCTTAAAAGCTAAAACACCTGAAAATATTATTAAACCCCTATTTTTTTCATTCAAAATGAAAATATGGGAAATTTTTAGACTTGTATGGCATGTTGTACGGCCTTCCAATGCCCTGGCTTCATTTTGAATCCATTCCATGCAAAACATACCTTGAAAATCTACCAAACCTTAGTCAAAATCCTTTTTATCTAGCTTATATGGATTTGTACAACCTGTAAGAGAGAGAAAAGGTGCAAAGAAACTTACCAAGAGCTTCCATGGCATCGCAAGCAAACATGGCACTGCAATAAAACTCAATTTTTTTTGTTGTTTCTAATATTTTTTTGGATATGAAAAATTATGCCTTGGGTCCCACGGGAGGAAGCTTGGAAGAGAAGGCTGTAAAAGGGAAAAAATTTGAATTTATTTACACACATGTAATTTTTTTAAATTTTCCCTCATACACAAAATCTGGAATAAGTAGAAAATTTTGAGTGTAATGTTTTGAAAATGCTCTTAGAACAATTGGTTAAGCTTATTTTGTAAGAAGCTTGCAAAGGAGGAGGTCAAGGGTTCAAATCCCTTCTTTTTGGAGAAAGTTATTTTTGCTTTAGAATATGCTTTTTTGTAAAAAGAATATTCCTTTTTAAATCTGAATATTGTAAAACACATACTTATTGTTGTGTTATTTTAAAAATCGAAAAAGGGGGAATTCAATCATATTTATTTTACATTGTTGTGGTGATATAAGGGTGTAATTGGTGGAATAAGGTTGTAATTTGGAAAAATAAGGGTGTAATCATTGATTTTTGGTGAGGTTAAGTGCAAAACCCATCAAAAATTCTTGTTTTTTCTTTTGCACTCTACGCAGAGGTTAAGTGCAAAACCTCGTAGAAGCAGTGTCTTATGTAGTGTGATATTTGTTTCATTTCTTTTATATTTTGTCACACTTTTTTCTACTACACTTTCTTTCATTTCAAGATGCCAAAAATTCAAAATTTGCTTTCAGATGTTGATAGATTAACAATTTCCAATTATTCAGATTGGAAATGATTGATGGAGGCTTCACTAGTTTTTAATGAGTTATGGGATATTGTTAAGAATGAAAAATCCCACATTGCCAACAGAGCAGGCTAAATTAGATATATTTAATTTTCATGATTCTAAGGCCTTAGCTCTCATTAAATTCTATTTTACTCATGATGCTTGTGTTCATATTGAAAATTCTCCTCATAGTTACACTGCATGGATAACATTGTCAGATTTGTATGATAAGAAACCTAAGCATAAGAAGATAGATATTCATATGCAGTTGTTTACTTTGTCATTAGATGAAGATGGGGATATGGGATAATATATGTTTAAGTTGAAAAATATCACTACTGAGTACACTAAAGCTGGTTTTGGAAAACTAGATGATGACCTCATAGTAACTACTGCTTTGAAAGGACTACCAGGGTCCTATAAGAATTTTGTTAAAATGTTGCATGTCTCTAACAAGATCACAGGAATCACCTTTGATAAGTTGGCTAAGTTTCTCATCCAACATGACCTCTCTCTACCAAAGAAATCTAAGAAAACCAAAGAATCCCATGTTTTAGAGTCAAAGCCTAGTTCATCTTCATCTAGGCATCAAGACAATAGAGGAAACAATTATAGAGGGGGTCGAGGTTACAAAGGAGGCAAATATCAAAATAGAGGTAGGGGTCATTAAAATAATTAGCAATATAATCAATCACATTCACATGAAACAAGTGATCAAGGACATGGTCACAATTCATATAGGGGTAGAAGTCGAGGTAGATCAGACATTTAGTGTCATAGACGTGGAAAATTTGGTCACATTGCTGCACAATGTAGGATTCTTTTTGATAAAATTTAGAGGCCACAAAAAGTGACTAAGTCTAACTCTGCTCAGTATGCTGATCATGACTATGATGAATCTATTAATGTTGCTCATGAATCTGCATTCACTACTTTGGGGCACATTGATTATATTGAATATGAGGCTGGAGATGAGCTCACAAATGTATGGGTTTTAGACACAGGAGCAACCAAACACATGACATTTAGGAGAGATTTCTTTTGGTCGTTTAAGGAAGCTTATCTCTCTCCAGTTGCCTTAGTAGATAAGTCTATGCATACACCACTAGGACTTGGATCTATTCAGATTCTTCTTCTTAATGGGTCTATAAAATACTTGGAGGATGTTTGGTATGTTCCCACATTGAAGAAACACTTACTTTCTTTGGTAACTATTTGAAAGAAAGGTTATCAAATTGTGCTTGAAAATGGTCTCATTTACATCAATTTAGTGAAGGATGATTATAAAATAATTTATACAGGATATAAAGATGGAAACTTGGTTAGATTGCATTGTAAGGTACCCAATATAAAACTTGCAGCAGTTGTTGATATAAGTACAGGTACTATGTCTACACAACGGTTATGGCATCTCTGCTATGGAAATTTGAATATCCAATCTTTAGTGGATTTGCAGAGATATGGTATGGTTAATGGGTTGCCCACTTTTCAAAAAGATAGTATTTTTTGTAAGTCACGTGTTTTGGGCAAACAAAATTAGGAAAAATGTCCTAAATAGTGATCTTAGAGAGCTAACAAATGTTTACAGTTAGTTCATAGTGATGTATGTGACATGAAAAAGTCATCCATTGGTGGGTGTAGATACTTTGTCTTGTTTATTGATGATTTTTCTCAGATGACTTGGGTATTCTTTATGAAAAACAAATCTGAAGTTTTTGCTAAGTTTGTTGATTGGTTACACTTAGTCAAAAAGAAAATAGGTTCACATTTGGCCACTCTTCATTCAGATAATGGAGGTGAGTATACCTCAAATGAATTTTTAGATTATTGTCTAGAACATGGAATTCATCAACAATATAGTAATGCTTATACTCCACAATAAAATGGAGTATCTGAATGAATGAATAGAACTTTAGAGGGCACAACACGTGCCATGTTGCACTATAAATAGCTTGATGATAAGTTTTGGGTAGAAGCCATTGGTACTGTAGTGTATTTTAGAAATAGGCCACCCACAATTGCAATTTTGGGACAAACTCCATATGAGGCATGGTATGGATTTAAACCAAAAGTTAAGCACTTGAAAGTGCTCAGATGTCTTTGTTTTGCTTTAGTTCCTATTAAACATAGAACTAAGTTGGAACCATGAAGTTGAAAATGCATCTTTCTTGGTTATTCTAAAGATAATAAGGGGTTTCATTTGCTTTCATAGGATTCAAGCAAATTCGTAGTGAGTCGAGATGTAATATTTGATGAGTTTGGAACTATGAACACTGCAGAGATTGATTCTCAATTTGATAGATTAGAGAGGAAAAATATAAAAAGAGATAAGGGTTTGAATAATGGGGATAACTCTTCAAAGTTATAGTATGAGACTCAAATTCCTTCACTTTCCTCTCCTTCATCTATAAGTTCACAGGTTGATGACTTAGAAATTGTTGAAAATTCTCTAAGTTCCCCTTCAAATAATGTACATAATGAGAATTCTGGAGTCCCTGATTTGAATAATTTGACTAAGTATCCAAAATGGGCTCAAAGTAATTTTTCTGACTTGATAGTAGATGAAGTTGGTTTAATAGGACCCAAGAATTCTCAAAAATAGGTAAACTATGCTATGATTGTTACTACTTCTTCCACTGAGCCATCCACTTTTGAGGAGGCATCTACTGAACATGTCTGGTAGTTGATCCTCATCCACATGTTAAACCCATCAGATGTAAATGGGTTTATAGTAATAAGTATAAATGAAATGGATCCATTAATAAACATAAGGCATGACTTGTTGCAAAAGGATATGCATAATAAGAAGGTATTGACTATGAGGAAACATTTGCACCAATTGCCAAATGGCACACTATTAGTATGGTACTTGCCTTAGTTGCACAAAATGGCCAGAAAGTACATCAATTGGATGTTAAAAGTGCTTTTTTAAAAGGTGATTTATAGGAAGAAGTATATATGAAACAACCTCAGGGTTTTGAATAGGTGGGTGCTGAACACAAAGTATGTAAATTGATAAAAGCTTTGTATGGGCTCAAACAGGCACCAAGGGCTTGGTATGAGAAAATGGATTCATACTTAAAATCCATTGGTTTTCATTGTAGTGAGTCTGATGATACTCTCTATTTTTGAGTGTAGGGTAAGAAAATGGTGATACTTGTTCTCTATGTCGATGACTTGTTTATCATAGGTAATGATGAAAACTATAACAAGTCTGTGAAGAAGGAATTAAAAGATGGGTTTGAGATGACAGATCTTGGAATTCTTCACTACTATATAGGCATAGAGGTAACTCAAAAAGAGCATAGTATTTTCATTTCACAAACTAAGTATATTTTTGAGTTATTAGAGAGGTTTGGCATGAGTGATTGCAAACCTGCCCTCACTCCCATGGAAAGTAACTTGAAATTGTCCAAGGATGATAATAGTGCCTTTTTTGATGGCACCACATATAGACAATTGGTTGGAGGTTTGATATACTTGATGAATACGAGGCCTGATATTTCATTTTTAGTTGGAATTTTATCTAGTTTCATGCATGAGCCTAGAGAAATTCATTGGCATGCAGCAAAACAAGTACTTCATTACCTTCAGGGAATGAAAACATATGGCCTTCAATACCACCACAACAAGAACTTCAAACTTGTTGGATATTGTGATGCAGATTTTGGTAGATGTGTGGATGATAGAGTGTCAACCATAGGATACACTATGCATATGGGTTCAGCTGCCATTACTTAGTGTTGTAAGAAGTAGGATACAGTGGCAAATTCATTAGTAGAATTAGAGTATATTGCAGCATGGAATGCTTCTAGAGAAATTGTTTACCTTCATCGTATTCTTGAAGATCTTTAGGTTTCTCAGTTTGCTCCAACACAGTTATACATTGATAATCAAAGTGCAATCAAGATGTCTAAGAATCTAGTGTTTCATTCCAAAAAAAAACATATGGATGTCAAATACCATTATTTGTGAATGCTGGTGGAAAAGAAAGCTCTTGATCCAATATATTTTCCAACTGCTGATCAGACAGATGATATCTTCATAAAACCCCTTGATAGAATCAAATTTGAAAAATTTAGATAAATTCTTGGTATGTGTCCAAAGACCTGACTTTGGATCATAGGGGGTTTGTTAGGACTTGTTCCAAAGGCTTAACATTAGGGTAGATTTTTGTTAGTTTAATTAATATTATTGTAAATGGGGCATGCATCTTTTAGTAAAGACACCCCCATAAAATAAACTTACTTAGTTTTAGTTTTAGGTAGTTTTATATTTTTGAGTTAATTAATTAGAACTACCTTACGGGTTGTTTTCCCATATATAGTTGGTTATAAGATTAGTTATTTTTACCAATCATTAGTAAAAACTATATAAATAAATGTTTGCAATGTAAAAGGGTTAATGGAGTAAAGACACCCTTATGTACTTGATTTTTTTAAATATTAATAAAATACTTGTGCACTCACACTAAGAGGGGACAAGGTTCAACCTATTTGGTTCAAGGACTTATCACATCCTCATAAAATACCACCTTTACTTCTTTTCTTTTCTTATTATTTCACATGTTTATTTTTATAACCTCATGGGTTTTTATTTTATGAGTTTTAGTTTAAGACCATGGATATGACTCGATCCTCCTCATAAAATTGCCATCTTATTATTCCTTTTCTAAAATGTGTTTTGCTTTGCTTCTTTTGGTAGATGAAATTTGAACAATGAATTTATTTTAGCATGTTTTTCTCCATTTCCATCATTCTTATGATAAGTAATCACACTTTACTATCATTGTATCACTTTACTATGATAAGTAGTCACATTTTTTTCAATTTTAAGTAATTCAAATTGTTCCATGTGTCATTCCTCTTGATTTCCCCTTCTTTTCACTCCACATTAGACAAAATAAGGTTGAAGTCAAGATAACACTTTTATTTCACTGAGGTTTATGAGACTTTTAGACCCCATACTCTTTGAAGTTTACTCTCTTATAAATCAAGTTCCAAGTATTCAAATGAAAGTCATCTTTAACACCCATGTTTGGTTTTCCAAATCCATATGAAGGAGGAACAAAAAAAGCCATCTAGAAATTTAAAATCTAAATCATTTTAAATAGAAGGTAATGATATAAAAAATGCAACATACAAATCTCAAAATTCTAAATCACACTAGAAAACATGATTCCAAGCATATCTCCTATCTCTAATCGAATCTCAAACTCCATAGTTGGCCTCATATAGAGCTGAGGTCCATTGGGGTGTGGTAGGCCAGTAGATAGAAATAGGATAATTCAACAAACTCTATGGTGTTATCTAATTTATAATGCAAGTACCCAATATTCATAGTAGATTAATGGTTTTGTAAGGGGTGTTGAAGAATGAGGAATATGTTATGGGAAGGTAGGTCCATTTTAATTTTTCATGCATGTAACCTTCATGGGATGATATATATACTTATTTTATTGACCTAAGACTTGTGTAGCTAATAGGAGTTCTTTAGATTCCATAAGGTTGAAAGTCCTCTTGTTTTTATAAACCTAATTTGAGTGTCTTAACTTTGTTAAAGAGTTCTTCTACCTTGGTTTTTAATTAATTCTCCCCTCCACCCATTTTATTTCCCCCTTTGACAGGAAAATTGTGATTCTAAATATATTTACTCGCTTCTATTATTCCTTCTTCTTCACCTCTTAAAAACATGATATCATTACTTTTTTTTAGTTTTATCTATCCTTAGAGTGAAACATCATGTTTGAGTAACTATGGATTACACCCTTACACCATTTATTTACCACACTATCTCATTGTCGTACTTGTCATGTCATTAGGTGGTTGTGTTTTCTTACATTACATGTTAAAACAAGCACTAAGTTTAATTGTTCATCCTTTGAATCTTTTGATTTTTATGGACTTACCTTATCTTACATATGATATTTTCCATTATTAAATGTTTCTCTTTATGTATGCATTCTTCATGTTTCTCTCACATCTTCAATTACATTTCATTTTCAATATTTCATGCTTTTATTTTATCCTATCTTACACGAGTTTACTTTTCACTTTCTTACCTATCATTATTCAAGTTGTCTTGCATGGATATTTCACTTGTCATTCATGTTTTACATGCTTCTCAACATGATTTAGTATGTTTTACATTTATTTTTTCCATTCATGTTTTACATGCTTCCCAATGTGATTTAGTATGTTATACATTAATTTTTACCATTTATGTTTTATATACTTTCCAATGTGATTTATTGTATTCTACTATCATTTTGTCATTTAATTACCATCATTTATCATTAATTTGCCTTTACTATTCTAAATTTTCCTTAAAAATCCTAATTTTCTAATCTTTCCTAATACCCTCATATCTTTGCCTTAAACTCATTTTCACTACCATATGGCTCTCTTCCAAAAAAAATATTTTTGGCTATTTTTTTGCACTAACTTCTATAGGTTCACCTAGTGTTCTTCACATTGGACACCTTCACTTCTCTTGAAGTCTATTTGTTTATATAAAACACTAAGGTAAGTAAAGGTATGTGTTTTTAAATTATGTCCTTTAATTTATCTTATTTTCTACTTACTGCACTTTACTTAGAATCAACATTGTGTTATCATGTTTTATTTCCTAAAGCACAATCCCATGTTACACTCACATGACATGTGATAAGATTTGAGTGGGGCATATGTATACACATAATATTTTAAAACTTTTACTGACTATTAACACTTTGTATCTTATAGGAACCCATATAATCTCAATCTCTTTGAGTGGATGCCTTAAGGGGTGCACTGGGAAAGGGGTGGGTAGACTATTGGTGCTTTACAGGATTGTTGTCCCTTTTGCCACTTTTCATCTACACACTTGTCTCCCAAAACCATTTACCCTAAGATTTATCTTCTCAATTTAACCCATTCTATACTTTTTACACACTTTATCCTCCTTTTAATTACTTAAATCCCATTTTGTCAGTCGGCTATACAAGGTTAACTTGGTGGGCCCTTTCTAGTTTTAGGGTATTTTCACTTAGGAGTTATTTTGACCTTTAGCTGACATAGCTTGTGACCTAGTGAATTATTATCTAGAATTGTATATGTTTGATTGGGTCAATCATATCGACCATCATTTTCATAAGGATATAGAGTAATATCTTCCTATATATACAAGTTAATTTCCCACCATTTGATAATAAATAAGTGAATAATAATTAAGTAAATATGAACATCTATTTATTGACCATTCTACTTGAGAATTAAATCCTTGGGTTCCATAATTTCTTTGGAGATACATATCTTGTCTTGTGGAGAAGTCTTTTGGATGCATTGATAGGTTGTGTATCTAAGAGCTGATTTGTCTTTGTTATCTTTAAATACCATAATAATTTTTTTCAAAGCACCTTGACCAAGGGAGATATTGAGGCTCAATAGATTCATATTCAAGATAATTATTCCTAACTTTATTTCTCCTTTGTAAGATTAGATAGATAATATAGTTGTGCTTTTCTTCTATGCATTAGAATTTCATAGACATTGACATGAGTATATGTCTTCTATGCATTTCTAGTTTTATTATTTTTATACATGTAAATTAGTCATTATATCCCCTTGAGGGATCAAAATTAACCATGTTTGGGTATGCATTAATATATATACATAAAATTAGGGACCCTATGATGATGTGGAAACACTTGTAGTTTACTATGTTCTTTTTTATGACCTTGACTATCCCTCTATGGCTTTGAATTTTTCAAATAAAGTATGGGTTGTCTCAAACTCTTTATTAATAATATCAAAATTGAGCAAGGTAGGCTTAAATACTTTGAGTGATTTAGACATCAACCTTGTGATCTCTAATTTTAAGCTCTTAAAATATTCTCCAAAGGATTTATATAGAGTTATTCTATCTTTAGTAAAATTGATTAGTTGCATAATCTCATCATTAATCATATAAATAGTTTCCTCAATTTATTTCTTAAATATATTTATAGATGCTTTGAGGATGTCTCAAAATTGGGAAAGTTTATTAACTCTATAGTAGAGTTTATCAAATCTATGGTCCTCATATATCTATACATTTATAACGCCTCATTCTCATGGATTAAAAATTTCCTTTCAAAGCCTTCATTCATGTATGTCAGTTAAGGGTGTATGCGATGAGAAATGCAACAAATCTATAAATCAATCCTAGCTCAGAGAAGATAAATCTTACGTAAACTTCCAACTGGGGATACATTAGATAATCAAGTTCATGACCAATATGGATTTACTAAAATTAATAAATGGATCTCTTACCATAATAATATTAGTAGGGAGGGCTGAAAAGCCTCCAATCATGTAAAATTATGCAATAACCCTAACTAGGTGCTATATTTGAATATTCATTAAACTAGTAATAAGTAAATCAAAGTCTAATTTAGTGCTCACCAAAGCTTGTGACACAAAGTGGTGGTAATAAACATGAAAATTAAACATGTATAGAAGACATATACTCATTTCAATGTATACAAAATATTAATGCATAAAATAAAAGTAAAAATTCATAAATGTCTACTCTTACAAAGGAGGAACAAAGTTAGGAATACTTATCTTTGAATATGAACCTATCGAGCCTCAATCTCTCCCTTAGCCAAGGTGCTTCACAAGAGGTTGTTAATGTATGTAAGGATGAAAAGGATAAATCATCTATAGGATACATAACCTATGAATGTATCTAAAATACTTATCCATAAGGTAAGATACTTATCTCCAAATAAAGTATGAAACCCTAAGCTTTCTTCTCAAGTAAAATGGTGGATAAACAAATGAAAAATATATCTTACTTCTTATTCTCTTAGAAATGGCAAAATGAATGTGTTTATATATGTGGATATAACTCTAATCCTTTTTGAAATTTTAGGCTGAAAAAGTCAACTAAATATACCTAATATCATAATTCATAAATATAAATTAGGTCATGAACTAGATCAGCCATGGGCCAACCTATACCCTAATAAGTTTTGTAAATAAGAGTACAAGGTCGATGGGGTCAACTATGTAATTTAAAGCATCAAAAAGGGTTTTAGGTTAAGGAACAATTAAATGAATTTGGTAAATGATTAGAGGAGGGTGAAAAATAGGAGGTAAAGCTTAGGGGAATGGTTTTAGGATACATGTGTGTAGATAGTGAGTGAAAATAAGGGACAACAATATTGTAAAGTACCAATGGTCTATCCACCCCTTTTCATATTCACTAAACTAGTAACAAGTAAAATAAATTCTAATTTAGTGCTCACCAAAGCTTGTGGGATAAAGTGGGGGTAATAAACAGAAAAGTAAACATGCATAGAAGACATATACTCATGTTAATGTATATGAAATCTTAATGCATGGAAGATAAGTACAAATTCATATCTCTCTACTCTTACAAATGAGGAACAAAGTTAGGAATACTTATCTTTGAAGATGAATCCACCGAGCCTCAATATCTCCCTTAGCCAAGGTGCTTTACAAGAGGTTTTTAATGTAAGGATGAAAATGATAAATCATCTCTAGGATACATAACCTATCAATGCATCCAAAAGACTTATACATAAGACAAGATATGTATCTCTAAAGAAAGTATGAAACCCTAAGCTTTCTTCTCAAGTAGAATGGTGGATAAGGAGATGTGAAATATATCTTAATTCTTATTCTCTTAGAAATGGAAAAATGAATGTGTTTATATAGGAGGATCTAACCCTAATCTTTTTTGAAATTTTAGGCTGACAAGGTTAACCAAATCTACCTAGTATCATAATTGACAAAAATAAATTAGGTCATGAACTGCCACGGGTTGACCTATACCCTAATAAGTTTTATAAATAAGAGTACAAGGTTGATGGGGTCAAATATATAATTTAAACCATCAAAAAGGGTTTTAGGTTAGGGAATAGTTAAATGAATGTGGTAAATAAATATAGGAGGGTGAAAAATAGGATATAAATCTTAGAGGAATGGTTTTAGGATACATGTATGTAGATGGTAAGTGACAATAAGGGACAAAAATCCTTTGAAGCACTAATGGTCTATCCACCCCTTTCCTAGTACACCTATTAGGGCATACACTTAGAGATATTGAGACTCAATAGGTTCCTTCAAGATAAAGAGCATCAGTAATTGATAAAGTTTGATAATGTTATATGTATACATATGCCCCAATCGAAGCTCATCATGTGTCATGTAGGTGTAACCTAGGATGGTGCTTTAAGAAAATAACATAGAAACACATAACACTGAAGTTGAATAAAGTGCAGTGAGGAAAAAATAAGATAAATGAAAGGATAAAATTGAAAAACACATACCTTTACTTACCTTAGTGTTGTAGATAAATGAGATATAAAAAAATGTTAAAGTGTCCAATGTAGGAAACATTAGGTGAACCTATAGATATTAGCAAAAATGAGGGAAAAGATTGTTTTTCAATATAGACATAATAGTTTAAAATATTCTATACAATGTTAGGATTCCATAAAATTTTAAGATTTAGAAAAAGAGTTAGTAGAGACAAATATATTATCAAAATAAGAAATTTGATGGTAAATATTTAAAGGGTAAATAATTTTTAATAGTAAATATAAATAGAGTTAAAAATAATTCCTTTGGTATTTTTTACTATTCTAAGGAAATATAGCCCTGATAGACCTAGTGAGAGCCTAGAGAGCCAAGATGGTGAGGAGAGGACAGCTAAGATGGGAAGGATATATAGTAGTTGCAGTGAGTGTAACATAGGTAAGCAAATAAAAGTTTCAAAATTTTGAGTATTTTTATTTAAAATTGAGTGAATTATAGAAAATTGATTGGCAGACAAAATATAGGCACTAGAATGAACCTTAGTAAATTTTTAGGGGCACTAAGGATAAAATGGGGTATTGGGTAGGAAAAATTCAGACCAATAAATGCTTAAATAATTTATGGTAATTAGTTAAAAAGTCATCATTATAGATGAATAGAGTTGACCAAGTCAACTTAGTCTTCAGAAGGTAAAAAAATGAATAGGCCAACTTAGTAGTAGTTGGCTGACTTAGTTGGTTAAGGAAGGGGGTTGACTAAGTGCTAGTAGGCCAACTTAATTATTTTTAAAGTGACTACTTAGTATTAAAAGGTATTAATGGTTCCAACTTAGTAATAGTAGGCTAAAGGGTGGTTGGTTTAGTACATAGAGCTTGATCTAGTATAATTTTTGATAGGGCCTATTTATTATCCCTAAAGAAGTATAGGGTTGATTTAGTTTGTATAGGTCAATTTGGTATAAAATGAAGAAGCTAAATCAAATGAGCTGAGTTTTGTGAAATTTGTAAGAATATATTTTAATTATGAATGACATGGAGATCTAATACATTTAAAAAAAAAATATTTTGTAGAGGTACCATAGATATTGGTGATTGATTGATGCATCACGGTTACTATATTTGCTAGAGCACTCGATAAATTTGGACAGAGTGAGATTGGTTGCATTGGATTTGGGAGGTATCATGGAGATGAGATGTATCCCATTAAGTGTTGATCTCATTGTCATGTTATTTAGAGCATGTTTTATGCTTTTTTTTTCACCCTCCTAAAGTTTTAAAAAGTTTATATGTATTTTCATAGAGATGAACCTATCATAAAGCCTAAAATTATGTTGAGGACCCTATTGATTGATAGTATTTGTAGAAGCATACTTGATTGTGAAATTATAATGATTTATTGATATGTTTTATTTATGTTTTAGTGGTTTAGAAGAGCATGGTGGATAAATGAATAAAATATGCATGTGTTTATAGATGTTATTAGTTATTCTGCACATCAAGATCAACACACTTTGATAGTTTCAGTTGATGTTTGAATTTTAGTTCTCAGTCATTTATTTTGATGATATATAGTGACGATTTGTTCTTCAAAAGGAATTTTGATTCAGATTCTGATAGCAAATGGTGACATGGTTTTACAAAAAACATTGCAATTTAATGTTGGTATGAATAATTCAATTTGTCACTATTTGATATGGTGGTTATTTGGAAATGGCTCTGTGGTGCTCAATATGGTTTGATTTGATTGATCTCATAACATAAGTCATAGAATCATTTTGGCATATTAACATCTAGATTATTTTTTAGATTCCAGTTGATATTCAATTTGTGATCATAATTCTAGCTCATATTTCTCATTCTTGGTACCTTGAGGATGTATAAGTTAGATACCATTTTCAAATTTTGTATAATTGTCATATGAAGTTCACTTTACTAGAACGTGAGTACATGGAACTTTATAAGTTTAAATATGCATGCATTTACCTAAAGGGATCTATTCTAATACTCATGGTGTAGTATGATTCTTTGATGGCAATATATTATGTTTGCATTTCTAAAGCTTGCATTATGAAATTGGTCATGAGACTATCTCTTACTAAGGACCCCCTTGGTCACTTAGTTAATCAGCAGTTTTGAATTCATATATAAATGTTATGACCCCCTCAATGGGTGATGAAGTAAAATTTAGTAAGTTGGACACCATTCGATAAATTTGATTTGACGTTGATGAGTTTTTAATTGAATTTAAGTAATGCGGTGTGCTTCAATATCATTCACATATTTGGTGTTAATTGAGAATGTATGACTAACCATTTCCCTCAGTTGATAGAACTTAGCAGAGTGTTTAGCAAGAAGAATATTTTTTTCTAGATTTATCAGATTGATAAAATGACTTAGTGCGAATGCTAAATACACAATAATTAATGTGGACCAATGGTTGTTTAGTACATCATTTAAATAGTTATGGTTCGAAGGGTGGTGAATAAAGGGCCATATTTACTCATTTTGTGCATTCATTTTCAAATCTCTCAGTGGAATCAAAGCCTTGGAAAGATAGGGTTTGAGTTAAAGAGTAGAGGTAGAAGGGAATTTTAAACAAAGTTTTGACTGTGATAACCAAATATGTTCACGACAAGATATTTAGCTCTCTCTTAAAAATTCTACAGATGAATGAAAGTTTAAATGGAAAGAGGATAAGTTTAAATGTTTTTGTTGCATGAATATTGACTTGAGTTTTAATCAAGGAATATATAAAGAAATCTAGTAGATTTTTCACATGTAAACCTTTTTGAAGCTATGATTATCTTGTTGAACATGCAGATTTTAGTTTGTATGTATGGTTGAGAAGGATTTTAGTTTATTTTTATGGGTTTATGTAGAATGATAAATCTTATAATTTTCATGAAATAATCTTTTTAGTTTCTATGTTGAATTTTGGAAATATTTTGATATACCTGCAAATTGATTTTCATGAGTTTCATGACTCAATTTTATGGAAAATATAGATACAATCATGAGAAGAAAAGGATATGATTTATTATAGTTGAGAAAACCTCTGCATGTTTAGAAAAGAGTTTAAAATTTACATGCACTCAAATTTTAATCTTAAAATTTTAAAGATGGTATAAAATGGATATGCAAACCAATTTACATTTGTCAAAGATTTTATATTTTTGATATTTCTATGCAAAGTTTATTTTGAAGGAAGCTTTGTTATAATGGTGTCTAATCTTCTCAAAATAGACTATTTGCATTTTTTGGGTATGTCAAAGTTAGATTTGTTTTCCTAAGTATGAAAAATCATGTCTAGTTATATACAAAATATTGAAGTTTGTCACATTTAAAATTTGGTTTAGGGTTTCATACATGGCATTCATGTGAATATTTTTCTCAGTTTGTATTGGCTTTTCCTTTGGGTTTTGCGAATATTAAAAATTTCAACTGCTTATTAGTTGTTTTCATACGTAAATTCACATGTTTTGGTCAATGGATTTATTGAGAAGTTAAGCATGTAGAAGCTTCATATGTAGCTGGTTTTAAATTAGGGTTTATTTTGTTAAGATTGTATAAAGAAGACAAGATGGTGATGGTTTAGGTTATGATAAAATTTAGTGATTATTGTTACATATATAGTTGTTTTACAAACTATATATGTAAATTTTCAAATGGTATGAAAATGATAATAGTGATTCAATTTGCCATATTTTGATTATTTTTAAAAGCATGAAATGGCTAAGGTTTGATGAAATATTATTGCATAAGTTTGACAGTCTACATCATTGTAATCAAATTGCATGAGTTTTATATGAATTTGGGTTCATATTGACTATGGATATAAGTAGTGTTTGAATGATTAATTTTAGTCCATGATTTATGATGCATTAATTATAATAATGATCTTTATGACTTTGGTCATATTTTCATATAGGATATGTTCAAATCAATGTGGCAATTATAGTTTTTTTTTTGAAATTTGAGGATTGATCAGTTGGTTGTGATAATTGAAAATATCATATATATATATATATGTATATATATATATATATATATATATATGTATATATATATATATATATGTATATATATATATATATATGTATATATATATATATATATATATATATATATATATATATATATATATATTGAGTGGTTTTAATTTTTGGAAACATGAAGTCACATTTGAAATTTTATCTCAATATTGAGGTTTTGAATTTTTCTTTAAAGGTAATTATTGAGATTAAAATTGGCTAAGAATTGATATCAACATTTTATTGAAGATCAATATGGTTTAAATTCAGACACAAAATAGTGGCTTTAATATAATACAAATTTCAGTCTCTTTTATAGTTTAGCTTTAGTCTTTTGTATCAAATATTAGTTTTTGTTGCTACATTTTTAGATTTTCAATATGTCTAGGTGGAACCAGCCAACTAGGAGTATTAATGATGGAGGATGGGGGCATAATTATAATAGAGGTGGTAGTCAATCAAGACATAGTAAATTTTTTAATAAGGCTGGGTACTATGTTGGATGTTTTAAGCCTAAATTTCCTAGGGGCACAAGAATGTCTATCCATTTTGATGCTTAGAACCCAAATTTATAGAATATTTTTAATAATTTCCCTGATAACCCAATATATAAAGGATATAGAGGTCATAGAGGTTTTCATTGCAATAGATTTGGAGCCTATACACATTCATGAATTAGTTCTTCTCATCATCTAGAGAATGATCCTCATTTCTTACCACTGCATCCCCCTAATTTTAGAGGTGAACTAGTTGATGAACCATTGCCAATTAATCAGTTGCCTATTGATCAACCCAATTAGCTTGAAGTTGAAATAACCCATGCTAAGGATTTTAGGAAGATGGCCACTCTTTTAGATACACCTACTCAATCTAATGCAAACCTTAGTGGGAAATGCATAAAGTTGAATGTATCAGGTGCCCATAGTGAGCCCCTTTCGAGGTCTAAAAGATTGAGTTTGGGAGGTTAGGGATATGAAAATAGGAGGAAAACCATGGACATTCTAGTTTAGAATACTAAAAAGAATTATTTTATGAAAAGGACTAAGCCATAACACCTAAAGAGGTCAAACTAATAAAAAGAATTAAGCTAGAAGTTGATGATAGCACATTTGGCTCAGGAGCTAGATTGTTTCCTTTTCTTGTAACCGAGATGGAGTCAACATTTGTTTACATGATCAAGATAAACAAATAATTGAAGTTTTATCTGATTTAGAATATTACTAGTTATCCAAGGGATAATTTTTTGTTAGCATTGAACTTTTTCATGTTGAACTTGATATTTTAGGCTTGACATTTTGATACTTCAGACTTGGTAATTTTGATAATTTGGGTATATATAGTGATTTTGGAGTTTTTGACATAATTATATATGCTTAAGTTTAATTAAAACATGTTTATGGTTTAAACATTAGAATAATTTATCAATTTTTTATTTTTTATTATATAATTAATTTTCATTTTACTATATTATTTATCAATATGGGTCCCCACTCGTTAAGGTCTGGTAACCTAGGTCTATTATTTTAAATACCTTGATCAAATTAAGACTTTTAAAGTCTTAACTAAATCTATCCTTAATTAAATTTAATTAATTAATTGACTTTGTTAAAAGTCAATTAGTTAACATTAACCAATAACTAACTAAGTTGGTTATAACTTATTTCATAACTAAAGTTGAGGGTATAATAAGAGATAAAACATTCATTTGAAGACAAAAGAACAACATGTATTGAAGATTTAATTATTTTTTGAAGTTCATCATTTATCTCTTATTTCTATGCAACTTCTCTGAGATAGTATAGTTTTTTTAGATAGACCCAATGTTACTTTATCTGATGGTTAAGTAATCACTTATGCAACACAAGTATATCTAGTTATATGTATTATCTATTACTGATTATCTAAAGTTTGCTAAGTTTAATATCTTTTGATGATTGTTATTTGTAGTCTTATGTGTAGATTTCAAGTATTCCACTTGAATAATAATGATCATTTTGCTTTTCCATGACACTTCATTGATCTATTCGATTGCAAAGTTGTCATTTCAAGTTTTTTAAAGAAAAGATGTTGGTTTTCTCATTGAAATTTACTCTTTTCTACTAAGACAACTCTCATCTTGAGACTTGTAAATATTTTTTAAATAATTAACTTTGACTTGAATATAAATATATTTTTCATATTTCTTCTAAATCTATTTTCTTTATTAGATATAGTTTTAACCTATTTTCTTTTCTTTTTTAAATAGTTTAGTTATTTATTTCTTTAGTTCTTAAATTAGTGCTATTACTATTCATTTTTTTTAATTGTGATAGATTTCGTAGAGGTTGTTTGATTAATTTTAATTTTTTAATTTTTAATTTGTTCTAGTTTACTTAGTAAATTCCTTTAATTTTACACTTTATATCATATTATATATTTAGTTCTTGTTTATCTTAGTCTAGTTTGTTTTCAACTTGTTAAATAGTTTATTAGAGCCTTTATTTAGTAGATTGTTTCTTGTTTTAGTTTATATTTTATTTCTAGTTTTCTCTATCTGGTCTATTAGCTACATCTTTTTTCATTCTAGTTTAATCTTTTTATTTTATAAGTTTTAGAATTATCTTCTTTTCTTTAGTTTATTGTCTTAGTTATCTATCATTAGTCTCTTTATAATAGGTTTTTTTATTAGATTTTATACTTTTTTAGACCTTCAATTTGTTATTTACTTTAGTTTCTCTTTTTGAAAGTTCTTTTATGTTAGTTTTATGTTTTATGTCTTTATCTTCTATATTAGTTCTTTTCTTAGTTTATTTTATGTTCTAGGTTTATTGCTCTTTGCTATGGGCTTAAATGCTTATTATTATTTGTTTAGTTTGATTGCTTTTGCTTATGTGTTATTTCTTCTTCTTACTTTGATCTATTTCTTTTTTATTTGGTTAATCTATAAACCATTGCAAACAAAGAAGTAAAGATATCAATTGAATATACATATACATTATAGAATCATGTTTCTATTCTTCAAGAGACTATCTAATTTATAGGTTTTCTTTGTTGGCTAAAATAGATTATAGATTCTTATCTCAATTGATTCTTGATTCAAAATAGATTTTTGATTGTTATAATGGAATAAGTTATCTTGATAATTTGTTGATTATTTCCCATAATTTATAATAAAACCCCCTCATGTATTTAGGATCTTAGATGAACCTTTATAACCCTTATGATTAGACTGGTATTATTCTAACATAACCTTCATAATACACAAAAGGGTTGATACATTCATGGTATAATTTTCATCATCAATAACATGGGAAAGGTTGACCAACATGTTTCAATGGGTGGTGGATGGGGATACCATAGAGGTGTGTATCACACTAGAGGACATCCATGCATTTTTTGGACTACCTATAAGAGGGACACCAGTGATCACAGGGACACTAGATGATTTAGAGGAAAGATGAGCACTAGCTAGGTGGGAAACATGATTAGATATGATATACCTAGGGATATGTTGGATAGATATTTTGGATATAGTAAAAATATACCTAGGTATTCATGGGATTACATCCCATTCATTTAATGATGAAGCTCCCATGTAAATATGTCGATCTATCTCTAATTACTTACAATGTATAGTTATTCACAAAGTATGCAGATTATGTGTAATTTAATCTTATTAGGGGTATTACTTTAATCACTTTGTTTATGAACCATAAAAAAGGGAATTTGCAATAAGTAAGTAGCTAATTCTGGGAATGTGAGTGGAATTTTAGATAGGTTGGAGAATAATGAAAAGACTCGAATGCTTGAGTAAGGAAAGAAATAAGAGAAATACACTTCACAATAAATATTTTTTCAAAGTTTATTGTATATGTGCAAATAGATAAACATATAAGTGTGGTAAATTTTTCAACAAATGATCAAGAAAGCAATGAATTCAATTTAGATAAATAGATAATGTAAAGTTTACCATTTTATCTTCATGAAACACAGAATGATTCCCACAGACCCAAAGTTATCCATAAAACAATCATATTTATTATTCACTTTAAATAACCATCATACAAAATAATCTAATTATATTAAACACAAATTTTTAGATTTCTTAAACTCCTTATACAATGGTTAAAATTGCTTGCTCCAAAATTTCTCATCCCTAGGAATGCAGGCCTGCACTCATATTTATACAATTTTAGATACCAAAATAAAAAAGGAAATGAGTTCCTAAATATCCATGTGCTACACTAAAACTAGAAACCATTGAGAGGCATCTTCCTCAAAATTCTCCTATGTGTCATGTGGTGACTAATGACATGTAGCACTTCTAGGTGTTGTTTTTTGAATAAAATATAATTACATTACATGTAGCACAAAGTTTGCTGAAGTAATTTACTTTTACAAGATAACTTCAAGTATTGGAATTTTATCCAAATTACTCATGTTTTTCATTTGAAAAAGTATTATACTTCAATAAGTAACTTTACTAAACATCTTCACTTAAAAGTAATTTCTTTTAACAAAGTTAATTTATAAATAGAATGAATAGAATGTAAAAAAATGAGAAGAAGAAAGAAGAAATTGTTAGAAAGGAAAGTAAAAACAATCATTACACCTCATGAACCTTAAATCTAATTTCATCTCTATACTTGATATATTGAGACATCATGAATTAAATAGCTACATCATTAGGCTTGGCAAGAGCTTGCCTTGCTATCTTAAATCTTAACATCTCCTTTTTTATCCTTCTACTTTGAGATTTTGTCTTCTCAATTCTTGGTTCAAATATTTTTATTTCTTGTTGATATTGTATTAACTCCTTGATAGACTTGGATGTAAAAGGAGTTGTAGCTTTGTCCATCCTCTATTTGAATTATTCTCATAGTTGTTCAAATGTCTGTGGAACATTGTTAAACCAAATACCAACAAGACCAAAAAGGGAATCCTCAAAATTTGTTTTTTCATCACCAACATCCTCCTTCAAAGTTTTCATTTCTTTGCTTATTGCCTCCAAAATATGTATTCAAAAAGATGAGACATTCCTACTACTATATTTTATTTAAGGGCCCTTTTAGAGCAATATTTTCTTCAATCAACACTTTCTCATTCAAACTTATTATATTTTGTAGAATTTCTAGTTGTAACTCAACAATTCCATTTTCAAGTTCAATCTCTTTCAATATTGTCTTCAACTTAGTTAACTTTTTAAAAATATCAGTATGAATTCTTAGGATTTTGGGGAAAAGTTTTTGAACATTCTGGTGCATCTTTTCAATCCAATCATCAATAGCCTTTGCTTTATCCCCAGTTTCTTCTACTTTAGTGATCACCTATTTCTCAATTAATTCCCTCAAAATAATAGATTGCTTTGGAATAGATCTTTTAACCTTATCTACTATTTCACATAGTTGTGCATTTTTCTCCTTTAATTTAGCCTTAGCAGCCTTTTCTTCATCAAGATTTTTGAAAAGAGTATTTATTAGGGTTTGGGTGTCTTGCTTGAAACCCTCAGTAGTAATCTTTCCCAAAGATACCTTAGAAATTGATAAATATTTTTTGGTAACTTCACTTTTAATCATACCTTGTGGAGAAGTTAACACTTCTACAAACTTCTATCCTGAAGATTTAATCAATAATTTTGAAGTTAATTTGGCTAGTTTAGGATTTTTACCTTTCTTATCTAGACTCTTCAACAACCATAAGTCCTTCTCCTCAAGATTTATCACTTCTTTAGCTTCTGAAGCAGTCTACATAGCCAACATATATGAAAAGTTTGTAGAAATGGAAATATCTATATGAACCATCTGTTGCTGATTATCTCTAATCACTAGTTCTTTAGAAGAAACTTCCCATGCCTTAGTTTATTTTTGAATATCCTTCTTTGCTTATTCTTCAACTTTATTCTCAATTTTTGTTTCATTTTATTTGTCATCTTCCTTTTCATTCTTTTTTAATTTTTCAATTATTACCTCCTACTCCCTGGTTTCTTGACAACTTTCTCTATTACTACTCCAAGCTCTACTTCTTCTCAACTTTTCCTTCTTTCATTATTTCAACTACTTTTTCCTTTTCTTATTAATTTTTTTTTAACTTCTTAAAAGCTACTTCTCCTCTAGCTTCTTTCTTAAGCTCAATTACTTATTTCAATTTTACTTGTTGTTTTTGAGATGGAGTCTCTTCTTCAGTGGTTATTTTTTCAGGTTCCTTATCAATGGTAGGTTATTTTTTTGGAGGAGGTGGTGATGAAATAGATAGAGATGATGGAGGAGGAGGAGGATTATTAGTGTCTTTTTGAATGGTATTCTTAGGAACTTTGGTGCTATAAAACTTAGGAAGAGGCATTAGTATGGATGAATCTATGGTGGGTATAGTCAAAGTTGGAATAGAAGGGGTGGTAGAAATAGTAGGAATAACCATATTAATAAAAGAAACCAATGGAGGTGTGGATACCATGGGGTGCTCAGGTTCCTTATCTTTTGCAATAGAATATGTATCATCCACATTCCTTTTTATCTTCAACTTATTTGTAGTCCCTTGGTTACTCTATCCTTGTATTACCTCCTTCCTTTTTTTGACTAGTATTAGAAGGATTTTTCATCAATTCTTTCATACAATAGCCCTTGTTGAGGAGCCAAGCTAAATTCAATACTAAAATTTTTTAAGTCCTATCTAAGATAGTATTATCATGATTTTTACCAAAAAAATCACTAGAAGTGGATCACTATCTCCTCTTGTTACATGAAAATCATCAGTTGTCACAATTTCATCTTCTTCCATATCCTTGAGAATTTTAGCTAAGCCAAAGGCATAGATTTTCTCAATAGATAATCTACTATTTACCCTCCTTATATCAAAATCATCTTTTTAATTATTCTAAAAATATTCTAGTGCCGAGTTGTGCATATATTCCATGGAAATTGTGCTTTGGGCTGCCCCTCTAAAATCAAAGTTGGCTCTAGCCTTAACATGTGTTTGATTGTAATGATGATACATCTCTTTTTATACATTCATAGCTTTGTATATGCTAGTACAATGGTAGTGACCAATGATAATAGGAAAGTTAATAGTTGGGTGGTGAAATTTTGACTATAAATCATGTAATTCCACAATTTTCCTAAACAAATTTTTTCAGAATCCATTTGTCACTTAGGTATCTGGGTAGTCAAATAGGTGTACTTGAGAAACCCATGACTCTGATGTATGTAAAATTAAGAAACTAAATGAAAATACATCCATACTATGAGATTGCTTTCCAAGCTTCAACTGACACTCTCCTATGCTTTAAAATAGTATTTGATTTTTAAATAAGCTCATAAAAGAAACCATCAATCACCAATTTATAATGCTTATAATATTCTATATGGACTAGTTTAGGACAATACTCATATATTGGTTCACTTTCTAGTGTTCCTTTTATCTTTAGCCTTGACAAGGCTCCACTTGATGATGATATATACATAAGGTACAGAGTCATCTTGAAATCAAACATTTGCATCACTTCTTTCAACTACTTATCTAGATTTTCATTTATCATTATTTCCCATTCAATCTTATTTGAGCTCCTCGTGACATTAATAATTTTGAGGTAATCATATATACATGATGAGAAACATTTTTATTTCTTCTCTCCATTGATTCTACATAGTAATTGAGTGATATCATCTACTTCTCGAACCAAGTCAAACCTCACAATCTACTTTAGAAACCTTGATGTTTGTTTTACATTCTTCAAGTAATAATTATTCATTATCTTGATGCACTCAATTTTATTTGTTTCCCACTGCTTATTGACTTTTTCCATTGACATTTCAAGTACTTTAGGCAATACTAGGATATTTAAACAATAATTGAACTATTGAACATTCAATCTAATGACTACATTTTTAGAAACATCCTTTACAGTCTTAGTTAGAGAGTCATAATATTTGGCACAATCTAAGACAAAATTAGGAAGTTGAGATGAGCTTAGGAAAGTCATAGCTTGTAGAATTCCACTACTAGTCATGGAATGCATGAGTGGAGTCTTAGAAATGGCTTTGTATCTCTGTAGTAATTCAATACAGACACATGTCCCATGTCTCTATCACTTATCTTTGTCAGCTTAGAAGAGATGCATGACTCTATAGGTTAGCCCTTATACTCATATTTCATTTAAGTTTCTTATGAATTGTATCTCTTAACTTTTTCTTTACCTTTACTACTCTACTCAGGGATCTCCTTAAGTACTAACTCTAGAAATTCCTTAATTATTATTTCCTCTACCTCCAACTTAGCTACATCTACCTCTAATATTTTTGATCCCTTTGATCTAGACATTGGCTCTTGATAAATCTAAAGACCTTGACAAGTTATTTTGAAAACTTGATAATTTATCCAACTAGTTTATAAAGGTTGAGAAAATAGTGTTAACTTATTGCTCTTATAGTATCTCTAAGCAAGATTTAGGTTTTGAGTAGCTAAAAGTCTTGAAAAACTAAGTAACTTGCTTATAAGTAGTAGGGTTTCACAACCTCAAGTTATTTTCAAAAGAGAAAATTTCTTAAGTATTTGGAAATTTGGGTAGGTCATTAGGAGTATACAGATAACTTTTTTTTTTCATTGGTCAGTGACTACAGGTTTTCCTTACTAAGTTACTTGGACTGAAAAACCCAAAGTAAGTAAGCATAGGGAAGAGGTTCATGTAAGTCTTAGGTAATGTTCCATAGGTTTCTCATGGTTCAGGACTTCAAGTTCTCATTGGTAAGCAACTGTATTCATGAATACTAAAGTAAGTAATAGGGGAAGGGAAACCCAAGTAAGCAAATCATTAATAGATCAGGTTTTCCTTGGTAAGCTACTTGGAAGCGGAAGCCTAAGAAAGTGGATCTTGAGAACCCAAGTGGGTAAGGCTTTTGAGAGTCAAATTTCTCAAGATTAATTACTTGGTGTCGAGAACCTGTGTAAAGAAAATTGGGAAAATTGAGTAAATAAGAAGGTTTGTAAAACCTAGATTTGTCATAGTGATATAGCTACTAGGTTTTTTGGGAATAATTAATTTCAAAGGGGATTTTGGGAAAGTATTTTAACATGACAACACAATTATGGATTAATCAACACCTAAACATGATTTAAAAAGAAAAGGTGGAAATGAACAAAATAAAACATAACTAAAGAAAACCCATGGTAGCATAAGGAAATTGAAGAGACAAATAAAAAGAAAAAGATAAACAAAAAATCTATAAAAATCACATGGGTGAGATCTACCTACCTCAAACACAAATGGGTCAATAATGGAAACACTGGAAGACACTCTAGAGGCTCAAATCACATGGCTCAGGGTTTGAAAATATGGTTACTTGGCTGGATAACTTAGATGTTAGGTGAAAATGAGGTGGAAATTCCCAAATATATATATAAATGCCAATGAATTAATGACAAGCATGGGAAGGCCACATAATCCCTGAACCTTTTTAATCAAGCTTTTCAAATTGCTTTGCTTAATTTTGTTTTTTTATGTAAGGGACCTTTGCAAACCTAGGTAGGTCTAGGTCGATGAGTAGCTCAGATATAGAGACCCATATTGCTTTTAATTATGATTTTATATAATTAAATTAATTTTGAAAGCTCAAGATACTAAGGGCAATGCTTGATAGTTTTATGGGACTATTTTGCTTTGCTTTAACAATGAAGTAAAATTCTTGGTAACTCTAGTTTGAACTAGGTAGAGTAATTCAGGTTTATAAGATAACTTCACTTTATTTCCAATAATTAAAGTATTTTGGAGAACCTAATATGCATTATGAATGAGCCAAAGCACTTTAACTTCTTAGATCTACTAAATTAGATGAGTAAATGGGTTTTTAGTGATGGATTTTAAGTAACTAATTTTCAACCCTTTAGAGCAACTAAGAGCAATTGGGGAAAGTAAGCAATCAGACATAATAAATACTAAATACTAAGGGTTTTATTCAAAGGACTGGTTCAATAAGTAAAACTAACTCACATAAGACAAAGATACATAATTTCCAATAGGGGTACCCCAAAATTTGAAGTGTGAAATTTTGGGGAGACCAGTTGGCTTTGACTAGTGACATATTTTTTTTTATCATAAATAAGGAAACAAGGGTGATATCTTAGCATCTTTGGTTTCACATCTTATCTATTTGGTATAGTGTCTTTGCAAAAACTCAGTCACAAAAACTACAAGATAAGCAAACAAAATAAAAACAAAACTAAAACCAAAAGAAAATGAAAAAAACTTCATTTATATACATACAAGGGTTACCCTATAGCTCAATTATTTTAGAGCTTCAAGTTCTATCCATTGAATGATATCGATAGTACAATCCCATCTTAATAAGCTAGGATAAAACTATCGTTTCTAGCAATGCTCTTTATAATGAATGGCCCTTTCCATAGAGAGTCAAACTTCCCATGCTTCCCTTTCTGTTCACTCTATTTATCCCATAGGAGGACCAAATCCCCAACTTCAAAATGCCTATCTTGATCCTTATGATCAAATATATTCTTTACTTTCATTTGGTGATCAGGTAACTATTTAACAACTTGAATATGTGCATCTTGTAGTTTAGTGAGAAACATCATTCTTTTATCTAGTTAGTCTTGATAAGTGACATTTTCAATGGCCTTGGATAATTGTAAGGTAGGTAACTCAATGGTTATTGGTATCTTAGTATTTATTCCATATAGCAACTAGAAAGGCGACATGCCTATAACTTTCTTTGGAGTAATCCTATTAGTCTAGAGTGCATCTAACAACTTCTTACACCAGGTTCATTAGTTATTGTCCACTAGCTTTTGGATGATGGTCATCAAATTATTTTTACTTGATTTAGCTTGACCATTTCCTTAAGGTTAGTGATTTGAAACATGAACTAATTCTATCCCATATGAGTAACAAAAATCAATCAATTTAATAGAATAAAATTTGGTTGCATTTTCTATTACAATTTTATAAGGGATGCTAAACCTTGAAATGATATTCTCTTTGATGAAGTCACATATAACTTCGAAAGTGGCATGCATAACATAAATAACGTCAACCCACTTGTTATAATAATCAGTAGCAGTGAAGACATAATAATGTATAACATTTGATGAAGGATTCAACATACCAATAAAGTCCATGCCCCATTATCAAAAAGGTTCATCAATAACAACAGGTTTTACAGGCAAGGCTAGCAACTTGAGCCATCCTACAAAATGTTAGCATGCCAAAAATTTAAAAACCTAATATAAAGCATCTTGAAATAGAGTAGGTGATAAATACCTTACTTGTAAGATATTATGTGTTGTGAATCTTGCTGAGAAGTGACATACAAATGCCTTGTCATGAAACTGATCTAGCAGTCTTGTTTGTTACTCTTTATCCACATAGTGGAGGAATACACCATCAATTCTTATTTTATACAAGACATTATCCTAAAGAACATAATCCTTTGATTTTATCTTGATGATACATTTTTACTTATGTGTCAAATTAGTTTGGCACTCTCCATAAGTCAAGAAGTAAGTAATCTTGTTGTACCATTCATCAACTAGATTAATAAAAAACACCATGGGTTACTCTTCATCTGCTTCAACATGGTCTAGAGATGTCATAGTATCAGTGTCTTTAAGATTTTTCTCTATCATTAATTGGTATAAGCCTTTTCCTCTTACTTGATTTTTAGTTTTGATGTTAAGATCAAACTCCTACACCTTTGCTACTTAATTGACTCTTACTAATCCTAACTCTTGATGTGTCAAAATTGATTTTACTATGGTATCATGTACATAAACTTTAGTATGTGAAGATAAAAGGTAGTACCTAAAAATTTGACATGCTTTAAATATAGCAAAAGAATGTTTCTCCATCTATGAGTATTTCAATTCAAAGCTTTTCAACAACTAACTCATGAAAGCTATAGGGGATTCAATTGCTTCATCATTCTTCTATTAAAGTATAACTGACATGATATACTGAGATCTTTACTAAAGTTTGGGGAAACCAACACTAGATCTTTAGCTAGTTTTTCCTTGATTCTTTCAAATGCTAACTTACCTTCAGCATTCCATTTTAAGTCTTGCTTCTTTTTCATCATATCAGAGATGTGGTGAGTCAAATCAGTCAAATTAGTAATAAATCTTCTAAGTAAATTTACCTTACCAAAAAATTAGTGTACACCTTTCTTGGACATAGGCATGGGCAAAATTTGAATAGATTTGACTTGCTCTGGATCAATTTTGGTCCTTTCTTTTGAAACTATGTGACCCAGGAGTTTTCTTTCAATTATAGTAAATATTGATTTCTTTGGATTTAAAGAAATCCCATGTGTCCTACATTGGATAAAAACTTCTTCAAGATCATCCATGTTATCACCTCTTTAATTTGAAAGGACTATCAAGTTGTCCAAGTATACCACAACACTTTTGTTCTTAAAATGAGCAAAATCTAAGTCCATAGCTTGCTAAAAGGTTTCTCCAACATTAATTAGCCTAAAAGGCATATTTTGATAAGCAAATGTTCCCCATGACATTGTAAAAGTAGTTTTGTATTGATCCTCAGTAACTTTTATTTGATTGTATCTAGGAAATCCATCTAACATGGATAGCATCTCTAAACCAGTAACTACATATAGGGTATTGTCCATGATGGGCAATGGGTAACTGTCTTTAAGAGAGGCTTGATTTAAATTTTATAAATCAACACATATGCATATTTCCCCATTTTTCTTTCTCACTAGAATAATTTTTTATAACCATTATGATTGATGGATTGGATAAATAATCTTTACATCAAGGAGTATCTATATTTTAGCAAAAATAGTACCTTAGATAGTCAGGTTATGGTGACAAAGCTTCTATTTGAAAGGCTTCACTTCTAGCTGGAGTGGAATATAGTGTTGCACCTCATCCAACTAGAAGAGTTTGAGGTCTTTTTAGGGTCAGGCAAACACATCAATGTACTTTGTGAGAATCTTGATGAATTCTTCCTTTTCTTATTAAGAGTAGAAACTTACCAAGGGTGATCATCCTAGGCTCTTCTTCACTGCCCAAGTTTATCTACTCTACTTCTAGAGATGAAGTATCACTTTACTCTTTCTTTTTCTTTATAAACTTATCATGTTTTTCATATATCTCTTATAAAAAGAGTAATACATTAGGAATTTTATTCCCCTTTAGTTGAATTATATCATGATTATGAGTAAGCTTAGGATCAATAATACATGTTGTTGTCTCATGTAGATGTGAGTTATTTCCTTTGAAGTACAGTCTTAAGAAATTATCTTGCTACTCAATAAACATAGCTATTTGCTTATTATCATTGAAAACTTACCACTATTCAACATTATCTGGGACCTTTAGATGATAGACCATTTCCACTTTGTAGTTACCTTCTCTAAAGAGTGTTGGCTGCTATTCTAGCCTAGGCAAAGATGTAGTAACAACAAGTGAATCAACTCTAGAGTTCTAATCTCAAGGAACTGAGTTGATTGATAAAGTATAGAAGTCAAGTGTGGCACTTAGAACTCAGTCATAGTAGTTTTTTATCTTGTCTTTCTTCACATAATACTAACTTATGATTTGTCTCACTATTAATTCAACATCATCTTATGCTTTAAGGAGCCTAAATCATTTTTCTTTCATTTTTTCAAGTACTAGCAAGAGTGCTTCATACTCAGTTATATTATTAGTGTTTTCAAACATGAGTTTATAAGAATAGGGAAATATATCACCCTTAGGGGATATCAATACCACCCCTGCACCTGAACCAAAAAATTTATCATTTCCATCCAAATCTAAAGTCCATATCTTGTCCTTTTCTTCTTCTTTTTCTTGTTCTTGAATTTCTTTACCCATTTCAAGATAGTAAATTCCATGATCACATTCCTCAAAACAAATATGTGACCTTGGGTCATCATATTTAAAACCTATGTATTTAGATTTTTTCTTAGGTTCAATTTTTTGATTCACTTTTTTGATCAAAATGTGAGCACATGACTAATCCATTTTTACTTCTCCACCCATATCCTTGAAAAAGTTTCTAATTAGTAACATCCCATAGGAAATAGGAATGTTTGCTACTAGAATTGTCATTTTTAATCTTTTGTCTAGAAAGGTTGTCAAGACTTCTTGAGAATATTTGATCTATATGATTAGGGGAACTTGATTATCCATTAAGTAACACCTACCTATTGTCTTAGTCAAGGTAAGGCCAAGAACATCAACTACCTTAGTTGGCATTACATTATTTGAAGCTTCAAAATCCAAAATGCAATTGCTTAACTTAAATCCATTATTCAAGAGGGAGACATAAAATGGATCTATCCTTTCAGATGTATAATTGGGTGTGGATGAAGTAACAACAACATTATTCTGGAAATAAAATTATTTTGGAGTAATTAAGATACCTTTAGAGGTGTTAACTAAATTATTCGACCCTTTGCTTTGAACATATTTGACTAATCTATTTAACTGATCTGGGTAAGATCTCAAGTACTCAGCTTCTAACATTTGGATTTTTGTTTTATTTATATGGTAAATTATGTCAAAAGAGGGAATGGAAATAGATATAACATGATTAGCTTCAATATCATGAGTTACTTTTTTATAAGTCTGAGAGGAAGAAGTTGTAAACTTTTTTTACGAGCAAAAGAAGAAGGTATTGGAATACCTCTCTTAAGAATACTTACATCATCTTTTAGATATCCTTTCTCTTATTCTTTTGAATATTTCTCACCATCTTTATGGGCATGTGACATTGTAAACACTACAAAAAAATGACTATGATCTTCCTCAAATGCTTCTTCATAATCACCTTCAGATTGGTATTCTAGGTAACCGATGTTGGAGTCATCATCAAGATCCACAAAGTCATCTTCATCACCAAGACTTTGTTGAGTATCTTCAATAATTTGATCTTATTCATTCAACTCAACATTTTTTTTGGGAGCATCTTCAATTGCCAATCTCTTTTTAGGACTAGCAATGCAGTTCTTTTTATTATTATTAAAATTCCATATAAGTGCATTCCTAATAGGGGTAGCACCACCATGAGTACCTTGAGAAATTTGTCTCTTGACTTGAAGCAAGTAATTGTCAATTTTTTTTAAATAAATGATCAATAGTCTATGATGTGGTTGAAGAAGAAGAGTCTCCCTTAGAAACTATTTTCTTGATTTTACTAACTATAATCAAATCATCTTCAACCTCTGTAGCAAGATTTTGAGTTTCTACTAAATCAGTTGGTCATGATTTTCATAGGTAATAACTGACTTATAGTAGTTTAGCATTGATGAATAAACACTTTTGATTGTCTATAGTAGGTAGTACAACCTGAGGAATTTTGTAGTGCAATCTATCGAACATGAAAATAAAATCATGCATGTGTTCATATGGTTCCTTCTTGAGCTAAGTTAGTTGAGTAAGTAGTATATGTGCATCTTCAACAACTTTAAATATTTTATTGAATTGATCATGCATAGTAGCTCAATTATTTATGGTTCTTAGATCTAAATGGTAAAACCATTTTGTAGCTAAGTCATGTAGAGTTTCAACAAAGAGTCTAATAGAGACATCTTCATGTTCAATTCCAATTACTCCACAGGCCATGAAGATGGCAGCCAAGTGTTCATCTATATTTTGTTTGTCATCACCAATAAATTTAATAAAATTCTTTCTTGACCCCTTTGGTAAGTTATGAAGAGGGGGAGTCAAATTCAAAGTACCGATGGCTAGGCCCCGCAAGATAGGAAGTTGTAACACCATTCTTCTAGGGAAGAGAAACTATGGATTATCCAATTGGATTATTCTTGAAGAATTATAATGTAACTAATTCTCAGTATTTGGTGTCCATCTCACAAGTAAAAGACTATCCCTTCATGTTCTAGCTTGAATAAGAAAACTAAAATTGAACTGCTCTTATAATTCAAAAAAATTGTTTGTTTGGCCTTGAGCTCTCATTACTCTTATAAAGGGTCAATTTACCAACTTGGAATGTATGAATTCTTCTAAAGATTATTCTTAGTAATTATATTTATAGATGAAACTTGGATGGAAATTTTCTCAACATGTAATGAACTTGGAAAGAGAACTAGGAGATGAATTGGGTGTATAGTTAAGGATTCTTAAGCATGAAACAAACTAATTAAAGAGACACATGCCTACTAAAATCAAGAGAATTGAAACTCAAAAAATCACTTAAAATAAACCAATGCTTATAACTTATAACTTATAACTTATAAGAACTTAGTTTATTACTGTGTCTATCTCAACCAGTCAGCTCAATCAGGAATTTATTCTAGGAGTTATATTTATGGATCCCCCAATGGAGTCCCCAGAAACTATTGGCTAGATATTTTGCATATAGTCAAAATCTACCTAGGTAATCATGGGATTAAATGACCTTCATTTAACAATGAAGCTCGTGTGTAAATATGTCTATCTATCTCTAATTACTTACAACTTACTGTTATTCATAGATTATGTGCAATTTATTATTATTTGGAGTATTTATTTAATAACTTCATCATGAAACATAACAAAGGGAATTTACAATAAGTAAGCAACTGGTTTTGGGAATGTGAATGGAATTTTAGATAGGTTGAAGAATAAAGAAAAAACTAGAATGCTTGAGAAAGGAAAGAAATAAGAGAGATATACTTCAAAATAAATAGTTTTGTAGAGTTTATTGTATACGTGCAAATAGATAAACATATAAGTGTGGTAATTTTTTTATTAAATGATCAATAAAGCAATGAATTCAATTTAAATAAACAGATAACTCAAAGTTTACCATTTTATCTTCATGAAATGCATAGAATGATTCCCATAGATAGAAATTTCTCTAGAAAACAATTATCTTTGTTATTCACTTTCAGTAACCTTCATAAAAAATAATTTGATTATCTTAGACACAGTTTTAGATTTATTGAACTCCTTTTACAATGGTTACAATTGCTTGCTTCCAAAATTTCTCATCCCTAGGCACATAGGCCTACACTCATATTTATATAATTTCAAATACCAAAATAAAAAAGGACATGAGTTCTTCAATATCTATATGCTATGCTAAAACTAGAAACCATTGAGTGACATCCTCCTCAAAATTCTCTTGTGTGGCATGTAGTGACTAATGACATGTAGTATTTCAAGGTGTTATTATTTGAATCAAATACAATTACTTTGCATGTAGCAAAAAGTTCACTGAATTAATTTAATTTCACAATATAACTTCAAGTACTGGTGTTTTAACCAAATTACTCATGTTTTTCAATTTCAAAAAGTACTATACTTCAACAAGTAACTTTACTAAATATCTTCACTTAAAAGTAATTTCTTTTAACAAAGTTACTTTACAAATAAATCTAAGAAAATGAGAAGAATAAAGGATGAAATTTTTAAGAAGGAATGTAACAATAATTAGTCCACCTCATGAACCTTAGATCTAATTTTCTCTCTATACTTGATATACTGAGACATCATAAATTGAATGGTTGCATCATTAGGCTTAGCAAGAGCTTGCCTTTCTATCTTAAATCTTAACATCTCCCTTTCTATCCTTCTAATTTGAGATTTTATCTTCTCAATTCTTGATTCAAATCTTTTTATTTCTCACTGATATTGGATTAACTCCTTGATGGAATTGGATGTAAAAGAACTTGTAGCTTTTTCCATCCTTTATTTGAATTGTTCCCATAGCTATTTAGATGTCTGTTAACCAATTTTCACACCCAAGTTTTGCATCTTTCATTTTTGGCTAAGTGTAACATCCTTATTTATTTATGCCCACAACAAAGTGTCAAGTTTTATTTCCTTTAGAATCCTTTGTTTGGTCTTTTTGTAAGTGTTATTTCAGTCTTTTTGCTCAAGTGTTATTTCTTTCGGCAAGGTTTTGCTTTGGGTTTTTTTCCAAGTCTCAAAGGAATTGTTTCAAAAAAAATTATGAAAGAAAAAGGTCCAAAGGAATTAGTCCATTTGAATATTTTTGAAGGATCACTTACAAAAATTTGAAGGGTATTTTCTCATGGAAGTGTCCTTTGAAAAAAGTCTGAAGGGTATATTTCAAGCTATCTGAAAGGTATCTTCACGATTTCAGAAGGAAAAGTGTCGTTTACAACTTTTTTGAAGGGTTTGTTCTTTCAAACAATTCATCTAGTCCAATTTTCTCGGAGGGCACTTTGAAATTTTTTTGAAGGAATTGTTTTAGACATTTTATCTAAAACAATCTTTCTGAAGGGTCTTTTTCTCATGAAAGTATCCTTTGCAATATTTCTTAAGGGACATTTTCAATTTTGCTGAAGTATCTTTTCTCTTCTAAAGGGACACTTTTAAAGCAAAGGGACACTTCTTTATCTTATAAAAGGACATTTTCAATCTTTTTAAAGGGTCTTTTCTTAAGAATTGGTCCTTTGCATTTTTTTGAAGGAATTATTTTAGACATTTTGTCCAAAATAATCTATTTGAAAAGAATTATTTCTCATGTAAGTGCCCTTAAAAAAGTTTTAAAGGTCCTTTGAAAAAATCCTAAAGGGACACTTTACAAAAGTATAAAGGGTCTTTTTTAGGTCTTTAGAAGGGTACATTTTAGGTTTTTTGAAAGGTACATTACAAGGTTTCTAAAAAAATGTCCCTTGAAACTTTCTGAAGGGACGTTTCAAGAATGTCAAAGGGCATATTTAGGCTCTTAGAAAGGTGAGATGACAATGCCAAAGGGTTATTATTGACAAAAGTGTCCATATAAATTTTGAGGGGACACTTGCAGAAAATATGAAAGAAAGAAGCACTAGTAAATAGATCAAAAAGAGAAGGGGCTCAAGATGTTAATTCTTTCAAAGAAAAGGATCCACAAAAATATTGTTTGATAAAATGCCAAAGAAAATGTCTGAGAACAAACCCTGAAGGAATGGTCCCAATAGAATGATATTTATATGGACATCAACTTCAAAGTGATGAGCTATCCATTGACATTTAAAATAGTGGGTCCCATGTAGATCAATGGTCTTCATTCAAATGCTCAAGGATCCAAGGGATCACATTATTCATCCACTAAAGTATATTAGAGGTTTCATTTCACCATTTATTAGGTCATGATTCAAGTCATTTTTTGATGGCCAATCAAATGAAAAATCATAGATGTAGACTCTAAGTTATGCCTCTCCAAGTCCAATATAATAAAAGTGACTCTTCCCTATGTTGTTGTACACCTCAGCAAGCTAGTGAGAAGTTGTTAGCATTAGGAAAAATCTACAAAAAGTGGAATATCATTTTCACAACCAAATTATTCCATTACTCAGATAAAAGACATCTTGTTTTTACTAGTGCAACTATTCAAGAAGCATCTTTGAGAGAACAAACTAGCTGTGTAACCACTTGAGGTGACATGGATCAATCAAATGGACCAAAGGAGCATCATTTGTAAATATAGTTGTAGAAAAAGATGGAGACTTATAATAAATTGATTCATCCTTTTGGTGCTAAAGGCCTCCTCCTCTCACTTGTTTTTTGTTATAAATATAGCCCTTGTTATAGTGTAAAAACAACCACACAGTGTATGGTGAAGCCCTGTTGGATTGATGTCACATTTTGCCTTTAAGCATTAGGTACCAATCTATTTCTTTCAAGTTTTCTAAATAATTATCTAGATTTGTAAGATACATATAGTAACATTAAGTGATTATTTTCCATGCTTCTATCATTTATCCTTTATGACTAATCAAAATTTCATAGTCTAACAAGTCATATAGAGTGTGTTTAAGTGTGTTGAATTGTTGTAAGTGTATAACTATTCTTGGAATGTGAAATTTTCCTTTCAGTTCATTTTCCTTATGTCATTTCATACATATCACCTCTATAATAAAATACTTATGTTATAAATCCTTAGATCTTGGGAATGGTATGTGTGTTTTATTGTATTGTGTATTAGAATATGATATTCATATGGAAGATAATCTTGATGTATCACCACTCTTAGAGTAGGTTTTCCTTTTCTATAATCTCTAACTCTTTTCCTTTCAAGAAAACTAGTTTAGATATAATTTGTTTTTTAGAGATACATTTATGGAGCTATCCCCTTTAAATCTAACGGTTAATTTCCTCTATAAGCATACCCACAAGCCTGACAATATTCCAATGTGGCCCAAATTTGGAAGAGGATTGAACACTCTCTTTTTGGGTGAAATATTTAGAGACAAAAATTTCCTTAGAACATTATTAGACCAAATACCAATAAGGCTAGAAAGGGAATCCTCTATATTTTCTTTTTCATCACCAACTTCCTCCTTAAAAATTTCATTTCTTCACATATTACCTCCAAAATACATATTCAAAAAGACAAGAGACATTCATGCTATTGTATTTTATTTAAGGACCCTTTCAGAGCAATATTTTCTTCAATCAACACTTTCCCATTAAAAATTCTTATTGTTTGTATAATTTCTAGTTGTAACTCGACAATTCCATTTTAAACTTCCATCTCTTTAAATACTACCTTCAACTTAGCTAACTTATTTAAAATGTCAATATGAATACTTGGGATTTCTAGGAGAAGTTTTTGAACATTTAGGTATATATTTTGAATCTATTCATCAATAGCCTTTTATTTATCCCTAATTTCTTCTACTTTAGTGATCACCTACTACTTAATTAATTATCATAAAATAATTGACTGCTATGGAATAGATCTTGCAACCTTAGCTATTATTTCACATAGTTGTGCATTTTTCTCCTTCAATTTAGCCTTAAAAGCACTTTCTTCATTAAGATTTTTGAAAAGAGTATTTATCAAGGCTTAGGTGTCTTATTTCAAACCCTCAGTAGTAACCTCTCCCAAAGATACCTTAGAAATTGTTAAATCTTTTTCTATAACTTCACTTTTACTCATACCTTGTGGAGGAGTTAACACTTTACAAAATTTTGCCCTGAACATTCAATCAACAATTTTGAAGTTAATTTTGTTGTTTTGGGATTTTTACCTTTCTTATCTACACTCCTCATCACTTGTAAGTCCATCTCCTCAATAGTTATCACTTCTTTATCTTTTGGAGTAGTATGCATAGCCAACCAAGATGAGAAGTCTATGGAAGTAGAAATATATGTATGAACCACTAGTTGCCGGTGATTATCTTGAATCACTAGTTCCTAAGAAGAAATTTCATGTGCCTTAATTTCATTCTAAATCTCCTTCTCTACTTGTTCTTCAGCTTGCTTCTCAATTTATATTTCATTTTATTTGTCATCTTCCTTTTCTTTCTCTGCTAATTTTTCAATTACTACCTCCTACTCCTTGGGTTTCTTGAAAACTTTCTCTATTAATACTCCAAGCTCTACTTATTTCTCAGCATTTCCTTATTTCATTATTTCAACTACTTTTTCCTTTTCATGTTCAATTTCTTTTGACTTCTCAGCAACTACATATCCTTTAGTTTCTTTCTTGATCTCAACTTCTGTCAATTTTATTTGTTACTCTCTCTAAGATGGAGTCTCTTCTTCATTGGTTAATTTTTTAGGTTCCTTATTAATGGTAGGATATTTTTCTAGAGGAGGTGGTGGTAAAATGAATGGAGATTATGGAGGAGGAGGATTAATAGTGTCTTTTTAAATGGGCTTCTTAGGAACTTTTGTTTTATAAAACTTAGGAAGAGGGATTAGTACGGATGGATCTATGGTGGGTGTAGTGGAAGTTGAAATAAAATGGGTGGTGGAGATAGTAGGAATAGCCATATCAATAGAAGAAACCAATGGAGGTGTGGAGACCATGGGCTACTTGAGTTCCTTATCTTTCTCAATAGAATATGTATCATCCACATTTCTTTTTATCTTCAACTTATTTGTATGCCCTTAGCTACTCTCTCCCTATATTATTTCCTTCCTTTTTTGGCTATTATGAGAAGGATCTTTCATCAATTATTTCATATAATAGCCCTTGCTGAGGATCCAAGATAAAGTCAGTGTAAAACATTTAAAGTCGTATTTGAGATAGCATTATCATGATGTTTACCAAAAACAATAACTATAAGTGGAGCACTATCTCCTCCTACTACATGAAAAACATCACTTTTCACAATTCCATCATCTTTTATATCCTTATAAATTATAGCTAAGTCAAAAGCATATATTTTCTCAATAGACACTATTGTCCCTCCTTATATAAAATTCATCTCTGTAATCAGTCTAAAAATCTTCTAGTGCTGAGATGTGTATATTTTAGGGAAATTATGCTTTGAGCTACCCCTCTAAAATCAAATTTGGATCTAGCCTCAAATTATGTTTGATTGTAATGATTATACATCTATTTCTATACATTTATAACTTTGTGTATGCTAGTATAATGGTCATGACTAATGATAATAGGAAATATGATAGTTGGGTAGTGATACTTTGATTATAAACATGAAATTCCACAAGTTGCTTGAAAAATTCCATCAAGATTCATTTTTAACTTGGGTATTTGGGTATTTGAACAGGTGTAGCTAAGAAACCCCTAAATCTGATGTGTGTAAAATTAATAAACTAAATTAAAATACATCCATACTATGAGACTACTTCCCAAGCTTCATCTGACACTCTAATGTGCTTTAAAGTAGTATTTAATTTGTAAATAAGCTCATAAAATAAAAAAATCATTCACCAATATATATGCTTATAGTATTCTATAAGAACTAGTTGAGGAAAATACTCATAAATTCGTTCACTTGATACTGTTCCTTGTCTTTATCCTTGAGAATGATCCACTTGATTTTTGATGTATACACAAGGTATGAAGTCATCTTGAAATCAAAAGTTTACATCACTTCCTTCAACTAATTATCTATATTATCACTTATCATTCTTGTCTATTCAATCTTAGCTGAGCTCCTAGTGACATCAATAATTATAAGGTAAGCATACATCCATGGTGAAAAACATGTGGAATTCTTCTCTCCATTGATTCTACATAGTAATTGAGTTATATCATCTACTTCTTGAACCAAGTCTGACCTCACAATCTACTTTAGAAAACTTAATGCTTCTTTTACTTTCTTCAAGTAATAAGTATTCATTATCTTGATGTACTCAGTTGTCATTGTTTCCAATAGTGTATTGGTTTTTTCCATTGACATGTCAATTAATTTAGGTGATACTGGGATCTTTAAATAATAATTAAAGTATTGAACATCCAATCTGATGACTATATTTCTAGTAACATCCCTTACAGTCCTAGTTAGAGAGTAGTAGTATTTAGCACATGCTAAGACAAACTTAGGAAGTTGAGTTGATCTTAATAAAGTTAAATTTTATAGAATTCCACTACAATTCATGGCATGCATGAGTGGAGTTTTATCAATGGCTTTGGATCTCTCTAGTAATTTAGTTACAAACACATGTCCCATTTTTGTATCACTTATCTCTATCATCTTAAAAGAGATGCATGACTCAATAAGGTATCCCTTATACTCATATTTCATTTTGGGTTCTTGTGACTTGGTTCTCTTAACTTTTGATTTACCCTTACTGCTCTACTCAGGGATCTCCTCAAGTAATAACTCTAAAAATTCATCAATTGTTATTGCTTGTACCTATAACTTAGCTACATCTTCCTCTAATCTTCCTAATCCCTCTAATCTAGACATTATCACTTGCTAACTCTAAAGACCTTAACAATTGATTTTAAACACTTATTAGTTGCTCCAGCTAGTTTAGAAAGGTTGAGAAAGGAGAGTTAATGTATTGCTCTTATAGTATCTCTAAGCAAGCTTCCAATTTTGAGTAGCTAAAATTCTTGAAAAACTAAGTACATTGATTTTAATTAGTAGGGTTTCAAAACCCCAGGTTGGTCTAAAAAGAGCACAAGTATTAAGCATTTGGAAACCCAGGCAGGTGATTAGGATTATCTAGACAACTTTGAGTTTTCATTGGTTGGTGACTTCAAGTTTTTCATACTAAGTTATTTGGACTCAAAAACCTGAAGTAAGTAAGCATAGGGAATAAATTCATGTAGGTCTTGGGTAATATTCCATGGGTTTCTCATGGTTTAAGACTTTAAGTTCTCATTGGTAAAAAACTATATTCATGAATCTTTAAGTAAGTAATAGGGGAAGGGAAACCTACATAAACAAGTCATTAATAGATCTAGTTTTCCTTGGTAAGCTACTTGGGAGTGGAAACCTAAGTAAGTTGAGGTCAAGAAATTGAATGGGTAAGGCTTTTGAGAGTTAGGTTTATTGAGATTAGTTACTCAATGTCAATAACCTGAGTAAGGAAAATTAGGAAACTCGAGTAAGCAATAAGGTTTGTAAAACTTGGATTTGTCATAGAGATCTAGCTATTAGGGTTTTTTTGGAATAATTGATTTCAAATGGGATTTTGGCAAGTTTTTCAACATGAAAACACAATTATGGATTAATGAACACCCAAACATGCATTAAAAATCAAAGGTGGAAATGAATAAAACAAAACATAACTAAATAAAATCTATGGCAGCATAAGGAAATTGTAGAGATAAATAACAAGAAAAAGATAAACACAAATCTATAAAAAATCACATGGGTGAGATCCACCTACTTCAAGTACAAATGGTTCAAAAAGGGAAACGCTTGAAGATGCTCCAGAGGCTCAAATCACATGGCTCAAGGTTTGTGGATGTGGTTACTTGGTTAGATAACTTAGCTACCAGGTGGAAATAAGGTGGAATTTCCCATATATATATATATATATTCCAACACATTAATGACAAACATGGGAAGGCCACATAATCCCTCGGCCCTTTAAATCATGATTTTTGAATTACTTTACTTGATTTTGTTTTTTTAAATAAGGGACCTTCACAAACTTGGGTAGGTATACGTCAATGAGTAGCTCAGATCCAAAGACCCAAATTTATTTTACTTGTGATTTTATATAAGGAAATGCCAAAAAATTAGGTTACTAAGGGAAATGCTTGGTGTTGACCATTTTTTGCCCAACAGGCCAAAAATCGGTCCCCTTCTTCCCCTGTTGTTCTAGGCCATTTCATTTTTTGATTTTTACATAAGTCTAGAAATTTCTATGGACTTTGTAGGTTTTCTATAGACTCTATAGGTCCATTTATTAAGACTCTATAGGTCCATTTCTACAGACTCTGTAGGTCTATTTCTATGGACTTTACAGAGCTTGATTTCTATGGACTTAGTAGTGAAGTTTTATAAGGACTCCATTTCTATGGACTCTGCAAGATTTCTATGGACTTCACAAGAACTTCTAAAAACTCTGCAAGTGTAGTCTTTTGACAGTTGAGGAACCAATTCAGAGAGTGCAAGGTTTTACAAAGCTTCTTCAGACTCTTGTATGAAGAAATTCATAAGGAAAGAGAGCTAAAATGGTTCAAAGATACTTTTTTTTAAGGTTGGAAGAGTGGTTCAATGACATAATCTTTCCAAGAGTTAGCATCTTTGAACCGTTGAACCATTGAACCGGTTCAACACTTTGGTTCATCGCTTTGGTTCAATCCATCGGTTCAACAGCTTTTGGTTCAATCCGTTGGCTCAATGGCTTTCGGTTTAATCAAAGTTCATTGGCAAGGTTCAATGCTTTAGTTCAACTACAAAAGTTCATCAACAAAGTTCAAAGGCTCAGCTCAATTCAAATAGTTCAATGGATTTTGGTTCAATCAAAGGGTTCATCACTTAGTTCAAAGCTTAGTCCATGCCTTGGTTCAACAACCGTTTGAACCATTCAACTGGCTCAATCAATTAGTTTAATGTTTGGTTCAAAGGAGTGGTTCAACCAAAAAGTTCAAGTCTCTCAAAGCACAAGTGCCCTTGTAGAGGGTAGGGAACACTTCAAAGAAGCCACAAAAGAAAGCCGCAAAGGTGAGTTATTTTAGAATTTTGTTAAGACTAAGGCTTTGAATGAATTCTTTCAGACTTTTTGTCTAAAGGAATTCCTTTAGATAAAAGTTTGAAAAAATTCTGAAGGCAAAGTGGTTGAACAATTCTTGTGGACTTTTGTCCATGAGAAAATGTCTATGCAAAAAGCCCAAAGGAAAGTGGTCACAAAAATCCTGAAGGAATAACAAAAGGCCTAAAGGAGGAACTGCTAAAGAACTGAAGGACCCCAAAGTGTAGGTTCCCTTGCGGGGGACTCTCAGCCAAAATGAAGGACATTTTCAAAAAGCTGAAGGGTCTACTTCCCTTCGGGAAGGTGCAAAGAAGGAAGTCCATAGAAAAGGCCAAAGTAAGAAAGCTAAAGGAAGTCCAAGGAGTCAAAGCAAGCACGGTGAACTAGCCATTGGTTTTCAAGTGATGATGGATGCACGGATGTCAAATTTAAGATGGTGAAATAGCCATTTGTTTTTAAAATGCTTGAGCGCCCAACCAGAAAAGAGCCCAAGGAAAGCAGCTACCTGCCAAGAGATAGCCCCTGAGGGCTGAAGGGGCAAGGAAGAAGACAAAATTTAGGAAAAAGACAGAGCAATGCAAGTCACAAAGGGGAGGTGAGTTATTGCCAGATGATCACCAAATGACACAAATAATAAATGGTGTGGCTTGTCTTCTCCAGTTTGCATTTATAAGGGGACAAACCACATGAATATCTAGATAAAGTACTCTGTTTATAGAAAAGAGGCATAGACTGTGCTTTCACGTTAATGCTTGAATACCAAAGTCATGTTTGGTGATTAGACAACATGGTTCCAACAGGCCTCTTCTAGAAGAATGACATCAACCATAGTGACTTCCTCTTCCCGATGCTTTCAACACACATGGGCCAGCTTGTCAAAGAGTGCCAAAGTATTTTTAAAAGAAGCACCATGTTCTCTTCCCCTCTTTATATATATTTTAAAAATTCTCATTTGAGAAAGGATCCATATCTAAGCCTTAAGGCAAAGCTCTACCCAAAAATCTCTCAAGCTTGTAAGGCAAAACTCTACCAAATTTTACCTTGAATTAAGACTTAGTATTTTTACCTCCATCTGGACTTGCACCCAAACACATGTCTTTGTTTTATTTTTTGTGTTAAGTCATTTCCTTTTATGCTTCTCACAGATTGACTCCACCATGTCTAGCGCATTGTGAAGTTTCTTTTTTGTAGGTCTTCCAGAAGTGTCTTTAGCAGGAATATAGGTGCATGTGAATAGGCTGCCAAAGTGTGTCTCAGAACACCTTTGATAGTTATTTCCTCCCTATATTTCCATGCACCCCTAGCTCACTGAGGCAGAAGGGTTTCCCACATCAGATGAAGTGTATGGGAACTTCTTCTTGGTGAAAAGTGTATGTTCAAGCTTGAGTGGATCAAACTTTTCTGGTGTATCACCCTTTTTATTTTTATGTTTAGGTTTTATTTCAACATCTCTCTCTCCCTTTTCAACCCCCTTTTTTACATTTATTTGTTAGCAGTAGGAGAAACTAGGGCCTAATAGATACATCAGAGGGAGCTAGCCCTTATCTAGAGACTCTCCCCTCCAGCTTTGCTAGTCCCACAAGCAAGAGGGGTGTTTCCATTGTTGCGTGTAGAAGGAAAGAGCTCGGCCTCCTGCCTAGGGTGCAATCCACTATGTCAACAGTTTTTGGCATGCTCAGTGGGATCAACTAGGACAAGTTATGTTTAAAGAGTTGAAGAATTTTTGGTGTGTTCTTCAACTAATCAGCCTTTGGAGGCTTTTGCATCAACACCAATGGCAACTCTGAGTTGAATCAGCTGGTTAAGCATTCCTGGTGCCATTAGAAATCTCATTTTTGTATGTATAATCCCTTCACCAAAAATCATGGACCTTGTATTCCTTCATATGACTTCGATCAGACTCAAAAAATTTATGAAATCCCCTCAAGTAGCTCTCCTAGTTACCCTTCAATGATAAGGGAGGTGGCACTAGAGTTTGAGAGGCAGGTAATGGAAATTTACAGACTGGATGAGTAGTATGGATATCAACAGGAGCTGATGTATAAAGAGGAGTGTTTGTTCAGGCAAGCTCAGGGCTTGCAATCCATGGAGGAGGAGGTAGAAAAATGGAGGAATCCATTCATTCAAGGTAATTAGCCTTATACGACCCCTCCTATTCTAAATAAAGTCCCCTCTTATGCACTAAATCCTTTCTATCAGATGGCACTTGCTCATTCCAGCTCATTTGATCCATCAATCAACCCTACTCTTAACCCTGTGCGCTTAGCCTTCAAGCATCAAAGGGAGCTAGAATAACCTCCCATGGAGATGAACCTTCTAAATTCCTTAGGTTATGAATCTTCCTTTGTGGGGAACATTATGAACCAACACATCTCTCTCGAAACTGCTCCTACTCATCATGATGATGTTGGTGACCTCCAAGAAAAACTCTTTTAGGATAATTTATCCAAGTAAATTGAGGATTTAGAGGCTAAGATGAGACTGCTTCGTGAAAGAGAGATGGAACTTTCAGACCTTGTGGAGGAGCCCTAGGACCCTGGAGAAAACAAAGTTGCTTCTTATTCACAAGAACAAAATTCCAATTTCAAGATCTTGAACTGGAAGCAAATATTAGAATCATGGGGAAGGAAGGAGGAGAAGAAAGGTTTTGCTCAAAACCTTGAAGAATTTTAAACTACTCCTACTCATGATGATGCTGGTGACCTCCAAGAAAGCCTCTTCTAATAGGATATAGCTAGAAGAATTGTAGAGTTGGAATCTAGAGAGAGATTCCTCAGCCAATGTGTGATGGACGGTTCAGACCCAATGGCACATTCCATGGATAGACACACCCCACATACACACCTCCAAGAGAGTTATCAGGCCACACCTAATATTGATGAAGTGCTATCCAAGTGGAAGGAGGAGAATCATTCGATTCTACCTCAAGGACTGCCTCCTCTTCCACATAGTTTTTTCACTTCACCCCTTCTCAAGGAGGAACCTATTTTACAAGAGGTGAGTGAGGAGTAGAAGATTCAATTTGCAATTCTTTAAGAGGCTATCATGAGTGACAATAAAGAATAAACCATCATCGATTCTCCTTGTGAAGACATCATCAACAATGGAGAAGACTCAGGGCATGCATACGTGTAAATATTCTAGTAATACGAGGAATGTAAGCATGGTGAGCTCTCTCCCCCTTTGTTTGATGACCTTCCTTGTTGCTTCGATGAGGAGGATGACCATGCCATGGAACTAGAGTTGGAGGAGGATCAGGAGAATGTCTTTGAACATCTAGAGACCCTGATATTTGAGGAGGAAAAGGAGAGGTCTATCTACCTTGAGGAAAGCCTTGAAGAAGAAAGCTTTGAATAAAGAGGTGATGTTTTGTGGGATAAGCAATTAGTTTGTGATTCCTACTCAGACATCACAATAGTCACCCTTCTTCAAGAAGGCCAAGAGGAAGTAGAAGATGAGTTTGACAGGGTTTTCAATGAAGCAAAAGGAAACAGGTCAAACCATGATGCATTGTAAGGGGACTATGCACATCAAAGGGCTTATGGTGATGATCTAGCAGCCACAAATTTCTTGGTGAAAAGCACCAACATGAAAGACCAACTTTTAACATGCTTCCAAGAATAACAAGAACAAGTGGAGTACATATATGTTGGGAGCATGTTTGAATCTGATCCACTCAGATGCAGGCCAATCAAGGTGACAGGCAAGAGGAGCAGGTCACCAAATCTCTACTTCATTCAGCCACTTGTCTAGCACCATAAGTCTTCTTACTAGGAAGGGGACTTGAGAAGTTTTCCTTTTGATCTAGGAGGGAAGAAAATATACTTGGTTAGTTGTACATAGTAGTTTGTTTTTAGTTTTCTTTCCTATTTTCCCTAAGTGCTATTTGCACAAGTAGTGTTTTTTAGCCTTGTGTGTGTTTTCCCTTGTGTCTGGGGTAAAATGCTTCATGATTGATTCTGGGATCCCTCAAGGTAGTGGCTAACTCTTCCACAGCTGCATCTGATTCCATGCCCAATGGACTAAAAGGTAGCTGGTCTCTAAGCGTAGTAGGTATGCTTCCCTTGGGAGTCGCTTTGCTAACCATTTTTTACCCAATAGGCCAAAAATTGGTCCCCTTCTTCCCTTGCTATTCTAGGCCATTTCATTTTTTGATTTTTTCACAAGTTTGGAAATTTATATGGACTCTATAGGTCCATTTCTATGGACTCTGTAGGTCTATTTCTACGGACTCTGTAGGTCCATTTCTATGGACTCTATAGAGCTTGGGTTTTCTATAGACTCTACAGTTCCATTTCTATAGACTCTGTAGAGCTTGGATTTCTACAGACTTAGCAGTGAAGTTTTCTATGGACTCCATTTCTACGAACTCTACAGGATTTCTACAGACTTCACAAGAACTTCTATGAACTCTGCAGGTGTAGTATTTCAGCTATTGAGGAACCAATTTAGAGAGTGCAAGGTTTTAAAAAGCTTCTTCAAACTCTTTTCTGAATAAATTCATAAGGAAAGAGATCTAAAATGGTTCAAAGACGCTTTTTCTTAAGGTTAGAAGAGTGGTTCAACAACATAATCTTTCCAAGAGTTAGCATCTTTGAACCGTTGAACCATTGAACCGATTCAACGCTTTGGTTCATCACTTTGGTTCAATCCATTGGTTCAATGGCTTTTGGTTCAATCTGTCAGCTCAATGGCTTTCGGTTTAATCAAAGTTCATCGGCAAGGTTCAATGCTTCGGTTCAACTGCAAAAGTTCATTGGAAAAGTTCAAAGGCTCAGCTTAATTCAAATGGTTCAACGGCTTTTGGTTCAATCAAAGGGTTCATCACTCAATTTTAAGCTTAGTCCATGCCTTAATTCAACAACTATTTAAACCATTGAACTGGTTCAATCAATTGGTTCAATGGTTGTTTCAAAGGAGTGGTTCAACCAAAAAGTTCAATTCTCCTGAAGGACAACTGCCCTTGCGGAGGGCAGGGAGCACTTCAAAGAAGCCACAAAAGAAAGTCGCAAAGGTAAGTTCTTTCAAAATTTTGTTAAGACTAAGGCATTAAATGAATTCTTTTGGACTTTTTATCTGAAGGAATTCCTTCAGACAAAAGTCCAAAAAAATTTTGAAGGCAAAGCGATCGAACAATTCTTACAGACTTTTGTCTACAAGAAAATGTCCATGCAAAAAGCCCAAAGGAAAGTGGCTGCAAAAAACCCAAAGGAATAACAAAAGGCCCAAAAGAGGAACTGCTGAAGAGCCAAAGGACCCCGAAGGGCAGGTGCCCTTATGGGGGACTCTCGGCCAAAATGAAGGATGTTTTCAAAAAGTTGAAGGGTCACCTTCCCTTCAGGAAGGTGCAAAGAAGGAAGTCCATAGAAAAGGCCAAAGCAAGAAAGCTAAAGGAAGTCCAAGGGGTGATGGGCCCGAGGACGTCAAAGTCAAGCATGGTGAACTAGACATTAGTTTTCAATTGATGATGAGTGTGTGGACGTAAATTTTCAGATGGTGAAATAGCCATTTATTTTTAGAATGCTTCAGTGCCCAACCAGAAAAGAGCCCAAGGAATGCAGCGACTCGCTAAGAGATAACCCCCAAGGGCTGAAGGGGTAAGGAAGAAGACAAAGTGTAGGAAAAGACAAAGCAGTCCAAGTGGCAAAGGGGAGGTGAGTTATTACCAGATGATCACCAAATAGTGCAAATAGTAAATGGCACAGCTTGTCTTCTCCAGTTTACATTTATAAGGGGACAAACCACGTGAATATCTAGAGAAAGTAGTTTGTTTGTAGAAAAGAGGTGCAGCCTGTGCTTTCATGTTAATTATTGAATGCCAAAGTCAAGTTTGGTGATTATACAACATGGTTCTAGTAGGCCTATTTTAAAAGAATGACATTAACCACAGTGACTTCCTCTTTTAAAAGAATGACATCAACCACAGAAACTAGGAGCAATTGGGGAAAGTAATCAATAAGACATAATAACTACTAAATACTAAGTTAAAAACTAGGAGCAATTGGGGAAAGTAAGCAATAAGACATAATAACTACTAAATACTAAGTGTTTTAATCAAAAGAATGGTTTAATAAGTATAACTGACTCACATAACAAGGATACAAAATTTCCAATAGGGGTACCCCAAACTTTGAAGTGTGAAATTTTAGGACACTAGGCTAAGGGTGAGATTATTTGATGTGTATATTAAATAAATTATAGAGATATAGAAGGCTATGATTTGACTTTTGACATCATGAGTTTTGTATTACAAGTTGAAGGATAAGGTATCAATGTATACAATAGCCTTGTGCTAGTCCATTTTGGATCAAGGGATGCTCTACAATTTTGGGGCTATCATCTAGGTCTAGCTCATGAATGATACATATTAGATGTTAGCCAAAGGGAAAAATATATGGGACCAATGGTGTTACTTAGTGTATGGATATATGAGTTGTTCTTGATGTATTAACCAACTAGGTTACCCCATGTGATCGATGATAGGTTACCTCAAGTTATTAGATGGAGACATGATCAGGTAGTGTAAGTTATGCCCCACATGCTATAACTATAAATAGTCACATGAGGGGATATCATTTGACATCTTATACACATATTTATACTATTTGCCCCAATTGGGAGACCATGGTACTAGGGATAGATTGAGTACAGATCATGGGCCACTATACTTAGTAGGTAGTGTCATAACCAATGGCATGCTCACCATGTTAGTTTGGACTTCTAAATCTAGTGGATCCTCTAATATTGCATAATTTTTGGTCATGGCATGCTAGAGAGATAAGGAGGAAAGGATGAGGAGCACAATTTGAGAGACTAGTGATTATGTTGTAACATGTGAGACCATGGATTGGTCAAGCATGATAGTTGGTAGCCAAAGGAGGAAAGGATATGGTTGTGTATAAAGGGGTATAGTAGGTACCACAATAGGCACCACATAAAGAGGAACAATGGCCACCTCAAACACACCACCATAGAGACACCATCAATAAGATTAAACACAAATAAGTGTGGTTATGTAGGATGATTTAATAATTAACCTAAGGTAGATTTGGTTGATAGAGGCACCTTTGAGTAGAGGCACATGACATGCATGGGTGTTGACTCTTGGATTTGTTTTGATAGGTAGGTAACCCATAGATGAGGTGCTCTAGGGATGGACAGATGTAGGGACCCTACTTAATGGATGAATAGATGGGGAGATGGTGGTTGGTGACTTCAAGATGAGTAACGAATGTTGTAATAGTGTTTGAGATGGGATATAAGTTGTATATGATGGTAGGCAGATATGTAGATTTTGAGATGTATATGTGATCTGATATCTATCAAGTTTTAGTTTTACAATCCCTATGATAAAGAATATTATATTTGGATCCCTAGTCAGCACAACACACCATGACATTTTGGATGGAGTGTTGACATCATACGACCCCACCATATTGGATGATCTTGTGGAACCATCTACCCCAATTTAAGCAAGATGGTTCAAACTGGTAGGTGAGGATATGAGGTAGATATAAGCATGCAAAAATGGATTTCATCCACTAGTAGGGGAGGGGATAGGAGAGGCATAGGCCTAGTAGGCCTTGGATCAAAGAGAGCCACATATATGGCTACCATGATCTAGTTGGGATAGGTATAGGCCTAGGTGTCCAACTTGTAGGGGTAAGTAGCAAGGTTGATATCTTAGGCAACCTCATTATAGTGAACTATGTAGAGTGGATAGTCCAAGGCATCTATGGGTAGCATGGCTAGGTCATGAGATAGACATGATGGAGCCTAGTAATAGAGTTAGAGTGATGTATTTTTTTATTTTGTACCATTGTATAAAACACATGATATACAGAGATATGTTGTTTTGACAGTTGGATTTTGGTCTCATGAGTAATATTTTGGTTGGTGTTGTTAATGCATGGATATATTTCTTTATAGCACTTTTATTTTTCTTGTGTTGTATATGCTATGGGAAATATATTTGGAGTGTTTTCTTTTATATCATTATGTGATACACATGCATGGATAAAAATAAATGGGCAAAAAGGACTTGGAAAAATATAATTAATCAAAAATAAATGCACTGCACACTATATCATGATGGGAAATGTGTAATAAAAAAATATGACTAATTATAAGAAACCAAAAAGAGGTAAAAAAGAGAAAAAATAATTTATAAACCATGAAAAATATTGATACTAAATTAAAACAAGTAAAATCACACTATGTCACATTGGGAAATATAAAAATAATGTAATAAAATGGATGACACATGAAAGATGAATGGTATAAAAACAAAATAATTATGTCAATCATATGAAATCATGTTGGGAAGTATAAAATAGAAATAAAATTGGAAAAATTGACTTAAATTTATCACACTAATTCAAGCTGGGAAGTATAAAAAACTTAAAGAAAAAGGTTGCAGTCTTATATACAATCAGAAAATAAGAAGATAAAAGTGAAAGATTAATAAAGTTAGCATAAAAAAAACTAAATCAAGATGGAAAACATGTTAGTTATGTGTAACTCATAATCAATCATGACTTATCTTAAATTTGACTCATGTAATTTCATTATGACTTGGGTATTGGAAAACTTTGTGAGGAAGGCCAAGTCCTATCTATGGTCTCACACTACAAATCAAAAAGGGAACACCTCTGAGGTGGATATAACATAAAAAGTATGTTAAAATGGGATGTTTGAAATGGTAATGTGTGAGGAAGGCTTGGTTTTATCCAAGGTCTTAAACTTCAACTCACAAATGGATCCCTAAGGGGAGTGATTAGTGAACAACAAAATATTTCTCAGGGGGAAATATTAGGATTATGGTGAATGAAAGAAGGGATGTAAAAATCATAACTTAGGTGTCTTATGAGAAAAGCTTAGGAAACATGAGGCATACTAAGGACATAAAAAGACACTAAATGACTAGTGACCATCATTATACAAAGGATACTTGTTAAATGTAATCACAAAGTTGTGTAGGCAAATGAGTGAGGTACTAAGATCAACTCATGTTGGTTATTTTGAACAAAAAGAGTATACTAGACTTACCTTCCCACAATGTTTTCCCCATTCTTTAGGACCTCTTATAGAGTCGTCAGTCTACTGTAAATATTGGGTACTTGTGTGCTAAAGTAGGTAGTACTAAAAGATTTATTTAGCTCATTTTTCCAATCTACTTGCCTACCACACCCCAATGAACCTCGAATCTATCAAGAGGCTAACTATGGAGTTTTAAATTCAATTATAAAAAAGAGATGTGCTTAGAATCATGTCTTTTAGTGTGATTTGAATTGTAGAATTTTTAATGTTGCCTTTTTATCATTGCCTTTTGTTAAATGATTTGGCTTTTGAAATTTTATGGCTTTTAAGATTCCTCCTCCATACAGATTTAGAATTACCAATCATTAGAGATAAAGTGATACACATGAATGAGTTATAGGTTTTAGATAAAGGAAGCTAGGTATCCAAATACATGATTGACTAAAACACTTAGGCTTAACTATGAACCATCATGTTATTTCAAGTCTCAACAATGTGTATGTTTAGTTTTCAAAAGGAAATAAGGTGGATAAAGGGAGATCCAAAATGGAATAGTAAAATGAGATTATAATGAGTTGAATTGTTTCTAAACTGATTACATGGTAAATAAGGAATGACTAAAGTAATCAAGGTTTATATAACCAAGTCACAATAATAATTATCCATGTTTAGATAGATAATGTAGCAAACAAACATAAAAATAGCCATATAAAAGGAACTTATAAAGAAAGAGTATGTAATCAAGAAAAAGAATCCATAAGAGAACATAAGAAAGAAAATGACATGATAAGGAACATGTAGTGTAATATATAGGTCATCATATAAGATAAATAAGAATTTGACACAATGTCAAATGATATAAGATATATAAATGCAAAATTGGAGCACACATGCAATCCAAAATGAAGAAAGAAATGAAAGAACACCATGCATGTGTTCATAAATATTGGTATATTTGTTTACACACATTATCAATCACATATGATAAGTATCTATGGATTTGAACTTGGATTGCATCCAAAGTATCATAAATATTCAAGGAAAGTTGAAAAAATACTTCACATCGAATCTCCTCAATAGAAAATGTAGGAATGCCTAAAGGATTGTGCTGATGAGGACTATCATGCAAGGGATGTTTAGGAGAAGGAATGGGAATGGACTCAATTTGAGATGAATGGGTCATCAGTGGATAATGGTCCATAGGTGAAGGAGTCACTGGTGGAGAAGGGGCCATAGGTGAAGGAATCATAAGTAGATAAGGGGCCACAAGTGAAGGAAGATTCACAAGTGAGGGAATCATGGGTGGGGAAACTATACATGGAGAAGGGACCATAGGTGGAGGATCCATAGGGGTAGAGAAGGGAGCCTTCTTAAGAGGGTGCCCTATGGGAGGAAGGGTGGTAGTCAAAGTAATGGTCATGAGGTGATCTTTGAGATGTTATTGAAGGACACACCAATGATTAGTGTGATGAGTACCACATTGGTGCCATAGAAAATATACCTCTCCATATTTGGGAATATATTCAAGTAATACTTTTGGGGGAGGTATAACATTATTTTTGGGATAAGGAGTAGTGGGATGTAAGGTGTCTATATATTATTGTAACTTATGATAATGTGTGGAAGAATGATTATTTGTGCCATGAAAGAAACAAATACACTTGTTAGTAGACTTTGAAAGTATAATAATAGAGGAAGTGAAATGTAAGTTAAGGAAGGTTGGTGTAATGATAATTCTCTAGTAAAATGATCATCAACTTTATGAATATCATAATATGGTTGATCAAGCCATTTTATGGGCAAAGGAGCAAGCTATGATAAAGGGAGAAAACTAACACAAAGGGAAGGTGGGGTTGGTGGAGAGACTAGATGAGGCTTGACTGAAGGAGTAATAAGATCAGAATTTGTTAGGATCTTAGAGTACAATTGATTACTTTTGCATAAGCAACTAAACATAGAATTGAAACCAAAAGTAATAAGTAACTAGAAATCAGAAACAATAAATAATAGGAGATACAAGAAACAACCAATCTGTATTAAACTCTTTCGAAAGGAAATACAATGAAGAAATCTCTCTCCTCACACCTTATAGATGTACAATAATTCTCCCTCAAGAGTTTTCTCTCTCTCTCAATCAATTACAATCAACTCAATTACTAAATCGTACATGCTATGAGGATCTAACCCTACTATATAGAATACTACAACACTAGGGTTCATGAGCCATGCATTCGCCACCCTTAGTCCACCTCTTAAATCAAAGGCTTAAATCTATTCTCCTAAAAATAAATTTTTTGGAAATGCACAGAAGTTGGTGATGGTTTGAAGATGACCGATGTTGATCGAACCCTAACCAATGTCAGTTGGTTCTGTCTGATGCCAGTTACTGTGTAAGCCCAACAACCTCAACATTAGCTCATTAGTGAAGCTTTTAGCTCCACAACTCAACAATCCTCCACTTGGAGATAAACAACTGCACTTGTACCTATACAACAACATCCTTTAAACATCTCTAGCTTGTTTCTCCCTCTTTAAGTTCAATCTTGAAGACCAACAAAATTTGAATGAAGATTCAACTTTTCCTTTATTACTGGCTTTGTTAACATATCAACAGAGTTCTTATCCGTATGGATCTTTTCCAGCTTCAACTGTCCATCCTCCAATACCTATCTAATTAAGTGGTACCTAAGCTGTATATGTTTGGTTCTTGAATGAAAGGCTGAATTCTTTGCCAAATGAATTGCACTTTGACTATCACTGTACAATTTGTAACTCTCTTGCTCCTTTCCCAACTCTTCCATGAACTGAGTCATCCAAATCATTTCCTTGCTAGCCTCTGTGACTACAATGTATTCTGCCTCTGTAGTAGACAAGGCAACAACCTTCTGCAACTTTGAAATCTAGCTAACCATCATTCCACCAACAATGAACACATATACTGTGGTGCTTCTCCTACCATCCAAGTCACCTGCCATATCTAAATCTACATACCCATGTAGAGAAGTGTTTGACCCTCCATCGCATAAATGCCTACTACTGGTCCCTCTCAGATATCTGAGAATCCACTAAACTAGTTTCCAGTTTACCTTTCTTGGATTGGCCATAAACTTGCTGACAACTCCCACTGCTTGGGCAATATCTGGTCTAGTACATACCATTGCATACATCAAACTCGCAACTAATAAAACATATGGAACTCTACTCATGTACTCAACCTCATCATGTGATTTAGGACACTGTTCTTTGCTCAACTTGAAGTGTCTAGCCATAGGTGTGCTTATCAGTTTTGCATCCTGCATATTGAACCTCTCCAACACCTTATTCACATAATCCTCTTGAGACAAAATCAAATTGTGATTTTTCTTGTCTCTCTTAATACTCATGCCAAGGATTTTCTTTGCTACTCCTAAATCCTTCATGGAAAATGTGTGAGCTAATTTTACCTTAAGCTCAGTAATTTCCTACATGTGTGAACCTACAACAAGCATATCATCTACATACAGTAATAGGATAATATAACTACCATTATCCAATCTGTTAAAATAAACACAATGGTCAAATTGACATTTACTAAAGCCATGCTCTGTCATAAACCTGTCAAACCTCAAATACCATTGTCTTAGAGCTTGCTTAAGACCATATAAGCTTTTCTTCAACCTGCACACAAGTTTCTCCTTACCTTTGACCTCAAAACATTTTAGCTGATCCATATATATCTCTTCATCCAAATCTCCATGAAGAAATGCTATCTTAACATCAAGCTGCTCAAGATGCAAATCCTCAATAGCAACTAAAGACAATATAGTCTGAATAATAGTCATCTTTACTACAGGAGAAAAAATTTCACCAAAATCAATATTTGGTTTCTATGTAAATCCCTTTACTACCAACCTGGCCTTATGTCTCATTTGTCCATTCTCTCCTTCCTTTAACTTGTATACCCATTTGTTTTTTAGTACTTTCTTTCCAGCTGGCAACTCAACCAAATCCCATGTATGGTTCTCTTCTAAGGAATCAATTTCCTCATTTATGCCATGCTCCCACTATTTCCTAGATTCTACCTACATTTTCTCCTCAAAACTTTATGGTTATCCACCATCAGTGAGCAACAAGTAGTATAAAGAAGGGGAATAACAAATTGGAGGTTTACTTACCCTTTTAGACCTCCTTATGGGTGTTTGAGACTCATTTATAGCTTGTTGTCTGCCCAAATTTTCTTCTGACAGTGACCGATCTCGGTCATCTATGATCGATGCCAGTCTGCACCTGATTGATGTCGATTCCTCCTGATCGATGCTAATTTCCACTTGACCGACGTCAGTCTCTGTGTTTTTTTGTGAGTAATGATTTTTACCTACAAGCTCATTTTGGATCATAACCTCTTCCAAATCAAGATTGCCCTGCTCAAAATTATTTAGCCTCTTGAGCTGATCACGGTACATCACCTTCTCATTGAAAACTACATCATAGCTTCTAATAATTTTGTTAGTTTCTAAATTCCACAACTGGAATCTAAAATCTCTAAAACCATAACCAATGAAAGTGCACTGCATAGATTTAGCATCCAACTTATTTCTATTTTCTTTATCAATGTGCACAAAAAATTTAGAACCAAAAACTCTAAGAAATGAAAGATTTACCTTTTTACCTATCCAAGACTCTTATGGAATTCCACCATCCAATGCAGTATAAGGTCCTCTGTTAATTAGGTAAACTATAGTATCTATAGCTTCTGCCCAAAATTGTAAGGGCAAACCAAGATGCAACCTCATACTCCGTGCACACTCCATTATTGTTCTATTCATCCTTCCAATAACTCCATTTTGCCGAGGTGTCCTTGAAACCATCCTTTCCTTATGTATTCCACTCATAAAATAGTAAGCATTGAATTTATTGCTACAATACTCACCACCATTGTCAGATCTAAGGCACTTCAATCTCAAACCTATTTCATTCTCAACCAAAGCTTTCCATTTCTTAAATGTGTCAAAAACATTAGATTTCCTCTTTATGCAATAAACCCATACCTTTCTTGTAGCATCATCAATGAAAGAAACATAATACTGTGATCCTCTAATAGAAGCTACCTGAGTTGGTCCCCACACATCTGTGTGAACAAGCTCCAACTTGTGCTTCTTCTTTGTTGACCTAGTTTTGAGAAACCTCACTTTCTTTTATTTCCTAAAAATACAATACTCACAGAAATCTAGATCTATGCTTTTCAAATTTGAAAGCTTACCTTTTGACTTAAGAACATTCATTCCCTTCTCACTCATGTGACCAAGCCTACAGTGCCACAACTTTGCATCTACATCTGAAATAGATAAAATAGAAGGAGAAGAACCAATAATACAAGTAGATAGATAAATTGTACCTACTCTCTTACCTTTTGCTAATACAAGTGCACCCTTGGAAACTTTCTAAGATTCAGCTGTGAGAGTTACTGTGCAACCCTCATCACCCAACTTTCTTGCAAAAATCAGATTCCTCTTCAGGATGGGTACATGCATGACATCCTTCAACACCCATGTGTTGCCATTCTGCAATTTCAGCTACACTTTTCCTTTGCCAACAATTTTAAAAGGCTCATCATCCCGTAAATAAACTTTTCCAAAATCTCCATGAACATAATCATTGAAAAATTCTCTATTTGGGGTTACATGGAAAGAGGCACCATAATCTAAAACCCATGATTCTACTTTATTATCCAAAGAAAATATAAGAGCATCCTATGCAACAATACCTACAACTTTTGCTTCTTTATTACCTTCATGATGATTTTCTTTGTTATCCTTCAACCAACAATCTTTCTTTACATGGCCTTTCTTTCCATAATTCCAGCAGGTTATTCTTCCATTTCTGGATTTGGATCTACTTCCCATCTTTGACCTTGATTTCCCTTGCTTGCCCTTCTCTCTTTGCCTTCTCCTACTTTCAACACTTAAAGCATTACCTGATGTTTCCCCTATGCTTTTCCTACAAATTTCTTCATTCAAGATTACACTAACAACATCATCAACTTTCAAGATATTTGAAGCAGATGCAGTATTACTAATTGCCATTACCAAACTATGCCAACTTTCAAGTAAAGAGCATAAGATTAAGAGAGCCATAATTTCATCATCAAAAACTATTTTGACTGAATTTAACTGATTTACTATTGTATTGAAATCATTAATATGACTAGATACATATCCACCTTTCTACATTTGCCAATTAAATAATTGCTTCATAAGATATACCTTATTCGAAGCTGAGGGTTTTTCATATAAATTTGCCAAAGTATCCATTAACTCTACCATTGTCTTTGCCTGTGATAAGTTGGAAAACACAAAAGCTGCCAAGCTCAACCTTATAGATCCAAGATCCTTTCTATCAAGAACATTCCATTCTTCATTTTCCATATCTTTGGGCTTCCTTGAAACCCCACCCAAAAGTAAATACAGATCTTTTTGATACAGATAATCTTCAATCTGCATCCTCCATAATTGATAATTCTTTCCATTGAATTTCTCCATTCTTAGTTTACTTTCTTCTACCATTGCTTTGCTCCCACTCAATCAGAAACCCCTGTGAGTGAATTTTGTAATCAACAAACACTAACATGCTCTAATGCCAGTTGTTAAGATCTTAGAGTATAATTGATTACTTTTGTATAAGCAACTAAACACGGAATTGAAACCAAAAGTAATAAGTAACTAGAAATCAGAAACAACAAATAATAGGAGATACAAGAAACAACCAATCTATATTAAACTCTTTCACAAGGAAATACAATGAAGAAACCTCTCTCTCCTCACACCTCGTAGATGTATAGTAATTCTCCCTCAAGAGTTCTCTCTCTCTCTCAATCAATTACAATCAACTCAATTACTGAATTGTACATTCTATGAGGATCTAACCCTACTATATAGAATACTACAACACTAGGGTTCATGAGCCATGCATTCACCACCCTTAGATCCACCTCTTAAATCAAAGGCTCAAATCTATTCTCCTAAAAATAAAATTTTTAGAAACGCACAGAAGTCGGTGTTAGTCTGAAGATGACCAATGCCAGTCGACCCCTAACTGATGTCAATTGGTTCTGACTGATGTCGGTTACTGTGTAAGCCCAAAAACCTCAACATTAGCTCATTAATGAAGCTTTTACCTCCATAAATCAACATAAATAGGAAGAGAATCAACTAGAGAGGGAGGGGAAGGATGTATATAGGGTTTAAGGATAATTGCAATCATCTCAGGGATAAGTCAGCTAAAGGGATACTAGTATTTAACAAAGTGATAGGGACTAGTCATAGCATGGTCCATAAACATACTCCTATGAGTATATTAAAAAACTTGAGGTGTGTGCACCACCTCTACCCTAGGAACAAGAGGAAGATACTAAAATTAGGAATTATATAAGATGAAATGTGACAAGATTGATAGAGATACTGAAGCAATAAGGAATGATAATGGATAATTTAAGCATCTTGCACCTAAACAAGACCTATTAAAAATGTGTCATCTAGTGTATAACCATCATAATAGTTAGGGATATGAAGATCAATGGCATAGCTATAGATGACCTTGTCATATAATGTGGTGTGATGAATGGAGTGTCGAGTATTGGTTAAATATTAGGTGGTTGATGGGAATGCAACTTTAAAGAAGGTGGAAGATAATAAATGAGATGAGAGATATATGAGGTTTTGATCCTAAAATTGATCTCATCAGGCTCATCATAATTTGAATCTAAGAGGTTAGGTGGGATACTCCTGATGAGTTTAGGGTGACCATTGTAACCTCATGTAAAGTTTAAAATAAAGTTAAATCATTAAGATTAATGAAATGGAACATTGGCAAGGTTTCGAGGGTTAGTATTTTGAAAACACCACGATCTTGAAATTGTTCAAAATTCTAAGGGTTAGTGTCACCTTGAATCCTATAGATTTCTCAATTATGAGGAAATTGGACACATTAGCAAGTAGAAGAGGCAACTTCTCAAATGTGATGAATCTACGGCCTACTAATAAAAATGTTATAGCATAAAGGAAATTTGAAGATAATTAACTTCACTAGAATAATGACAAGTGGAACATTGATAAGGAGACACACACAACCTAAGGGAGGCATTTACTTTAGTCATAGCCTTGACATGTGTTTCATGTGGACTTAAGACTACATTTAGAATATCCAAGGGTTTTAATAAAATCGAGAGAGGAAACACAAGTACCTAAACCTTCATCAATCAAGACATGCTTGACTTGGATATTACCAATTTGGACACTAATAAAAATGGGAAGATCATTTGCATGAAGCATAATCTCAACAAGAATCATAAAAGCAATGGGGAATTTGAGGGAGAGAGAAGTGTTTATTATTTCATCAATGTGTATGGACATCCCTTTGTACTATTGTAAATTTATATCTACTAATATAGATAAGGTGGATTCGTGTTCTACTATGGGAGGATGAGGAATGTTCATTTCAAATAGAAACTACATAAGATGATTATGATGATGCAGAGAAGTTCACATAAGTTTGATAAATGGGATTTGAGATGGGAGATTAGTAAGTTTTGTGATAGTATCCCATTCATCATAACCCATAAGGGGACTTTTTGAAATATGTGCATAGTGTTGAAGGAGGTCCTTAGAAAGATGAGCCTAAGTTCATATAAATTTATGTTGATAGGATGCAGGAGGTTCAATTGGAGTACAAGTTTGTTTATTGTCTTGGGAGGATGGGGTAGTTGATATAGGTTTGGTTTGAGATAAATTTGAAGAAGTGTTAATAAAAGGTTGAGTATAATTAGTTATGGGAAAAGAGGTTGGAGGAGTGGTAGAAATGGTATGAGAAGTGTTATATATTGGAGGTGTTAGAATTGGTTCATTGAAATATATAAGGTCACATTTATTGAGATTAATCATTTATGTTTGGTTGTCATTGATGTCAAAGAGAGTATGTGGTATTAATGCATTAATAATAAAGTGATTAGTTTGATATTCTAGAGAGATATGACACATTTTTAGGTCTCTAGGGACAAATAAAAAGTTATGACGCATCCATAAATGTATTAGTGAAGCTTTGGTATGTCACTTGATCATTTGGAATGAGAAACTTGAATCTTCTATGTTAAGAGAAGCCAAACCATCATTGCACATCATGCAGATATGAATGAACTAATAAGTTTGTGCATTTATTTTTGGTACTTAGAAAGTCAACTAAGATCAATGGATTTCATGGAAATGTTATCTATAGTGCCAATAAGCTACCTTGAAGTTTTGGAATCTTGAAGTGTTTTCTAGCTCAAGTTATAAGCCTTCAAAGTTGCACTTGCAAATTGTGATGGGCCAAAGATAGTCAAGTTTAACTTAATTAAAGTCTAAGGTCACTAGTCAATTGATCTTCTAGTGAGCATTCATCATCCACATATTGATCCAATGATGTGTATTTAGTAAAAATGTCAAATAAATATAAGATTTCATGCACTGGTGATAATTGTCACTATATTATTGAGTTAATAGAAGATCAATGGTTCGTGGGCATTCATACTAATAGAGATCAATGGTATGGGTTGAGTTAAAAGTCAAATGTGTAGAAGGAATGTAGAGATACCAAGTGGAATAATCATAGAAGCTTTAATATAAGATCAATGGTGAGAATTGTATTATAGATATTGAGTTACTCATAGGAGATCAAAAATTTGTATTTATCCATAGTTTCTAGGAAGCATGAGATGAGATTAAAGTGATTGGTGTTTAAAATTTGCTTAGTGGCCATTGGAATTCAAATATTCAAATTTTTGAAGGAAAACTAGTGCTTAATTTTTGGGTTATATCTTTTGATCTAGGAAGAATTTCTTGATTAATTAAAAGCCAAAGTTGTAGAGGACTTCAAGGTGCATCTAGTGAATCTAGTTAGAAGAGAAAATTGTTTTTACAAGTGAAGATATAGAGCTTTAAAGTTGTTTATTTGTTCATTCATGGTGCTACTATATACAAAATAATGTTTGAGCAATTTATGTTTTAGTAATTTGTGCTTTAGCAATTTAGGTTATATATTTATTAGAGATCATATAGAGTGGACCCATGTAATTAAAAGTGCTCTTATGTTCTTTATTTACTTGATGAAGTGATAAATGACTGAATAAGTCTCCATGAGACCTATAATGGTTACTAAGGCCTAATTTAAAGGTGTAGTTACTTAAGTGTGACTAATGGATGCTATGGCTGACCTATGAGGATGGTAATGAGCTTTATGTTAGTATGTTATATGTCTTAAGGATTAAATCAAGTATTATGGCCAACCTAAATGTTAATATTCATGAATACTCTATAAATAATAGAGACCAAGGCAATGGTTTTTAGACTTAAATGTGTATGTGCTGAGAGATCAAAAAAGAGAGATGAAGGAAAGAGATTAGAGGGAGTGTGCTCAGTGGATGGACTAAAGTACAAAATATATTGAGGATGAGCAAAGAATACTAGAGAGATCCAAAAGATGTGTTTGGATGCATTGATTATATGAGCAAGTTTGAGTGTGTGTGATGAGTTGATAGAGAGTTATTATACATTGTTTCTATAATCCAATTGATCTACATCAGATTTCTAGATCTGATGATTTCATAGGTTTTATGTGGGTGCTGAACATCTAGAACAAGTGGGTGTTTGTTCATACTTATGGGTGGGTACTGCTTGTGAAGTGGGTGCTTCAATAAAAGGTCTTATGTTTTTTTATCATCTTATAAGATAGGTAGTCTAGGTGTTTATAGGCTTAAGAGTGGGTTTTATTCCCTAAGTGGGTTTCCCACGTAGATCTTGTGTTATGTGTGTGATCTTGTATCATCTTGCTTATTCATTATTATGAACATATTTTATGCTTTATAAATACTTGTGGTCATTGATTAAGAGTTTGAAAGGATTTAAATTGAAGTTTAAAATATCTTGCATCACTGATTTACCCCCCAATGATTGTATCTTCAATAATTGGTATCAGAGTAGGACCTTCATTGCAACTTTAACTACTTGAAGATGATCATAGGTGCAATGAAAGATAAAGAGGCTAAGATTTTTATTCAAGGTGAACTAATATGTGATTTATCATAAATCAAATTTTCACGGGAATAAAATGAATGTGTAAAAGAAAATCTTGAAAGATTGAATAACATGGAAGGAAGTAAAAATTTAGACCTAACTTCCTTTATATATCATGAGTTGCTTTCAAACATTGATAGTGTGAAGATAGAAATAAGAATAATAAAAGTAATAGTCAAAAATCTATAGGTTGTGGTTGATACAAATTTAATCAAAGAATGGATCAATTGAAAGGTAAAGTAATGACTTATATTGATGCACTTTTATCTAAAAACAAGTATAAATCTAGCTCTATAAAAGAATTTATGGATGATATGTCTTGGGGTATTAATGATAAAATTAAAAATATGCTTAACATGAACATCTATAGTTATGTTTTCAATCAACATTATTATACTTGTAATGAATATGGTCATAGATATAAGGATTTTGCTTACTCTCCAAAGAGAAGAAATGAGGTTCTTTATTATAACTACAATCAATAGGGACATATAGCCAAGTATTGTAAAACGGACTCTTGGAAAAAGGACTTTCAAGTTTTTGACACCATCAAATAGTTCAAGAAAGAAAAAACCAATATTCAAAGAAAGAATCAAGACTCAAAGGAAGAATCCATGTTTGTACAAACTACCTTACATGCTCAAGAGGATGTTGGTACATAGATAGTGGATGCTCAAAGCATATGACAGGAGACAAGAGTAAGTTTATTTCTCTCAAAAAAACATAATTTAGGTTCAGTAAGGTTTAGCGACAACTCTGATAACATAGTTGGGACATGATATATAGTTGGGAAAGGATATATAAGTTTGGATAATGGTCATACTAGAACTAAAAGTGTTCTATATGTAAAATATTTGAAACACAATCTTCTAAGTGTTAGCCAAATATGTAAACAAGGAAATTTTGTAAATTTTCATTACAAAAAGTGTGAAGTGAGAATATTAAAGTCTAACAAATTAGTTTCAAACATTTTCAAGGTAGATAACATCTTGTATGTGTTTCATGAATCCAATAAAGAAAAGTGCTTCATGAATTAATTAGAGGAAATTTGACTTTGGCATAGAATACTTGGACATCTAAAATTTGATAATTTAGTAAGGATCAATTAAAAAGGACTAGTGAGGTATATGCCTAAAATCATAAAGATTCCTCATACTATATGAAAGTTATGACTTCATGGAAATCAAGTCAAAAAAAGATACAAATCTAAGGAGCATTCTAGTTCAGTGCCATTGGAGTTGATCCACACAGACCTTTGTGGACCTAAGAGAACTCAAGGCATTCAAGGTAATAGCTACTTTATGTTATTAATTAATGAATTCACTAGAATTACTTGGATATTTTTTCTTAAAGAGAAATCAAAATCTTTTGGAAAATTTAAAGCATTCAAAGCTCTTGTTGAAAATGAAAAAATATCAAGAATCAAGTGTTTACGATCAGATAGAGGATACAAATTTTGGTCTTATGAGTTTTATTAATTTTGTGAAGAACAAGGAATTACAAGACAATAATATACTATGAGTACACCTTAACTTAATGGGATAGTTGAGAGGAAAAACAAAGCTATCCAATAGATGACTAGAACCATGTTTCAAGATTCCAAACTTTCAGATGGTTTTTGGGAAGAGGCTACCAATACTTATATTTATATCTTAAAAATATTCCAAGTTAGAGAAAATGGTGATAATAAGCCATATGATCTATGGAAAAATAGGAAATCTAATGTCAAACACTTTAGAGTATTTGGGAGCAAGTATTTTATCAAGAAGAATGATGAAAATCTTGAAAATTTTGACTCAAGCTCTGATGAGGGAATATTCTTGGGTTATTCCTCCTTAATTTATGCTTATAGGTATTTCAATAAGAGACTCCACACAGTTATTGAAAAATCTAATGTGATATTTGAAGAGGCAGGTGATATCAAGAAGCTTAGCTTGCAGATAAATGACACTATTGAGGATGTTTTTTCAAATAATGAAAGAATACCTAATAAATTAGATGATGAAGATGAATAAGTAAGATAGAATACTAAATTCCCTTCTATGAGAATACATAAGGATAATCTAGTTTGCCAAGTTATTGGAGATGTGAATGTTAGTCTACAGACTAAGAGGAGAAAGTTAATTAATCATAATCAACAAGACATAGCTTTGTTATCTAAGATTGAACCCAAAAATTTCTTAGAATCTAGTAAAGATGAAAATTGGACATTTTACATAATGGAGGAACTTGGTCAAATAGTAAAAAATGAAACATGGGATTTGGTTCCTAGGCCAAAAGACAAAAATGTAATAGAAACTAAGTGGCTTTTTAGAAACAAGATGAATGAAAAAGGAGAGGTCATAAGAAATAAGGTTAGACTAGTGTGTAAAGGATATGCTCAAGCTGAGGGGATAGACATTGTTGAGACATTTTATCATATAACAAGAATGGAATCAATTAGACTCTTTCTATCATATGTAAGCTTCAAAGGATTCAAAATTTACTAAATGGATATGAAATCTATTTTTTGAATGGAAACTTAGATGAAGAAGTTTATATTGAGCCACCTGAAGGTTTTTTAATGACAAGTAATTTGTTTACAAAATAAATAAGGTTTTATATTGTCTTTAAAAATCTTTTATAGCTTGATATGATAGATTAGACAAGTATCTATTGAGATAAGGTTTCAAAAAAGGGATAGTTGATACTAATTTATATATCAAGATAGATAGCACTCATCAATTACTAGTAGTATTCTATGATGACATAATATTTGGTTCTAACAATAATAATCTGAGTAGAGAGTTTGTAGATGCTATGAAGATTGAGTTTGAAATGTCAACACTGGGAGAACTTTCTTTCTTCTTAGGATTACAAATTAACCAACTTAATGAAGGGATATTAATTTCATAAGAAAAACACATTAAATATATTCAAAAAAAGTTTAATATGTTGGATTGTAAGTCAATGAGTAATCTAATGATCACTAGATGCAAGTTAAGTAAACAAGATGACTTACCAAAAGTTGGTCAAACTTTATATAGATCTATGATTGGAATTATCTTATACTCTACTACTTCTAGGCATGGTATCATGTAAGCAGTGGGCCTTGTAGGAAGGTTTTAATCTTATCCCAAAGAATCTCACTTGAAAATAGTCAAAAGTTTCCTAAGATATCTCAAGAGCAAAATAGAGTATGGTTTATGGTACCCCAAGAGTAAAGAGTTTACTCTAAAGACATACACTGATATAAATTGGGTAAGATGTGTAGATAATAGGAGGAGTACCAATGGTGGTATCTTCTTCATAGGTGAATATTTGGTGTCTTGGCTTATCAAGAAACAAACCTATATATCTATAACAATTATAGAAGCTAAGTATATAATTTTTGCTTCTTATTATACTTAGGTAATATGGATGAAACAAACCTTAGAAGATTATAATGTAAGAAAAAATGGACATTGTCCTATCTATTGTGATAATACTAGTGCAATTAGTATCTCTAAGAATTTGGTTATGTACTAAAAAATGAAGAACATTCATATTAGATATCATTTCTTAAGAGAATAAGTAAGTAATCAAATTGTAAAACTGGAATCTATCTAGAAAAGAACAAATTGTAGACATTATGAATAAACCATTAACAAAGGCCACATTTGAGTATTTAAGACAAATCTTGGGAGTCATTTACTTGTCTATAAATCATTAAAAGTTCATTTAATTAGGATGAGAATGGGTTGTCATCATGAAGAATCTCTCAGAGTTATATTGTGTATATCATGATTCCATGAAAGTTCTTTGAAAAGGTTCTAAATCATGATGGCTTATAAAGGATAAAGGGAAATTATTTTGTTTCTATGAGATCTATATTATTTGAAGTGTTGTTGGTAGATATAGTTTGTTGAGAAGACTTATTGAAGATGATATTTTTTAGATAGAGCATGGAGTTAAGAGGAACTAACTCAGATAGTTTGATAGACTTGAAGAGATGTCCACAATGTTAGGGGGAACTTTCTAAGCTCTGTGAGCATTTTATTAGGTCCAAGGATCTGAAAAATCCAAGTTTAGATTGGTGAATATGAAAGGGGGAGAAATTAATTTATATAAGTTTTTAAGTATCCTAAGCATCTTAAATAGTATTTAAATGCATTCAGAATGATTCATAATGATTATTGGCATATTGAGGAATAGATCCTTTGTCATTAATGTAAAAGGGGGAGAAAGATCAGAATGAAGAAGTTAAAATGAGTAAGAATTCATTTTAAGGGTGTTTTGACATCAATGAAAAAGGGGGAGATTTTTGAGCATAGTCATTGATGTTTGGTTGTTAGTGATGTCAAAGAGAGCATCTGGTACTAATGTATTAATGACAAAGTGAATAGTTTGATAGTTTGGAGAGATATGACACATTTATAGGTCTATAAAGACAAAGAAGTTGTGAGGAATACATATGTCTTGGTGAATCTATGGTATGCCACTTGATCATTTGGAATGATAAAATTGCACATTCTAGCTTAAGAAAAGCCAAACCATCATTACACATCATGAATATATGAATGAACCAGCAAGTTTGTGTATTTATTTTTGGTACTCAAAATTTCAAATAAGGTCAAAGGATTTCATGGAAATGTTATCTATAGTGAAAAAAGGCACCCTAAAAATTTTGGACTCTTGAAGTGTTTTCTATCTCAAGTTATAAACCTTCAAAGTTATACTTCCAGACAATGATGGGCCAAAGATCATCAAGTTTAACTTCATTAAAGTCTGAGGTCACTAGTTAGTTGATCTAATGGTGTGTTTAGTCAAAATGTTAAATAATCTAAGATTGCACATGCTAGTGACAAGTGTCACTATCTCATTGAGTTGACAAAAGATCAATGATTCACAAGAATTTGTACTAACAAATATTGATGGTGTGGGTCAAGTCAAAAGTCAAATGTGCAGAAGGCATGTAGAGCTACCAAATGACACAACCATGGGAGCTCTGATCTAAGATCAATGGCAAGAATTACATGATAAAGATTGAGATAATTAGAAGAGATTGACAGTGTTTATTTGTCCATAATTTTTAAGAAACATGAGATGAGATTAGAGTTCTTGATGTTTAACATTTTCTTAATGACCATTGGAATTCAAATATTCAAATTTGAGAAGGAAATCTAGTACTTAATTTTGGGTCTATATTTTTTGATTGAGGACTAATTTCTTGATGCAGTAAAAATAAAAGTTTTAGAGGACTTCAGATTGCATCTAGTGAATCTAGTTAGAAGATCTTATTGTCTGTATAGGTGAATATATGTATCTTCAAAGTTGAATATTTGTTCATTCATGGTGATAATATGTAAAAAATAATGTTTGAGCAATTTTTGCTTTAGTAAAAGAGTGTTTTGGTAGGATAAATCACTTGAATATGTTTTATATATTATATGGAGTGGACCCATGTAATTTAAAGTGATCTTCTATTCTTAATTTTCTCGATGAAGCGATAAATAAGTGAATAGGTCTCCATGAGACCTATAATGGTTACTAAGGTATAACAAAAAGGTGTAGATACTTAAGTGTGACCCATGGATTCTATATCCAACTTGTGAGGATGGTATTGAGCTTTGTCTTAGCATATTAGATGTACAAAATATTAAGGCAAGTATTATGGCTGACCTAAATGTTAATAGTTGTGAAGACTTTATAAATAGTGGAGACCAAGGTAATGGTTTCTAGACTTGAATGTGCATGTGTTGAGAGACTAGAAGAAAGTGATGAAGAAAAGAGATTAGAGGGAGTGTGCTTAGTGGATGGATTGAAGTACAAAATATATTAAGGATGAGGGAATAAGACAAGAGATCCAAAATAAGTGTTTGGATGCATTACTTATATGAGAAATTTTGAGTGTGTGTGATGAGTTGATAGAGAGATATTATACATTGTTTATCCAATCAGATTGATCTGTAATCAAAGTTGTAGAGCTGATGATCTTATAGATGTTGTTTGGTTACTCAAAATCTATAACAAGTTGGTGTTTGTTCATACTAAAGGATGGGTGCTCCTTATAAAGTGGGTACTTCACTAAAAGGTCTCATGTTTTTCTCATCTTATAGGATAAGTAGTCCATGTATTTGTAGGCTTCAAAGTGGGTTTTATTCCCCAAGAGGGTTTCCCACATAGATCTTGTGTTATTTGTGTGATCTTGCATCATCTTATTTATTTTTATGAACATCTTGTATGCTTTATGAATTATTGTGGTCATTGATTAAGAGTTTGAAAGGGTTTCAATTGAATTTTGAAATATCTTACATCATTGATTTACCCCCTCTCAGTGATTTTACCTCTAACGGTATTGCCCAAATTTTATTAAGTGAGTTGGGAAAGAGTCTTAAATAACATGAAAAGTGTGAGATGATTGAGAATTGTGGATGGGATGAGAATCACTGAAGGTAAATAACTTTCATATATTATTCATATTAACCACATTTTATTCAAGAGTTGGGTCTATAAGACCATCAATGTTATTGGTAGAAATATTAGGCTTATCATTATTGTCTTGGTGATTCGAAAGAGCATATTTATATATATACAAATGAACATTATCCTGGTTCAACGCTTGAGTTTTAGTTTATGTTTCATGGGATTTGAAGGTAATGTCATAGGATTGTTGATGTTTATGAATGATGGAATTATGGTAAAATTTGGGACCATGGAGAAAATCCATATCTAAATTATGCAATTGCCTAAATTTTCATTAGAATGATCCCAACTAGCATAAAACCAACATAATTTATTTGGATCATACCAAGATTTCATGGGATGAGTGGGATCAAGATCTCATGGAAGATGCCTTGGTAGATGCTTTTGTAACTCTGTTAAGGATAAAGGTTTATGAACATTAATATTACTTGTTAAATATAAATGAGGAATAAGGATGTGGTTGGGAGGGGAAGCTTGTTTTGAAGTTTGGTTGGGATCAATAGCTTGAATATTGTGAATAGTATCACAATAATGGTGAGACCATCATTATTATCATGATGATTTTTATTTTTTATTAGCATGTGAGTACTCATATTAGGTTGAGATGGCTCAAATTAATGCATGAAGAAATCTTGGCACTTGGTTTGGTTAATGGTCTCTTTCAAAGTTCATGGAGAGAGTGTTCAGACCTGATAGTGTAACTTAGTATAAATAGTGTTGTTGAAGATAATAAAGATATTATCATCTCCAATATTTTGTTCACTCTTATTAGATAAGTTATTCCACCATTTGATGAAATCTTTTGTAGTTTCCTTTTCAGGTTGCTTACAATTAATAAAATGGGCCAAGTTATTTTTAAGGAGGTCACTAGTTTGAAACATCTCTAGATAGAGTTTTTACTAAGAGCTTGGTAATGGTAAAAGTTTTTAACTTAACCTAATCTTTGTATAGATTTCCAAATGTTTTTAAGTGTAGGGTAGGATCGGTTTACCCATTATAACTAATGGTAGGGGTGATACTTCTTATATCGATGTTAGAAATTTGATGCATAAGGGGTTCATTTTAGATGTGCTTGATTTTATTTTACAAAAAGAGGTTGAGGGATGAGATTACCATGGGAATATTGAAGAGGAGGTAAGGGGAATTTTGGTTATGTATTACTCATGGAACCTATTGAGGGTGATTTTTGAGATGGATAAGATGATTGTGCATTTACATCATTTGGTTGGCATTATTATCATGGAACGAATTCATTTAGTTAATAGTTTGTAATATAATTTGATGGGTTTGAGTGGGGTTATTTTAAATTTGTGAAGCATTAGTATTGGTATCAGTGGCTTGGATACCACAATGAGTGGTAGCATGCATGTTATTAGTATCTTAAGAGGAATTATTAGTAAGTGAGGCACTAGTAGCATAATTTTTTTATGTGGTAAAGGATGCACTAAGAGTGTTATGAGTAGAAGAAGCACTAGAGGCATGATTACCATGGGTAAAAATGATGCATTAGTAAAATAATTGAGAATAAAAGGTCTTAGAAGAGGCCTGCTAGATATAGAACCTACCATGTTAGTAGAGATACTTGGAATGGAGGTGGAGGAAATAAAAAAGGAAGATGTCATAGTATGAAAAGGGGTCAAAAGATAAGGAAGAGGTTGAGAGGCAAAGAAGCTATTAACCCCAAATCTATGTGATAATGTGGGGGAAGGTAAATGGGGCTCTTCAGTTTGACCACTTATCATAAGATGCAAATAGTAGAAGGACCTTTCCCTAGTGTCGAGGAAATTCATTAATGAAGAATATCATTTCTAGAGTCTATTATAATTTAGACTAATCTTCTAAGGAGAAAAGATAGTTGTAAACTGAATATGAATGGGGATGGGTCCCATAGTTTGTAGTGTGAGTGGCTACATGCACACTACTTTCATCTAGGGTAGGAGCTAAAATATATTTATAAGAAAACCTACTGGGGTTGGTAAAGCTCATCATATCTATTGAGTTTAACTTAGTGTTGTCTTCAAACAAAAAGCTTATGATGAGGGAGAAAGATTAAAGAAGACAAAGATGATGCAAATAAAAAGTGGTAGAAAGGATATAGAGTTTACTAGGTCAACTATGTTCTATAATCCAATAAGTAGAGAAGAGTACAGAGTCATATATATCGACTCTATATTGTAGATAATGAATAAAACAAGATGATAAGGATATATAATCAAATAGGTCAACTTAATTTTATAACCTAAGTAGTAGATAAGGATATAGATTCATACATGTTGAATCTATGCATACTAGGAGATAAAGTAGGTTGAAAAGGATACACAGTCATATAATTCAAATTTATATCCTATTGATAGGGGAAAACACAGTCAATAAGAGAATGCACCGAGTATAATGATAGTGTGCTAAATCAGGGAATATTTTTGTAATATAAGTGTTTCAAGAAGTGAAATCAAACACACAAATAATTAGATCAATGTGAGTGATCCAATTGGGGTACACAACACAAAACCTTACACCAATTCTATCTAATACAAGTTTTTTTAATACAATAGATAATGATCAAAGTGAAATCAATCAACTAAAAAGTAAATGCTAACTAAGTGGTCATCCAAGTGTTATTAGATTATTATAAGATATTTTTTTTAAAGTTTGATAATAAAGTTGGCTAAAAATAGGGAACTAAAAAGCAATATATGGATGGTTTCAAGACATTTAGGGTAAATGGATTGGTGTTGGCAATGGTATTGGCTTGGTATTAGGGCCTACCCCATCACTTCACAATCTTATAGCTATAAGGGTGTCAGGTGCTTTGCCAATATATACCATTAACCACATATTTATACTTGGCCAAAAAAACATGTTGGATTCCCCCTTGGTGATGAAATCCAATTAGGTAGGCCTTAGGAAGACAAGTGTTTAAATGCATTTTTAATATTGTGTGATTTGGTAGTGTGTGAAAAAGAGAAAAATAGTGTAAGTAAATGGCAATTTTAAAAACCACCTATTTAGACTATGTAATTTAATCTAAGCATGAAAATAACTAAAAATTAAAGTGCAAATCAATTACTAGTAAATAATTATTAATTACTTGATTTAGAATAGTACAAATTCAATTCAAATGACATTTTATGCAAATAGTATAGAATAGAGTCAACTAGGGAATCGCTACTATTCTATAGAAATAAGGTCTTAAAGAATAGAGTTGAGTGGGTTGACTTTATCTTTCATATAAAAGACAGGCTATAGAACTAATTCAACCAGGCTAACTTAGTTGGCTATAGGGTTATAGTTTTGAAGAAAACCAACTTGTACAAAATAAAACTTAATAAAAAACTAAAATGACACAGAGGGGAAAGAGAGAAACTTTGGTGGGATTGAATATGATTAGGATTAAAAAATTTATGATGAAGTGCCTTAAATGTTTCTTTCGAAATTTTTAAACTATGTAAATTGGTTTGGACCAATTCTATAAAACCCTATGTGGTGAATAAGAATAAGATGACTAAGTCGACCTGTTCAACCTAGTTTGTTGATCTAAATGTTGGTAGAGAGAATAAGATGACAAAGTCAACCTATTAGACCTTATATGATTATCTATAACTAAAGAAGATTAATGTGTCAACTTGTTTGATCTAGTAACTTATATTTGATGAAGACCTACACAAAAAAAATATTCATTTTGATGCAATAGTATGTTAAATGTATGCAAAGAAAGTTATAACTAGACTGATTGTTTTGATACAATAATACAAATATAGAAAAATATAATAAGACGATATAAATCATGACATGAAAGAAAACCTACAAGGGTTAAATTCATGCTAGGTTCACCAAAATGTATGCACTAGGAAATGCAATAGATCTATAAATCAATCTTAGCTTGGAGAAGATAAATCCTACGTACACTTCTAATTGGGGATACATTATAAAATTAGGGTCATGACCAAGATGGGTCTTATAAACCTAATTAAGATATATCTTATCACAATAATATATCTAGGGAAGGTTCCAAAGCCTCTAGTTAAGCAAAAATATGTAATAATCCTAACTAGGCCTTATGTTTACATATTCACTAAACTAATAGCAAGTAAAGAAAAATTTAATCTAGTGATCACCAAATTTGTAAAAAAATGTGGGTGTAATAAACATGGAAAGTAAACATGCATAAAATACATATACTCATATCAATGTATATAAAATCCTAATGCATGGAAGAGAAGTACAAATTCATATATATCTACTCTTACAAAGGAGGAACAAAGTTAGTAATACTCACCTTTGAAGATGAACCCATCGAGCTTCAATCTCTCCTTTGGCCAAGGTGTTTTACAAGAGGTTGTTTTGGAATGTAAGGATGACAAGGATAAACAATCTCTAGGCTAGGTAACCTATAAATGCATTTAAAAGACTTCTCCATAAGACAAGATTTGTATCTCCAAAGAAAGTATGAAACCTTAAGCTTATTCCTTAGTAAAATGTTGGATAATCAGATTCACAATATATCTTACTTATTATTCTATTATAAATGGAAAAATGAATGTGTTTATATAGGCATATCTAACCCTTTTCAAAATTTTAGGTTGACAAGGTTGACCCAATTGACCTAGTATTATAATTGATAAAATCAAATTAGGTTTTATCAATAAGAGTATAAGGTTGATGGAGATGACTATGTAACATAAACTATCAAAAAGGTTTTTAGGTTAGGGAAGGGTTAAATGAATGTGGTAAATGACTATAGGAGGGTGAAAAATAGGAGGCAAAGCTTAAAGAAATGGTTTTAGGAGATGGGTGTGTAGTTAATAAGTGGAAATAAGGAATAACAAACCTATAAAGCACCAATGTTTTGTCCATCCCTTTCCCAGTGCACCCCTTAGGGCATGCACTTAGAAAGATTGAAACTCAATGGGATCCTGTAAGATAGAGAGTTCCATTAATTTATAAAGTTTGAAAATATTGTGTATATAAAGGGCACCATCATTTTTTTAAATTAAATAAGTCAAGGCCCATGTAGAATCTTAGCTAGACTTTAGATTCAGGGGACTGAATGCACTATTTATGGCATACTAAACCAAAATGGTAAGCCTTTTTCAAATTATTTTAACTAGTGATAGAATTTAAGCACCTTCATTATCTTAGGATGACTTTATCCCCTAAAAACGTGAATATTATTCAAAATGTTGTGCAGCCTTATAGATGCACTCTAGACACTATCTATAATTTTACAAAGGGTGTGGATAATTTGTATTTTTATTAGTTAATTATATGATTCCTCCTTGCTCCTATACATCTCTTTCATCACCTCTCTAGTCAAATCCAAAAAATACAAAAAATCCTCTACATATTTTATGGGTCATTTGGATTCTTTTTGGCCTTTTTTGCCAAGGGAAACAAGATTTTCATTTGCTTATATTATATCTCCTCCATTGTATTTATGTTTCTCACTTTAATCTCTTTTACACTCTTAATTTTGTCAATTTTTTTATCAAAGTGGGTGAATACTGTAGGTAGTTCTGTGATGACCAAATTATGTCTCTCATCCCTCCATACTTACATTTCTTTAACCCATTGGGAAATAATAAGATCCCCTTCTTATTCAGTTGTAATTGGGTCCTCAGAGGTAGAGGATGGAGTGATTATTCAAGGGGGAGTTATGTTTTGAGGTGTCAATGAATCACTTATTTGAATATGAAAGTAGATAGATGGATAAATAATTTTATTCCATCTTGAGGCCTCCATTTGAGGAGTAACTTTAGCCACATATTTAGTCAAGCCCAAAGTTTTCATAAATGTTATTATGGTTTATCGTACAAGTGTAGATTATATAAGTTATAGATCTAATTAATATGAATAATTTGGAGCTAATAGTGTCCCTTATGGATCAAAAATGTAAACTGAAACAAAATTTTCAAAACTGACTCTCTTCTTTGGAGTGCATATTTGGGTTGATGTCAAATAATATAAGAATAAAATAAACTAGAAAATGATGGACTTATAATGGTAGGTGGAAAATATATAGATTACATATATACAATAGTAATGGAAGAATCAATAGAATAAACTAACTTATTGATATTGCATCTTTCCTCTTTAATGAGGATTTGTGGTCTTAATGCTCCAATTGGAGTTTCTTCTTTTTGAAAGCTTATAAATCTCATTTATTTGTCCTTGTCTAGTTGTGCCTCCTCATATATATCAACTTGGGCCCCTTCCTCAATTAACCTCTACACAAGCCCCTTGATTTCTTATGCATTCCCTCCTTCTTCATCAATATAATAATCCACTAGTGATATCACATGTTCATGTTTTTCTTCCTCTACTTCTTGATCAAGGGATCCTACTAGAATAACAAGACCAAATTCTATAGTTGTTATAATTTGAAGGAGTTACATAGGAATCTATATTTCCTTTGGTAGGTGAATATGGGGGGAATGGAAGGTGAGGGAGAATGTGAAACTTGTGAAAGAACTATAGTAGTAGAGACTACCACTATAGGTGGTGGTGAAGGGATGGAAATAAGAAAAATGGTGGTAGAGGGAAGAATGGATGGAGATGGACCTTATTTTTGTTCTTGAGGGGATGGAGGAGTGGATGGGAAATAGGAGAAATAATCCTGAAAAAACTCTAGGATATTTACTTGTGTAGCTATTGTAAGTGAAGGGAGAGGTGCCAAATAGAATGTGTTCTTTTGTCTATCCTAAAGAGGTGCATGCCTCTCAATTTTAGTAGCTACATCCATGATAATAACAACTAAATGGGTGGATAGTATATGGGGAATAGTAAGACCTCTAAAAAATTCATTTATAATAAGGAGGTTCTCCTCACTTTGACTACTAGATTCTTCCTCTAGTATATTGGTCTCTCCTTCTATAGGAGAGGGATGCTTGAATTACTATTATGTTAAAGGCCATTGGTGACTCGAAGCTTGTTCTTCCTACAATATCATCTCATTTAATTTATATTCTATGGTGTTCAAATCATTTTGAATGGATTGGGAAACAATAATTGACATTTGATTGTCCCTCACATAGGTCCAAACCTTATAATCATTTAATGCATTCAAAAAATAATGTCATATCCATATTATTGGTGACCATATGTAATATTAACTTCCTTTTAATCCTTTAGGAGTTGAATATATTTTCTAAATTTTCCTTTGGGGTCCAATTCCATGAATTGGGCCACCTTTAAATTGTAGTGGGATCTAATCTTACCTGCCTAGTTGAAGTGTGCCCTCACTACAAATTAGAGTTTCCCAATGCTTGGATGGGTATTATAGTAATAGTTTTGATGTTTAAATCCAATTTATTCATCTATAATGTTATATAATTAATGGTAAACCTTTTATTCTACAATATTTTCTATATCATGGCATGGTAATAATAGAGGGGGTATCCTTATTCCTTTAATTTTTATTATAGAACAATTTGGATAGTAATAGTAATCACCCATTTTGCCTATTCTTCTTCTCAAATTCTTAGATAATTTAGGAATATGAGTGATATTAATGGCTTGGTAAACTTGAGGATAAATTTCTTCACAAATTCTTGTAATCGCATTCTTGAATCTATAGATAAAAAGGAAAAAATAATATTTTTATATCCTATTATCCACATATTCTATAGTTGGATACCATAATTTTTCATGGAACTTGTGGACTGTCCCAAGTATTACATCTAATAGATATGACATCATATAAAATTTTCCATCAGTAATCCTTTTTTCATGTTTGAACATCTGTGCCTTCAACCTAACATTAATAATCTATCCTAAGGAAACAATTTTATCAAAAGTTAGGATAATGTCTGGCAATGGAACCCATTCTACCTATATATAAGTAATGCTACAAAAAAAAAACACTTTATCCAGAAGGGCCATGTATATTATAATAATATGCCTAAATTTTATGATTCCATTGGAGGAAATTCCTCCCTTGGGGTTTAATATTTGGCCTTTCACTATCCACAACTTCAATTTGGCCTCTATAGTGTTATGATCGAGCCATACATTAGTTGAGACTTGATTATATACAAATTTAAGCCCTATAATTCTAAGTTAACTCTTAAATTAACTTCCATAAATATATGCAATTTCTTTTTTTCCTTTTCTAACATGTAGACAATCCCTAAAACAAGTACCAAAATAAATCATGAAGCAAATCAATACAAGGCATTACCTCTAGTTTCAATGTCACTTGATGGATCCCCATAGTTTTATCTAAAGAAAATTATCAATGTACTAATTATCCTCCTATGATAGACAATATTATTATGAGTATATTTATATATAATCCACTATATTTTAGAGGGTTGAGTAGTATGGAGAATTTAAATCTAGGAAACTTTTATTAAATACAATGTTTGTGTATTCGGTGTTTCAAACAATGGAATTTGTAAAAGGATCTTGGATGTGTGGTTGTTTTGGTGAATACATTTTCATAATATGGGGCTATTCAATTCCTTCAAAATTTATCTAAACTCTTGATGAGCCTAAAAAATGATTCATTATATCCACGAAATAACATCCTTTTTCCTTACATAAGACATGGATCTAAATGTAGTTTCTAAACTTATAGTTTATTTAGAATAAAATGGAAAGTATATATCATGGTTATTTATTTAGAATTAATTATTATCTCTTTTTTATATATTTCTAATGATTATCAAGAAAAAAAGGTCAATATGTGCATATGCAATCCATACTAAGCTAGAAAAGATGGAGTTTGAAGAATAACCATTTCAAGAATAATGTTGGAGTAGTTTCAAAGTCTTGTACATCTCCTAAAGAATATCTAGAATTTTGGCCAAGATATAGACTAGATACAGACTCACCTAGTATGTAGCTACGGACTCATCCAATCTATAACTATGGACTAGCTATAGACTACCTATAGACTCACCCAATCTATAGCTACAAACATCCATAGGAAAAATAAGGACTTATATAATCAAGCTACAGACTTATACAAGCAATATACAAACTATGGATTTCTACAAGCAAGCTATAAACTTTGATAGACTTATTACGGACTACAAAAAAACTACCACAAACTTATTTAGAAAGCATTTTAAAACATTATAATTATTTTTGGTCTATTCTAAGATGACAAATATCATTTCCAACTATCATAATAATTTTTTCCATTTAGAGTCTCTCTATATGTATATTTTTATATATAGACTTTTAATTCATATAACATATCTAAATATGGACTTTTATACTTTCATTCCAATATATAACTCTCTCCATATTTTGTGGAGATTGAAATTATGTTGTATTCTTATAATGAATATCTCTAACCATATTTTGTGGAGATTGAAATATGCTAGAATATCTATGTTATTACTCTTGAATTAGGTGTTGGTTGGAAGCATGAGACTATAAATTCAACCTCTCACATCTAAATATAATCAATCAATATGTTTTTATCTCCATCATTCTAAGTAGTCTATTCTAGATCTTATGTTCTAAATACATCCTCTTTCAAGGAATTAGTTGGTCACTCATTCCAAGGAAGATGGACCAATGTATTTTTGTTTATTTCTTTATTTTATAATTATCATTTTGTTATAAATTCTTATTTTTTTAATCTCTATCTGTAACTTTTCATTTTTATAGTTTGTTTTGAGCGTATAATTGTTTTATTTTTTTATCATTTCTTTTCAATTCAAAATTTACTTTCTTGTAAATGTGATTTAATTTCATGCATGTGTGATTTTATTTATACAAGAGTAATTTATAATTTATCCAAGTGTTTAGTCTAGTATAAGGGACCATTTACTAGAGATCTCTTTCTCCTATTGCATATTATATTCAAAAACCAACCATAGATTGACATTATTAAATAAAAGGATTGAAGACTCCCATCAACTCTCTTTACAAATTCATAGAAAAACTAAGGCTTTTGTTTGCTTGAGAATTTGAAATTACAATGTTAACGTCAGAGATCAATGGTGAAGTGACTTTCTTTTTCTTAGATTTCACATATATTGACAAATTCTATGCCTTGAATGTATAATTTATGTAACATTAATGCAAATAACATATTTTTATGTTGTTCTCATTTGGATTTAAATTTTCCAATCAACTTTAGTAGGTTTTTATTTGGCAAATGGTAAATTTTCATTGATTCGTGTATGTCCAGTCATCCTTTTTGGAGACATGTTTAAATTTATCTCTTATTAACTTTCTTTATCTATTAAACTCATTTATTTATACATTATCCATGCATCTCTTGGATTTTAACACTTTAATATCTCTTTTTCACTTAGGTCTTTAGAATTATGATCTTGTTTTATATGCTTCATGGCTATGAGTTAACATAATTAAGCCATGTAGAGTAGTCTCAGTATTAAAGGGACTCAATTATACATATTTCATAAATGTTAATTGTGTATATATTCCATAAATGCTATGGATACCAAGATGTTGATGTGTGGCATGCTCTAGGTTCTATGAAGGCTTAGAAACTTGAAACCTTAGAACCTCAGGTCCCTTAACTTGATGCTTCTCCCTTGAAGCTCTAGGTTAACATAATTACACCAACTATCAAGACCTTAGATATTATAACCTAGATTTTATTAGAGTACAGGACCACAGGGCCATTAGGCTTGACTTTGACTTCATAAATTCTAGGTTAATGGAATTGTGTTAGGTGTCAAACCCTTAGATCTAAGAACCTTAGGGAAATTATAATTTTAACTTTGTTTTGACCTTATATGGTTTTGGTTTCATGAGGTTATGCCATGTAACATGTTCTTGGGACCTCATGAGCATGAATGACTTACAAATTTTCATAAATAAAACTTAATCCTAGGTAATGTGGTCTTTCCACAGAGACATCTTGTAGTGTTTTAATTGTCAATAAGTTACATAACTTTTGTTAATTTATGATGCCTTTTGAGTAACATGATAGTGTCATCTGTCACATAAACTTGAAATAATTAATATTTTTTTGAAGGTCAAAGGACTATATTTGACATGATCTTTCCAATTGTCCCATTCTTTGAGTTTAAAACTTTAAGGACATAATGAAGGTAGGGCCCGAACATGGATAATTTATAAGTCCTTGAAAATAGTCTTGCAAATACATGAAAATCATAAAGACACTAGGTCATGACACATTCTGTCAATTAGTATATAAATCATAAAGTCAATTTTCAAGGAGAATTATGAAAAGTTAAGGTTTAAAATAAATTAAAATCAATATCCAATCTTTGATTTTCACAATTTTAAATTATATAACTTTAGACTTTTAATACAAACTTAGACTTATGCATATTATAACCAATGTCATGGATATCTAAGGCTTATATGACCTTGAATAAATATATTCTAATAATAGTGGGTCCCTATTTGAATTCTAAAATGGGTAGTATCTGTGTGTGTGTTAGGGCACAAAAAATGGTGACTCATTGGGGAAATACTCCTAAATATTTGATAACACAAAATTTTGGTAATGCATCATAATAGAATATTAACTATATAAAGAAAAGAATGAGTAAACCAATAAATTAAAAAAGACTCTTCCTTCCCCATGCAACATACTAACCCTTTACATACATGGGATTTATGAGTTTGATTTTGAAATATTTATTTTCCCCTTGTTATGTGAGTTTTAACAAAGTCTTGGATAAATACTATATGTTTCATTTTGACTTAAAATTCTGTAACCAAATAATAAGGGAGACTTAGGCATTTATCTACTACCAGCCAGGTGTTCATAACCTCAATAGAGATACCTCTAATTCCATTATAAGTTTTTCTCTAGTCCTATCTAGGTGTCCATAACCTCGATAATGACCTCATAGGTCATAACCTTGACTAGAAATGTGACTTATTACTTTTATATCATTGAATGTAAATGTGAAATCATTACCTTTAAGGTCCTTTAAGAGGAAGGAATTGTTACCTATAATTTTAGATATTTGATATGGGCCAATCCATAAAGAAGTGAAATTATCATGTTTTCCTTTCTTCTCATGTGATTTATCCCATAAAATCATTAGGTTTTAAACCTTTAAGACTTTTATCTTAGACCTTTTGTCAAACCATATTTTGACATTATTTTGGTGTTACTAAATCTATGTAGTGCTTTATTTCATGTATCTTCCATCTAAATTATATCAAGTAGTCTAGACTAGACTCTTTCATCTTCCCCCATGTTTTCTTGTATGAATTGATACATTGGGATTTTACAAGTGATGGAAAAAACTAATTGTTGTTCATACACTAGAGGTAGATCCTTGAGGTATTAATTTTGGCTTGTTATGTCTACCCATAGTGCATATTTAAATAGAAGATGCCATTGTCTTTATTTATATTTTGATGACTTCTTTATAGTATCCATCACATTCTTGTTTGTAGATTCATCTACTACATTCCGTTTTAGATAGTAATTTGGGGAAAACTTAATGGTGATTTGGGTTTTATAAGCCCACTCAATAAATTTAGTAGATTGGAAGGATAGACCCTTATCATAAACTAAATAAATTAGAGTGTCAAACTTAGTCAGTACATTTTCTTCTATAAATTTGATAACATCTAGTGCTCTAGAATTCTTAATAGCCATAACATCTATCCATATATTACAATAATTGGTGCCTAATAGGAATTTTTTTTCCATACTAAATAAATTAGTTTTATCACCCTAATAAATTCATTACTCCATTGGGCAAAAAGTCACCCTTGAATGACTGGTTATATAGGCATGGAAACATTAACTTCTCTTTTCCAAACACCTAACATTCATGGTAGGTTTTGACATGGCTATGTGCATATTTGAAAATTATATGCAAGTAGTATCCAATCCTCAATATTTTTGGGCCATTTAATTTCATGAGGTATGTCCATTAGCTATATTTTGATGTGGATTGTTGAGGATGTTTACAACTTCTTATTTTGAGCCACACCTCAAGTAGATTATTTCATAGTTATTCTAGTACATGACTACTTTATTTATCATATAATGGGATGATTAAGCCTAAATGATCATATTTTATCTTTATTCAACTTAGGGGGACATGTAACCATGATTAAATAGTGGATGGTTTGAGCATACCATTCACCATTAGCTACTAAAGTCTCACCAATTTGTTTTATATAAATACATGGATCAGTCTATCATGAATTGGATGATTCCTTGGCCTCTCACCATCTTGTCTAGTTTTATTTAAAGATCAAACTCCTATGATTTTTCCATCCATTTACATATTAATTCACCTAATTAGTTTTGGTTGAGTGTGAGATTGATAGCTAGGTCAAGAATGATGGTATATATCTTATTCCTATGAATATAATGCCTGAACTTGTTGATAGCTTTGATCAATCATAATATTATTATCTATCATTGAATATTTAAATCTTCATATTTAAAGTTATTACTCATAAAAAAAATTAGATTTTCATTGTCATCTACATTTTACATGAGTAAAAATGCTATAGTATTCTTTGAGGCAAATGAATAAAGGTAGAAATATTTATTAAAATGTGGGCTAATTAGAATTGGAACTTGAGAAATTGTAGTTTTGATGTATTAGAAATATTTATTTTCTTCTATTATCCATTATATTTTTGTGGCTTTCATGAACATGGAATTCAATGGCTTGATAATCTTTGTAAATTCAAAAATGAATTTCATACAAAGTTTATCTTTCCAAAGAAAGACTTCAACTCTTTCTTGTTATTAGGAGGTTTTAGCTTAGAAATAAAATAGATTAATTTTGGTTCAATGGATATCCCATCCTTAGTAATGACATGGATTAATAGTTTCCCTTTAATGAATCCAAAGATTTTCTTATTTGGATTGATTGATACTCCATATCTTTTACACCTATCTAATACTCTTTGTATATAGCCTGCATGATCAGATCTATCCTTTGAAAACACTATTAATTCATCCATTTATAATATGACTCACTTGACAATTAGTACTTGAATGTCAAAGTACATAACTCATTTTAAGGTTACTCTTGCATTGATTAAGTCAAAAAGGCATCTTTTTATATACAAAATTTCCCCATTTAGTGGTGAAGGTAATATTCATTATGTCTTATGCTTCTACCAATAGTTTATGATAGCATGAGAATTCATAAAATAATGATATCATCTTAGATCCACTAACCATTTTAATTACCTCATATAAAGAGGTCAATAAATAGTTGTCCTTTTCTAATGATCGATTCAGATTTCTAAAGTCAACATAGAGCCTAATCTCTCCATTCTTCTTACTAATTGGAACTAGGTTTCTAACCCATGTAGAGTGTCATGAATGACATGGAAAAATTGAGGATAATTTTACTCACAAATTCTTGTTATCTCATTCTTTATTCTATAGACAAAAAGAAAATAATAATCTTTATATATCTTATTATTCATATATTCTACTGATGGAGACCATAGTTCTCTATGGGCCTTGTGGAGCATCCCAAGTATTACATATAAAAGATATGAAATCATCTAAAAACTTATGTCATTAGGCCTTTTTTCATGTTTGAACATCTGTGAATTCAACTTGACACTAATAATCTCTCCTAGGGAATTTTTTTTAATCAAAAGTCAGGATAATGCCTAGCAATCAAACCCATTCCAACTATACATAAGTAATGCTATCAAAAATATACATTATATTTATAAGGGCCATGGATATTATAATACTAAGCTTGAATTTTATAATTCCATTGGAGGAAATTCCTCCCTTGGGGTTTAATCTATGTCCTTTCACTAGACTATGCTTTAATTTTCCCTCTATAGTGTTATGACTGAGCCATAAATCAGTCAAGACTTGATTATAGGCAACCTTATACCCTATAAGAATAATTTAAATATTAAATTAAATTCCATAAATATACTAAATTAAATTTGTTTTAATATGTAGATAGTCCCCATAAAAAGTACCAAAACAAATCACAAAGAAAATCAATATAGGACATCACCTCTAGTTTCGATGTCATTTGATGGATCCCCATGGTTTTTATTGGTATAAAATAATCAATTTACTTCTTATTCTCCTAGGATAGATAATCCTATGAGGATTATAATGTTATAGACTCCACTGCATTCTAAAGGGTTGAGTAGTATGGGAAATTGAAATCCTAAAATCTTTTATCGAATATAGTGTCTATGTATTCGATGTTTCTAACAATAGAATATGTAAAATGATATTGGATGTGTGGTTTTATTGGAGAAGTAATTTTAGTAATATGGGATTATGCAATTCCTTTGAAAACTATTTGAAGTCTCTTTATAAATTTGTGGAAAAACTAAGGCTTTTGGTCACTTGAGATTTTGAAATTACAATGTTAAACTCATAGATTAATGATGAAGTGACTTAACTTTGCTTATATTTCACATATATTAACATATAATATGCCTTGAATTAATAATTTGTGTAGAATTAATGTGAATAATGATTTTTTATTTTTTCTCATTTGGATTTAAATTCTCTAGTTAGATTTGGTGGGTTTTTATTTTCAAAATGGAAACTTTTTATTGATTCATGTATGTCTATTCATCCCTTTGAGATGTGTCAATTTATCTATTAATAACTTTATTTATATGTCAAACATATTTATACATACACTAGACATGCATCTCTTAGATTTTGAAACTTTTCTATTTCTTGTTCACTTGGGTCTTCAGATTTATGATCTTGCTTTGTGTGTTCCATGGTTATGAGTTAACATAATTAAGCCATGTTGAGAGATATTAAGTATATAATAAATTAAATACTCAAGGTTGTGGATATTTTAAATCATAATTATGTTCATCTTCTAGAAAGGCTCTGGATACTGAGAGTTGATGCATGGCATGCTCTTGATGCTATGGAGGTTTAGAAACTTAGAACCTTAGAACCTCAGGGACATTAACTTGATATTTCTCCTTTGAAGCTCTAGTTTAACATAATTTTTCCAACTATCAAGACCTCATATCTTATAACCTTGATCCAATTAGATTACAAGACCACAGGGCCATTAGGCTTGACTTTGACCTTCTAGATTCTAGGTTAATAGAATTATTCTATCAAACCCTTAGATATAATAACCTCACAAAAATTAGAATTTTAAATTTACTTTGACCTGATATGATTTCAAGTTCATGAGGTTAAGTTATGTAGCATGTTATCGAGGACCCTATAGCATCGATTACTTAGAACTTTTCATAAATCAAATTTTGTCCTACGTAATGTTGTCTTGCCACATAGACATCTTGTAGTGTTTTAACTGTCGATAAGGTACATAATATTTTTAAAATATGGTTCATTTTGAGTAATGTGATAGTGTCATATATCACATAAAATTGAAATACTTAGGATTTTGTGAATGTTGAAGGACTCTAGTCGACATGATCTTGCCACTTGTCCCATTCTTTGTGTTTCAAACTTTGGGGACATAATGAAGGTAGTTCATGAACATTGATTTTTTGTAACTACTTAAAAATAGTCCTAAAAACACATGAAAATAATAGATAAACTAAGTCATGACACATTATCTATGTTAGTATATGAATCCTAAAGTCAATTTTCAAGGAGAACTATGAAAATCCAAGGTTTAAAATAAATCAAAATCAATATCAAAGTTTTGATTTTCATAATTTTTAAATTGTGTAATTTTATAATTTGATGAAAACCTTATACTTATGCATATTTTAACCAATGACATGGATATCTAAGGTTTATATGACCTTGAATAATATATCTATCAATAGTGGGTCCCTATTTGAATTCTAAAATGTGGGTGTTTATTAGGGCACAACAAATGGTGACTCATTGGTGAAATACTCCTAAGTATTTGAGAATAATTATTTTTTGTAATGCATCATAATAGAATATTAAGTCTAACAAGAAAAGAATGAGTAAACCGATCTCTCGAAAATCAATCCCCCTTCCCCATGAAACATACTAACCCTTTACATACCTAGGATTTATAAGCATATTTTTTCTAGATTTATTTCTCCTTGTTATGATATTTTTAACAAAGTCTTTGATAAATACTATATGTTTCATTTTAACTTCAAATTTTACAACCTAATCGTAAGGGAAGACTGGGTATTGCTTTGTTGCCATCCAAGTGTCCATAGCCTTGATATAGATACCTATGATTCCACTCTAAGACTTATTATAATTCTATCTAGGTGTCCATAGCCTCGATAGGTAATAACTCATTTCTTTATCATATATGGGTTGATTGAGCCTAAGGGCTCATCTTTTCTCTCTATTTAAACTATGGAGACATGTACCCATGATTAAATAGTAGATTATTTGAGCATACCATTCACCATGAACTACTTGAATCTCATTGATTTGATCTATAAAAATACATGGATCAATCTATCATGAATTGGATGATTCTTTAGCCTCTAAGCATCTTGGCTAGTTTGATTTCAAGATTGAAATCCTATAATTTTTCCATCTATTTACCTTTTATTTCACCTAGTTAATTTTTTTTGAGTGAGAGCTTGATAGTTGGGTTAGGAATAATGGCATATGTCTTATTCCTTAGGATATAATTCCTAAACTTATTGATAGCTTTGATTAGTGCATTATCTAATTATCTATCATTGAATATTTAAACTCTTCATATTTCAAGTTGGTCTCATAAAAATAATTAGATTTCATTGGTATCTACCTTTTCCATGAGTAAAAATACTATAGTATGCTTCAAGGAAAATTAATAAAGGTATAAATATTTAGTGAAATCAAGGCTAATAAAAATTGGAGCTTGAGCGATGGTAGTTTTGATGTTTTAAAAATATTTATTGGCTTATGTTATCCAATCTATTTTGTTGTTTTGATTCAACATGGAATTCAATGTCTTGACAATCTCTATAAATCAAAAAATTAATTTCATTACAAATTTTATCTTACCAAAAAAAAAGTTTAACTCTTTCTTTTTTTCAAAGGTTTTAGCTTGGAAATAGCATGGATTAATTCTGAGTCAATGGATATCCCATCCTTAGTAATGACATGGCATAATAGTTTCCCTTTACTGAATCTAAAGATGTTCTTATTTGGATTGGGTGATACTTCATATCGTTTACACTTGGCAAATACTCTCTATACATGGCTTGTATGATCAGATCTATCTTTTGAAAACACTATTAAGTCATCCATATAGATTATGATTCATTGATAATGAGTCCCTAAATGTCAAATTACATAATCATTAAAAGTTTGATCTTGTATTGATTAGGTCAAAAAGGCATCCTTTTATATGAAAAAGTTCCCTATTTGTTGGTGAAGGTAGTCTTTGTTATGTCTTGTGCTTTTGCTAACACTTAATTATAACATGAGAATCCATCCAAGAATGACATCATCTCAGATCCACTAACCATTTTAATGACCTCTTCAAAATATGTTAATGAATATTTATCCTTTTTTGATGCTTAATTCAAATTTCTAAAGTCAACATAGAGATTGATCTCTCCATTCTTATTCCTAACCAGCACTAGGGTTTGGACCCATGTAAAGTGACTGACTAGAAGGACAACCTTATCATCTAATAGTTTTTAAAATTATATATGGATGAAAGGTTCCATAATTGGATTTATTGGCCTCTATATCTACCTAAAGGGATTATGTTTTAGCTTCAATAGGATGGTATGTATGATGAACTTAGGATCAAAGACCTTCAGATATTCATATGTCCAGGTGATCACATCTTTGTATTCTTCATGTAATCCCCTTAGGTTTTATTTCTCACTTTAATTACAAATCAAGCTAATATTTACATAATAGGGATGTTGGTTAGTGCCTAGATTCTCCTTGACAAAATTAGACTCAAATGCTTTAAGATATTTTTGATTTTGAGCTTGTGGGTCTACATTAAAATCTCACTATAGGGACACCATCCCCATGGGTATGTTGTTATCTTTCATCTATTATACACCATCTTTTCCAATATCTTCTATGTTTATATTTTCAACATCCTTCTCATCTATTACCTAGGATTCAAAGGCTCTAGAACTATTCATAAATTATACAATCTACTAGTCATACTCAAGTATGTAGAATTTATCCACATTATTTAGGATAGAAGGACAAGAAATTAGTTTCATTGAGAATTTTTTAATTTTATATTTTTCAAGCAATGTTAGATTAGTTTTTGAAGCTACTAGTGAACATGTCATCCAATTTCCTTCCCTTGTGATTGCACTAATGTTAAATTCTTCAAAGGATTTAATTAGGTCACATTTTCAGTTCTTGCACTTATTCAATTAAGTGAGTTTACATTGGTATTTATTTATGATGTATCTACCAACTAGTTCTAAATCAATAAAGATTTTTATCTTCTTGACAATATGTTTCAATGCGAACTTAAGACACAAATTAGAACTTTGTACTTAGCTTAATTATTAATATAAGGAATTATATCCTATATGCATCTAGGTATTACTTCCTATCTAGATCGATAAAGGCTATACCAACACCTAAAATTTGATTTGATCTTTCTCTATCGAAGTGGAGAGTCCATAAATGACAAGGATATTCAAATTATTGTTCATGGGGTTTATGCTTGATAGAGAAAGTGTAAACACATAAATGTGAGGCTAAAATGTCAACATTTTCCTTATTGGCATTGTATTTTTTGATCAATTACTTTATATTTTGTTCTTTATCTACTTAGATCTGGTTGGATACCCCTTTCCAAAGTAGCCACATATGTGAGAAATATATAGCCATGCATCCATTTAGTGTCTTTGACTAATCATGACTCATCATCAAGCCATAAAATTATGGAATGTTGATGTCCATGATATCTATGTACTTTTTTACATGTGTATTAGATGAAAGATATATGTGTATATTTTCAAATTCCCCAACACATGGGACAAAAAACTTATCTAGATATAAGACTACTCCTTTTTACTTATCTTGGGTAAAAACCAATTTATTGTATATAGTTTTAGGCATCACATTGGTTGAGGCACCTGAGTCAATAAAAAAATTATGAACATTTTTTCCCAACATTATAATGGTTAATATAAAAGGTGTTACTTCAGTCTTGTCTTTATAAATAACCACATTCACATTTTTGGTTTTTAATTTTTTAATAGATGATATTCTAGTCAAAAATTTGAGTATTAACTCTCCCTATTTGGTGATCTGGGATAACTCATGAATACTAATATTAGCCTTGATATTATTCATTTCTTCAACATTATAATACCCTCATTTGATATATGTATCTTTATTTTATAGTTGTTAGTTCCATTTTCCAAGGGTTAGATTGTTATTGGCTTTATATTATGGAGGAGTAGTATCACTATTATTTTGGGGAATGGACATAGTATTAGGATAGTTAATCTTTAAATTGTAATTATTCCTATAGAAATATTGAAAATCATGAACCTCATCAATATTTTCCTCCATTTCATTCTCATCCTCTACTGGGAATGGGATTTCATATGTGTTGAAGAGCATGGCTATGTAGGGAGAACCTAAAGAAGTAGATGAAGATGGTTCTAGCTGATTAGCTTTTTTTTTTTTTCATCCATATCTTTATAAAAAATCTTGAAGGTAATGCATAATTCTATGCAATACATTTCACCATGTTATGCTATGCTATGGACTCAATACCAATTAGGGAGGGTTACTTCCATGACATTTATCTATGGCATCCTGTTTGGTGGTTGCTACTCTAGGTTATTTCTAGGTCTATTGAAAATCATGTTATACCTTTGAAATGTAAAGTTTTGATTAGAATTGTATCCCATGGTGTTTCCCATTCACTTATGTATACTCAAGAATTCATTTCTCAACTTCTATGCCAATCATTAGATGGCATAAAATTATGATTTTGTGGAATCAATATCAATATCCTATGTACTAGCAGTACTAACTAGTATTAAATATTGGTTTAGACTTTGTTGGTTACATGAAAACACAATATTGTTTATAAATTTAATGTTATAGTTAGGTGGAACATGGGATAAAGGCAATTGGGTGTACACCTAGTTGTGATTCTAATCCATAACATTATAATTAACATTTAGAATTGGGTTAATGTCTAGAAAATTAGGACCAATATGAAGTGGGGTTAGATATTGTGACTAAGGAGTAAATTGTATATCAATGTTAATAGTCTCAATGTAAGCCAAAGTTACCATATCAATATTAATCACTCTATAGAGGAAGATATCCATCATAGGGTCTAGGGTGTTCTTGTACATTTTGAGGGGCAATGTCTTAATAGGTTTATAGGTAGATTCAATTTGACTATACATTTATAGAATATAGTACTAAAGGCTTGAATGCATTCATCTAGTTATCTCCTCATGCTTATAAAGTGTTGGTACATGACACTTGTGCTAGTGACTTATCCAAACTATGTCAAAAAAAGTGATTTGACATTGATCCAAAGACATAATTAAACCTTTTAAGACATTATGTAACTAATCATAGGTAACATCTTGTAATGTAAAAGGAAAGAACATGTAAGTTACATCTTCATGAGTTACATTTAGTATCCCCAAAGCAGTCTCAAAATCTTTTATGTGTTTTTCATCATTCCTTCCTCTTGAGGGAGAAAATGAAAGGAGATAATTTTTAGTATTTATGGGTACATCATTCACACCTCTATGGATGGTAATAATATAATTGGTTAGCTATGTTTGGGACATTATGTGTAGAGGAAGATGAAGTTATCTATTTGGGGAATACGATTGGGACCTAGGTCTTCTCGAGACACCTTTATCTAATCTAACTTTTATATGGATTTTTAAATGTGGGTATAAAAATTTAGTATCTAAGGTAGACTTTGTTAATCTTATACATATATGTAGTGAAACTCAAATGATATCTTTAAAAATATCAAAAGGCCCTCCTTATATCACTAGATAAATTCTTTTTGATGTGAGTTTTATGCACACTAGTGAACCTTATGAGTTAGCCTCTAACATTTTAGGATTGGTGAAGAGATATTCACTCTAAGACACAAGTTTTGGGGTATTATATTAATGAGTTTATCCCATATTTTTATAATTTAAACACATAAAACCCACTCTATTATCTATTACATTTTATTCAAACAATACATTGGATATTATATAGCCAATATAATAACAAACCAACTTCCCATTAAATAGGAAGCCATAATGAATGAGAATAGCCCATATTAGGCTAGAGTCAAAGTATCTTACATAAAAATTAATTAGTCAATCAACCAACATATTTTATTAATCGAGAGGTTACAATATATAATAAAATGCTTCTAAAAATATTTATAACAATAGGTTAGTTGTAAATAACTAAAAACTAACAAACAACCTCAACACTAATTTAGGATTAATATTCTAACAACTAATATCCTATATTATTTTATGCTACATGATTTGCACAACCAAATCACTAATAATAAAACTAAATAATATATCCATGTTAATAATAATTCTTAACATTCCCCCACTTAGTTCTAACATGGGATGAGGAACTACATACCTAAATTGCCCCTTGAATGTGGATGTTGGGTTCACCTAAAAATGCATTTGGTATATTGTTTAGGAGAACTTATTATAATGAAGATCAAAAATGATCTTGTTTTATTAAAAATTCCTTTGAAAGGCTTATTTGAAATTCACCATTTTTTAAAAAGGACTTTGGCAAAAACAATAAGGACTTGACTCTCTTAAAAATAAAACAAAAAAATGACACATTTGTCAAAAACTCAATGTCAATTTATTAATGACACAAAAAATAAAATAAATAAAATCAAAAAATGAATCCAAAATTAAAGATACTAATTAATACAAATATAAAATTGACATTAACATTAAATTATAGGCATTGACAATTTTAATATTTGAGACTAGACTTAACATTACTCAAAAATTAACAAATACAAAACTAAAATACAAAATAAGATACACCTACTAAAACTTAATAAATTAGAATATGTAAAAGCCTAAATTGAGCCTATAGACTATAACATGCCACACAATACCTAAAACATGACTTTAAAATAAATAAATATTAAATGACACATCAAACATTGACTCACTACATCTAATACTTAAAGCAAAATGAATCCTAGTAATAAATTAGTAGACTTACACAAAACCAAATCAAATAGAATAAGATAAAAATAAGAACAAGTCTAAACACAACTTAAAATCTTTTTTTAAAACATAAAACATATATCAATGACCTAAGCCTAAAACAAATAAAAAAGAATACTTAATTTTTCACCGTTGTAGTTGTAGCCACCACATGGATATTTGGGTAGAGAGTGGATGCTATGAATAGGTCAAGTGAAGGAATAAGACCATAGTTTGGAGATTTATGGGGTTTGCATCAATTTTTCACCTAGAGAATCCATGATCCAGCAGGGTTGAGATTTGAGGCATGAATACAAACTAAATAGACTGATCTCTATTTGAATTCATTGATTTGCTATGAGGGGATCATATTTGATTGAGTAGATTATGAGATCGTAGATCGAGATTGTCTGAGCCAAGAGTAAAATTTAAGTCACCATTTGAAGCATTGGTGGTTCAAATTAAGTGAAACACTCAAAAATATATCTTATTGTGTGAAGTTTAATGCAGTAGGGTGATAAGGTCGAAGTAGATTCCTAATGTGATGATGGAGGATCCATATGAGGTGATATACTAGGTGGTGAAATCCATTGATGGTGTAGAGATGCTATGATATAGAACTACCATTTAGATAATTGAAGGAAACCACCATATCTAAAGGAATAGATCTTCACTAGATTTGAAAATGAAAATTATATTAACATAAAGCCCAATCTAAAAATGGAAAATGCAAATCTTATTCTAGTTTAACATAATGCAGTGACACCATTGAGGATCTTGGCCCTTTTGAATTATAGACCCTATATAAAAGTATTGTATGTCCCTATATACAAATTTTCAAAACAAATTTATATATATACTCTTTTTTATCAATTTTCAAAATGCACACAGTGAATAATAATAGGTGGAAAAATTTTAGAAATAATGATCAAGATGGAAGTAGATAAGAAAATGTAGGTAAATGGTAGAGCCAGCTAATGCACACTTGGTCTTCACTACATATCATGGACAACATCCAAGCATGGGTGAACAAATAAATGAATAATAGTTGCATGTGGTTAGCACAACAATGTAACTCAAAAATACATTGTGATGAAAAACCATAGGTGAATGAAATGTATAGAGAAGTCCCATTAGGGTGTCTACTTTAATACCAAATAATGGGAATAGCCCATATTAGCCTTTAGAGCTGAAGGATCTTACACATAAATTAATCAATCAATCAACTAGAATATTTTATTAATTGAGAGGTTACAATATATAAGAAAAAACTTATAACAATAGGTTAGTTTTTAAAAACTAACTAACAAACAACCTTAACATTAATTTAGGATTGGTTGTTCTAATAACCAACATCCTATATTATTTTATGATACATGATTTTCAAAATTAAATCACTAATAATAAGAGTAAATAAGATATCCATGTTAGGATTAATTCCTAACATAATCTAATAATAGTCACGGGTATAACAAACTAACCACTAACCTATATATGTAACAAATAATAACTACATTAACCATATGGTCACTAATTATAATTACATAAAAGTAAATATTATTTACCACATGGTAAATAACTTAACAACTAATATACCTAATTTAAATACTAATCCCAAATATTACCCCCCCTTAGTTTTTACATGGTAAAACACATCTCATTCTCAAACCGTAATTTGTTGCCATGGGAGATTACCTCATTATCTTTATCCAAAATGAAAGTCAATCCTCATCAAAATTCCATGGTTTTCAATAGTTTTACAAAAAAATTGGACATGAGTAGGGGCCCATTAACCTATTCACTTCATTTGGTTTTTTGAACAATTGCTAACCTTTTTAAGATCCATGAGTGCTATAATAATTCCTGATTTGTACTCTAATATGTTTTTACATCACGGTATTACATAGGAATAACTCACATATGCAAGTGAACAAATATGAACCTTTGTTCTTATTACAAAACACACTAAAAAATTGCAACTACCACACCACATAACTAAAACAAAATGCCACTAAAGTATAAATGGCCCCATCATTAGTGGTTAACGAGAGGCTTGAATGGCCTCCATCCTCTAATACCTCAACCTCCTTCATGTCACTAATTACTCAATAAATTTGGTGTTTGAGGATTAACTTGGAGTTCTAATTAATTATATATTTATATTAATCCCCCCATAATTTTGACATATTCCTTACAAACTAGATGTTAGTTCCCTAAAAATACATTTTTTATATAGGATGGGTTTTTTAGACAATTTTGACATAAAAATGAATCTTAACATACAATGGTTATATTGAAATATGATAATGATACACCTATGATAAAACTAATGAATGCATATTTTAAATATAAAATTACTATTGTAATGACACATAACAACTCAAGACTAACCACATAAAATTCAAATGACATATATCAATAAACTCACTCTAACAAAAATACCTACAGAAGACCACCAAGATATGCTAGCATATATAGATGTGTGACTCAAAAATAGCATAGGATGTTGCCATTTTATGAGATTTCAAATATTTATGAATCTATTAAATGAGTTATCAGCTCGCTACCTTGAGCCACTAAATTTTGAGTTATCTTGTTAAATGTAGAGTTTTACATTTCAAAACTTTAAATCCTATATTTATGACTCTATTGGTAAATATCTATTTAATAGAATATAATCTTGAATAAACATAAAATTTTATAATATATTACCAAGATTAGTGGGCATACCTAAATTTTATTTGAATTCTAAATTTTTTGAACTATGAACAATCTAGATATGGTAAGTTGAGGTAGTAGGTGATTCGAACAAGAATGCATACAAGGATTTATAATATAGATAACTCACTTCATCCAATAAATTAATCTTACACCCAAATATAGTTATTTTAGGAAAAATAATAGTGCAAGGTGACTTCATGATGTCTTTAGAAGACCAAAATAATCATAGGTTTGATAGGTTTCTCAATGGCTCCTTCAACACTAAATAAAAGCAACTTTGTAGCAAATATATGATATTAAATGCATGATGGTACATCTAAATCTGCATAATAAATTATTTGCAGAGTTTAATTGGATGATGAAGTTGACTTTTCCAAGATAATATGAATAAAAAAATGAACAAACTTATTTTGATTTCTACTTAGTCGAGATTATCAAAAATTACAAACAATCCCTTAATGTTTGTAAAATATAGTCACACATCTAATCTAACACCTAAAATATTTTAATCTAAACAAGCATAAAATAAAATCTAATATCAAATATGGATATAATAGGGTTTGATAGCTTGGGTTTTGCAAGGTATTTTATAATTACCCTTTCATAGATTAATAGACCAATATTATAACTCCTCTAATACTAGATAATAATTTTAACCCATTTTTGTAGAATTTTAACATATAGAAATCACACTCTATTCTCTATTACATTTTATTCAAACAATACATTTGCTATTATATATCCATTGTAATAGAAAACCAACTTCCTATTAAATAGGATGCCACATTAACAAATAACCTGATAATAGTAATGGGTATAACAAACTTACCATTAACCTATATACATAGAAAATAATAACCATATGATAACTAATTCCAATTTAAAAATAGTAAATATTATTTACCACATGATAAATAACCTGAGAACTAATTTACCCAATGTAAATACTAATCCCTAACATAGGTTTTGTAAGTAAATTATTAGTGGAATAGTAGTGAGTAGAGTAGTTGTTTACTTCAGATGCTTCAGAAATGATATGAATTTACATCTATTTGATATGGGTGGATTTATGATTTATCTAACCTAAGGTGGGACTGATAGAAAAAACTCAAAAATAGGGAAAGGTAGGGAAAAAAATAAGTTTTGTGGATCAAACAAGATGAAACCTTTCTAAGTTGGATCTTGAACTAAGAGTTAGAAAAACACTCAAAAACCAATGTTTGTTTCAATATACTGTAAGCATACCAAAAATCAAATACAATTAAGAGTCCAAGGGAATGACAATTTAGTGAACTTTAACATATGTAATCAAAGGTTTTTGCATTTGTGAGATTGCAATTACACATCTACAAAGGGAGATTATGATTACAAAAAAAGAGGTGTTCAAATTAACAATAACATAATATGAATAACTATATTTAAATAATACACATGTACAACCAAAATATTAAGATACTGGATTTATATAACTTCTTGCAATATTCACAATTTTGGAGAAGAATAATATTTTCACATTAAGACCAATTATAGAATAATTGATATAATTTATTATTAATCTTAACATCCAAAATTTTCCTCCCTTTGGGATAGGGATGATACAAATATATATAGGCTTTGGGATGGGATGAATCATCCTCCAAGTAAAGTCTAAATTTACATCTTTAATAATAAAACTATGTGTCAAAACCATGCAAATCATGCATGTAAATTTTTTTTACATAGTTAGGATGCCTATGTATGCATGCGCACGCATGCACACGCGCATGTGTGTGTAACTAATTAATTTAGAGTCATTAGTCCCCACTTAATTCAAACATGCAAATATATATACATATTTCACGTGGGGTTGATGTGACACTACTTAAAGAAACAAATGGTTGTGTGATAGCTATGGAGATAGAAGTAGTCATAGTAGCCCCTTGAGGGATAAGAAATCACCATGTCAGGGTATGCATTACTACATATCCAAAACATTAGGGACCCTATGATGGTGTGAAAACACTTGTAGTTTATTACATGCTATATAATAGTCTTAATGTTCCCTTTATGGGTCTGATTTTTTCAAATAAAGCATGGGCTATCTCAAATTATTTATTAATAATATAAAAATTGAGTAGGGTAGGTTTAATAGTTTGATGGATTTAGCCATCAACATTGTGTGCTCTACTTCTGAGATCTTAAACTCTACTCCAATGGATTCAGTCTTAGTTACTATATATTTATAAAATCATATCATCTATATAATCTCATCATTGATCTTATAAACACTACCTTCAACTTCCTCCTTAAATTTATTTTCAACTACTTTGAGGAGTGTCTCTAAATTGGGCTTGTTTACTAACTCTCCAGTAGAGGTTATCACATCTATGACCCTCATATATCTTAAAAATTCTAAGGCATCATTCAAATGTCTTAAAAAATATCCTATCAAATCCTTCATCTACATATTCAAGTTAAGGGTACCATCCCTTTTTGAAATTACATAACTCAGGGCCCATGCAACATTTTGGATGGACATCACATTTAGGGGATTGAATGCACTACTTATGACACACTAAATAAAAAAGGTAAGCCTTTTTTAAAATCATTTTAACTAGTGCCAAATTTTAATCACCTTGTTCTCTCATGTTGAATTTCTCCCCTAGAGACTCAAATATTATTCAAATTGTTGTACAAACTTGTGGCTACACTATGGACATTATCTACAATTTCTTAAGGGGCATGGATGATCTGTCTCTATATTAATTTTTGCTGTGATTTTTCTTTGATCCTATACATATCATTAATCACCTCTTCATCAAAACACACAAAATATTTATTAAAAAAAATCCTCTATATATTATATGGGGTCATTTGGATTTGTTTTGGCATTTTTGCCAAGGAAAATAATTTTTATCTTTGTTCAAAATCTATCTCCTCCCTTGTACTTGTGTTCAACACTTTCCTCTTCTTTAACCTATAAATTATTCCACTATATTTATCAAAGTGGGTGGAGACTATAGGTAGTTCAGTGATGACCAAATTATGTCTCTCATCCCTTCAACCTTGTATCTCATTAACCCATTAGGGAAAAATAAGTTTCCCTTATTATTTAGTTTGAATTGGGTCTTTGGAGGTAGAGGATGGAGTGATAATTGGAGGGGTATTTATTTTTGATGGTGCAAATTAATTAATTATTTGAATAGGGAACTATATGCATGGGTAAATAATTATTTTCCATCTTGTGTCTTTCCTTTGAGGGGTGACTTCAGCCACATATTTAGTCAAGCCTAGAGTTTTGACATTTTTTATTATGGTTAACTATATAGGTGTGTATTATGACAATTGTATCTCCAAATAATATGAATATTATGGAGGGAATGGTGACCCTCTTGGATAAAAAATAGAAACTGAAACCAAAATTTCAAAATAGACTTTCTTCTTTAGAGCCCTTATTTGGGTTGATGTCAAAAGAACAGAAGAATCAATTAAACTAGAAAATGTTTGACTTAAAATGGCATGTGGAAAATATGTAGATAAATTATATACTATAGTAATTGAGGAAGAAACATAATAAACTAACTTCTTTATATTATGTCTTTCCTCTTTAGTGAGGATCTATTAGCTTAATACTCCAGTTGGGGTTTCATCTTCTTGAAAGCTTCATAGGCTCATTGCTTTGGCCTTATCTAGTTGTGACTCTTTCTCTATCTCAACTTGTGCTCTTTACTCACTTAAATTATACTTATTCCATTCATTTATTATACATTATCTTACTCAAGATCATTAGGATAATGTGATAGTGATATCACATGTTTATGTTCTTCTTCCTCTATTTCTTGATAAATGGATCCTCCTAGAGTAGTAAGACTTAATGATGGTATTTAATACAATTTTTATACTTTGAAAAAGGTAAGGAGGAATTTTTATTTCCTTTGGTATGTGCTTATGAGTAAATATGAGGTTAGGGAGATGGTGAAACTAGTGAAGGAACCACATTAGTAAGGACTACCACTACAAGGGGTGGTGAATGGATGGAAGTAGAACAATGGTGGTGGAGGGAAGAATGAATATATATGAAATTTTTTGATGTAATTGAGGGTATGGAGGAGTGGATGGGAGATTTGAGAAGGAATATTTCAAAAAATCTTGGAGAGTTTCCTATATAGCTATTGTAAGTGGAAAGAGAAGTGCCAAAGAGAATGTGTATTTTTATCTATCCTGAGAAGGTGCATTCCTCTCAACTATAGTGGTTATGCCCATGATAGTATTAGGTAAATGGGTTGAGGTCATATTAGGACTATGAATACCTTTGATAATTTTATTTCTAATATGTAGGTTCTTATCCCTTTGAAAATTAGACTCTCCCTCTTATAAATCGATCTCTCCTTGTGTAGGATAGGGAGGTTGGTCATGTTTTTATGTTGGAGGTCATTGGTGACTCCAAGTTTGTTATAATTTCCTTACCATATCATTAATTTGATATGTTTTAGTGTTTAATCTATATTAAATGTCATGGGTAACAATCATTTACATTTGATTGTCCCTTATGCAGGTCCAAACCTTAGAATCATCTGATGTATTCAAGAAAATAACATCATGTTCATATTTTTGGTGTCCATATGTATGGTCACTCCATTTATATCATTGAATATTTGAGTATAATTTATAAATTTTCCTTTGGGGTGATATTTCCTAAATTGGGCCACCTTTAAATTTTAGTGGGATCCTAATCTTCCCTACTTGATTAAAGTGTGCCCTCACTAAAAATTAGAGATACATAATTCTTAGAGGGATCATATAGTAATAATATTGATGTTTAATTCCATGTTATCCATCAATATAGTTGTATAATTGATGGGCCACCTCTTTTTCTATAATATTTTCTAAAATATGACAAGCTAAAAACTAAGGGGGTGCCTTTGTTATTTTAATTATGATTATGATATAGTCTAAATAGTATCATTAATTTATATTTTATCTATGATTATTCTCAAATACTTATATATTATAAGCATATAAATACCTTGAATGTCTTGGTAAACTTGAGGATAAATTTATTCAAAAATTATCATAATCTCATTTTTGAATCTATAGATAAATGGGAAAGAATAATCCTTGCAGATCCTCTTATCCACATACTCTACAAATGGTTTTGATAGTTATCCATGGGCCTTGTGCACCATCCCAAATACTACATCCAATATATATGACATCGTATAAGAATTTCCAGACTTTGTTCATGTTTGAATATTTTTTCCATCAACTTGACACTAATAATCTCTCCTAAGGCAATACTTATGTCAAAAGTTAGGAGAATGTCCAACAATGGGACCCATTCCACCTATACATAAGTAATGAGAGCAAAAACATACAATGTATTCAAAAGGGCCATGTATATTATAATACCAACCCTAAATTTTATTTTGTCATTAGATTAAATGCCTCTCTTAGGGTTTAATCTTTGGCCTTTCACTATCCACTACTTCAATTTACCCTCTACAATGTTGTGATCAAGCCATACATTAGTAGAGACTTTATTATAATAAATCTTAGGCCCTTATAATCCTAAGGTAACTCTCAAATGCCCTTTCAAAACCATTTGAAATTGCAGTTTTCCATTTTTTAAGATACAAACAATCCCCATAATATGTAACATTGAAGCAAAAATCATAAAATAAATTGATATAGGGAATTACCTCTAGTTTCATTGGTATTTCATGGAGCCCCATGGTTTTTATTATAATAAAATCACCAATGTAGTACTTATCCTCCTGGGATAGATGATCTTATGAATAGTACCATGCTATAGACTCTACTAAATTTTAGAGGGATGAGTAGCATGGAAACTTGAAATTGAGGTATTTTTTTTCAAATATAGTGTATATGTATTCAATTTTTATAGTAATGAAATATGCAGAAGCCTAGACACATGGATGCCTTAGAGAATCCATTTCAGTAATCTGGGGCTATGTAATTCCTTCACAATTTTTTTTAACTCTCTTTAAAAATTCATAGAAAATAAGGGCTTTTTATTTCTTGAGAGCTCAAAATTACAATATTTAACTCATGAATTAATGGTGAAGTGACTTTACTTTGCTTGGATTTCACATATATATCCAAAGCCTATACCTTGAATACATAATTTGTGTGACATCAATGTGAGTAATGACTTTTGATTTTGTTCCTATTTGGATTTAAATTCTCAAATTAGATTTTGTATGTTTTTATTTTCCAAATGGAAAATTTTCATTGATTCATGTATGTCTAGTCATCCCTTTTCCAGATAGGTGTTGATTTATCATTTATGAAATTTGTTTAGTTATCAAACTCATTTATGCATACTCTAGCCATAAATCTCTTGGATCTTGACACTTGTATATTTCTCTTTCACCAGGTCTTTAGACTTATGATATTACTTCATATGCTCCATAGCTACAAGTTAATCAAATTAAGCCATGTGGAATAGTCCCAATACTACAAGAACTCAAAGACTTGAGACCATGTCTATTTGAACTCTAAACTATGTACATCTTCTAGGAAGGTTTTGGGTACTAATATGTTTATGCATGGTGTGATCTCAATGTTATGGGTGCTCAGAAACTTTGAACCACAAAAATTTAGGACCATTAACTTCATATTTTCCCCTTAAATAAATAAATTAATAGAATTATGCCAACTTTAAATACCTCATAGCTTAAAACCTTGTGGTAATTATATTGTCAGACCATAGGGCCATTATGATTGACTTTGACTTTCCAAGTTCTAAGTTAATGTAATTGTGATAATTGTCAAATTGTCAAAGCTCAAAACCTTACGGCAATTAGACTTTTAAATTTTCTTTGACATTCCATGGTTTTAGGTTCATGAGGTTACACAACATGGCATGTTCTCAGGGTCATGGGAGCACAAATGGCTTAGAAATTTTCATTATGTGAAATTTATCCCAGGTAACATGGTTTTTTCATGTATAGGTATTTTAGTGTTTTGAATATCGACAAGGTACAATTTTTTTGTTAAATTGTGGTACATTTTGAGTAAAATGATAGTTTCATCTATCCTAAAAAATTGAAATACTTAAGATTTTTATGAAGGTTGAAGGGATTTGGTTGTTTCGATCTTTCCACTTATCTCATTCTTGGAGTTTGAAACTTTGGGGACATAATGAAGGTAGGTCCCAGACATGTATAATTTATAAGTCTTTAAAAATATTATTGTAAATAATTAAAAATAATAGAAACATTAGATCATGACACATTATTTCCATTAGTCTATAAATCATAAAGTTAATTTTCAAGGAGAATTATGAAAATCCAAGGTTTAAAATTAAAAAAATTAATATCCAAGATTCGATTTTCATAATTTTGGAATTATGTAACTTTAGACTTTGATAAAAACCTTAGACATATGCATATTAAAACCAATGTCATGGATCTCTAAGGCTTATAAGACCTTGAATAAATATATTCAAATAGTAGTCGGTCCCCATTTGTATTAATAAATGGGGTGTGTGTGTTAGGAAATAACATAATTTATGTTGATTTTACTTGCGATTAGGTAAATTATTACAAAAGAAATATACAATAAAACTATATCTAATTGTGACCATGGAAATGAAAAAAATTTATTGCACATGTATCTGAAAACCACCCTAATTCAAATTGAATTTAAAAAGTGGTGTGATTGGGGAAACATATATCACATTGATCAGATTTTCACACCAAATGACCACTTTATGTTAATTTCACTTTCTCATTTTCCCTCCCTCATACTGAATCATTTCTTCCTCATCACTTATAATCAACAATTATCCCCTCTTAATCCCTCTTCATCCTTAATCATTCCCTCATTAACCCTCACCATCCCTAATCACCCCCTAATTGAAACTCATCATCACCCATCATTCCTAACCACTCCCTAATCATTCCTAATCAATATATCTTCATCCCAAATCACTCCTGCATTGACCCTCCTCATCCCTTATCTTCCCTAATCAGTCCCTTATTGACCCTCACCATCCCTCATCATCTCTAATAATTCCTTAATTATCCCTAATCACTCCCTCATTGATCTTCACTATATATAATATCCTTAATCACTCCAACACCATTTATCATCATCCTTAATAACTCCCTCTTTATACCTCATCATCCCTAATCAATCCCTCATTGACCCTCCCCATTCCTCATCATTCCTCCTCATCCTTACTCAGTTCCTCATTATCCCTCCTCATCCCTAATCATTCTTTGAAACACCTTGATGGTGGGTACAATGGATTATTGATTTTGCATGATTGGATTATATTCTAATTGCAAATTTTACTCACTCAAATAAGGCTCAAACAAACTCTTCTTTTAATCATCATCTTTCACTCAAATAAGGAACTCATCGATATCATCTATAATTATCTTGTGGGGTTCAAATATGTATATGGAGATCCATGCCTAGACTAGAGCCCCAATATAGAATAAATAGGTAGGATAGTGAGTAAAGGGTGGGATTAAATTTTATTACAAGTACATATATAGATTGAGATTTGGGTATCTAATAATCTAAATCCTAGACTTAATAATCCTAATTTATATCTATATAGATAGGGGAGGTCAGAGAATATTTGATAATTATAATGCCAACCCCATAGTTGAGTTCTCATTTTATCTATATGTCATTGAGAATATTTCCATATTAGATAAAATTATCATATATATAGATAGGATATCACCAATCTAATAGAGTGTGTTCTAATCAAATAACCATTACAGTGTGTTTCCAACCTAACTCAATCTATAACAAAATTTATCTATGGAGGGAAGGAAGGGAAGATGTCTTAATATAGTGTATCATGGTGGGGATAAATTTATATTAGGCATGGTGTGGTAGGTCCTAAAGGTCAAACTTGGGCCTATCATACTCTTAGTATGCATTGGTGCCCAATAAAATATATCAAAGGATAACATACGAATGTGGCCACCACTATAGATATATGGGGTGCACCATTTTGAAGGACTTACCCTAATATCAAACCTTCACTACCTGATAAAGAAATGGAAACTTGTTGTACCTACTATATCTATGTTAATTAAGGTAAGGGAAGTTTGCCTTATTGATATATATCTTTTATTCATCTAATAACATATCAAGGGAAGATTGCCTTCCTGATAGATAACAAGGGAATAAGGCATAAATATCAATGTAAGTTTGGCTTGCTAATATCTATCTTTGATTTATTTTTATATTAAAGCATAAATATCAAGGAAATCTTGATTTTTGATAGATATCTTTATTCTTACCCTACCTACTTACCCATTCCCTACTCAATAAGGAAAGGGAATCTTGCTTCATGATATATATATTCATTATTTTCCTACCTACTTTCCCTTTTTATAATATATTATTATTTATCAAGGGAAGATTTCATCCTGATTTAAATCTTGCATATATTATTTCATTACTATTGTCATGTTGAGTTTCATTCTTTGAGGAGGTGTTTCACATCTCCTCACCCAATCAACACAATGGGAACACCCCAAGGTTGTGTGTCACCTATGTTTGGAGTGAACCTCTATAGAGGGTCAACTTCCACTAATGGATCACCTAAGACTAACACTAAAATTAATGCACTTGTAATTAAAAGGTAGAAGGAGTGCATAAAAACAATGAAATTGAAATAAAAATAGGTGATATACTATAATAATTTGTCTCCTCACACATTTGAGATTTCATAATGGAAATCTTAAGAGATGTGGCATACAATAATCAATCATGAACTTCTTAGCATCAATGTTTCATAGAGAGATTCAATGATCTATGGTAATATTAGAAGGATAATAATTCATCACCATAACTAAAAATGCATAAACCATGAGATACACAAACTATGAATTATAAAAAAGAGTTCACTTACATAGAGGTGAAATAGAATTGGACATAATCAAAGGAAAATAACACTTCACCACAGAAGGAGAATCACAAATTCATAAGATACACATAGAATACAATGTATTGAGAGTGTAAAAAAATTATATCATTCATTAAAATGAATAAATAAAACTAGAGAGATAAAGGATGGGCCAATTTATACAACATTTATGTGCTAAAAAAATGGTCCTATTGGCCAAAATTGGTCTACATATGAAAATTTTCCCTAGATGGATCAGGCCACTCTCCTAGATCATTTAGTGACCTTTTACCTTCATAGCTCCAAAGGTGGTCCAAAAAGGTTATAAGGTGCTTCAAAGAGGTTCTAAGGTGGTCCAAATATGTTCTAATCTACTATAAATACGTTCTAAGGTGATATGAATAGGTTATAAGGTGATCTAAAGAGGTTCTAAAGTGCTCTGAAGATGTTCTAAGGTGCTCAAAAGATGTTCCAAAGATGAGGTGGTTCTAGTGCAGTGGATGATCCAATGGTGGAAAGATAAGACCAAATTCATGACGTTGATCAGTATTATTAGCCTTATTGATTGACTTCCCTATCCTCTTTAAGGCCTATACAATCAATTTTTGAAGAGAAGATCCTCTCTAGGGGAAAATCAATGTTTTGGCTCTCTTAGCTCAAAACATCACCTACAACAAACTCAAGTGCCTTGAGAGCCAAGTATGAGAGACATTAGGTCATGAGGAAAGTCTTTAGGGAAAATTAAAGTGATGATAATATGGATAAGGTATAATAATAAGTATTTAAATATTGTAAGCTATTGGGAGAGGCATTTACCAATATCACCTATAGCCATCCAAATGACAATTTTATTGACTCATTCAATAAATTTCCCTAAAGTGAAACTCAAGGCCTTTCCACTCAAGGTTAATCTTGTAATGTTTCCTTTTAAAGTAAATTAAAAAATTTACATCTCCAAGAATTCATCAAGACCACTTAATAAATGCCAGTTCATGAAGATACAATACACAATCAACTTTTGAAGGTTGTTTTGAAGGTTTTTGAAGTTTTGGGGCACCTACACATGGAGTCAAGACATAAAATTTAGTACAGAGGATATTTATGACATATTAAACCCCCTTATTATTTATATTTATAATTTAAAACATCCTATATATTCATTTTTTATCTCAAACCTAAGGCACTCTCCATGAAAATTTAGGTAGCCTACTAGTAAATTTTGGAGAAAATCACCTACAAGCCTTAATATGCATGATCAAAGCATGAGATTTGGTGGATATGTTAATCATGATTTGATATAAATATAAATAATCTTGGTTAATAAAATATAATATATAAAATATTCAATTTTTTGACATAATCAACCCCTATCTATTGATAGTTAGAAGGCAACTTAAGCAAAATTTGAGGAAAATCCATTTACAGGATACAATATGTAAGATCAATGTTTGAAATTTTGTGGAGATGTTGTTTATGAGTCCTTATAACTACATAATATATTTTTTGGGTATGAATAAGAGTGAAATTATTTTTTATTTTAGCATAGTCCTCCATATGTCAATTGGCAGCCATAGGTGTCAAATCAGCCTGTGTAACACTTTTCATACACCTTTTTGTAGGGCCAAATGAACTCTAATCACCTTAAAATTTCATAGGATGATAGCCAAATATAGGAATAATTTGAATTTAAATAAAGTAAAAAATAATTAACTTCTAGGTGAAAAAGGTGTAGTTATGAAAATTGGCTTCTAAGCTAATTTTTCTTAGTCAATTTCCTATGTTTCCAATTTTCAGATTTGGCCAGTGCACACATTTCAAGCTCATTTTTGTAGAAATAAATAAAGAAAAATATTTATCAAATTTATCATGGTGATATATAAATTTAATTATAATGAAATATAAAATATAGTGTGCACATATCAGGTTTAACATTTAAAATACACAAGGTTAAAATTGGCTTCTAAGCTTATTTTTTACTTAGTCATTTTTTTGTGTTTCTAGTTGCTAAATCTACCAGTAAAAAACTTTTGAATCCCATTTGCATAGGCAAAAAAAAATTCCATTTTCCATGATTTTTTATTATTATCATAACCTAATGTAATGAAAATGCAATTCACTTAGTTTTGTAGATTCTTGAGTTTATAGTAAAACCTTATGATGGTGCAAAGTGACCCTTATAGAAAGATTTATCACTTAGCAAACTTTTTACCACAAAACACTCAGAGGGTAGGTCACAGAGGTTATTTTAACTTTTTTTTTAAAACTAAAAATACCATTTTGGGCATATTTTCAATATATTTATATAACTATAAGTTATGATGGGTTTTTCTCATATCTTATGTTAAAATTTTGAAATTTTTCATTTTTTGAAGGTGGTGATGTGACTTTGTGTGAATACATGTTAGTTTTTGAGCCATATATTTTAACCCAAAACTCTATTTTCAATTCCATTAGTTGCATTATAAAAACTATTTATCCCTATTTATAATGAAGTTTATTTCAAATTTTATAAATGTATAAAAAGTGGTCAATATCATAATTGAAATGATGGTTATTAGTCCTCAAGTGGCCTTTCTAGGTTAAGTTGTGAGTAAAGCTTCAAGTTGTAAATATAATGGAGTTATAAATGGTTGTGTAAGTGTATTATAGGTCATTCATAATCAATGGAGGCTGAGGAAGGTAATAAAATTCACCTTCAAGGTCCCCAAGCATTAGATGTTAAGATGACAAGCCTTCACAAGTGGCTAGAGGCTTCTAAAAGACCAAGTGAGAGATGTGACAAATTTGGAAAGTGGGAGAGGTTATGAGAAGTTTAGGAGGGTTTTAAAAAGTATATAAAACCATTTAATGCAGATTATATAATATCAAAGACTTTTAGATAATTAGGGTGGATGGTGACATCATCTAAGACAAGAAACCTTTCGCCCAAAAGTGCCTAATAGGCCAAATTGGACTTTTTGGTACCTTTTATAGCTTAGTGACTAGAAATTATAGATAAAATACAAATTTAAAAGGGATAAAAGAATAAAAATTATATTCCCTTTATTTCCTACCTTGGAAATCAATTATGAGAGCTTGGGGAGTGGTTAGAAATGTAGTTATTGAAGAGTTAAAATTTTCTCTCTTCTCCTCTCTTCCTTTTCTTCTCTATATATCCCTTTTTTGGGCTCATTTGTAAGGGATTGTCATTTTACAAGGTAAAAACCTATAAAAATTTTCAATGAATACCTTTTGAATCAGTAAGATTATTTTTCACCTATCTCTTTCCTTTCACTTGTGTTTAACAAGCTCGTGTATGATGGCTTTGTGAAGAAGTGTTCTTATAAGTTCATTGTCCTTATTTCTTTCCTCTCTTTAGGTGTTTTAAAGTTATTTATAGGTATGAAATTGAGATTTTTATACCATTAATGGATGTTTAGTGTGATTTTTATAACTCCTCTTTGCTTCATCTATTTCTTAGTGAGCCTAGTTTAAGAAATACTTATGTAAATTATCTAGTTTGTGAGATTGTGTGAGTAAATATCATCTTATGATGAATTAGTGTTTGTTTCAATCTTATTTAAGTGTAATTTATTGTTCTTATTTATCTTATACCCCCTTTTTATACCTTTTCTAAGTATAAGTATTATTTTAGGTGTTCTACCAAGAGGAAGTTTACCTCCTCTAGAGGTTCAACCTCATTACAGGATACCCAAAGCATGAGGTTGATCCAATATTATAGCTAGGAGTGAGGGAGGCTGAACAACTCTCTCACAAGGGTGAAATTATATGCTATAATAGTTTTTTTCATGCCCAGTGGGACCACTTTTGAGTAATATTGGTCAAGTTTGATACTTGTTTGATCAATTTTCAATGGTTATAGCTTTCATATTTTAATATCTAGTGACTTCAAAGAACACTCAACATTTTGGTGGTAGAGAAATAACTATATTTATTGCCAAAGGTGACTAAAAGATAAAATTCTAGATGTATTCCTTTTGAATTTATTGAATTACCTTTAAACTCACAAAAAATGTTAAGATTTCTTAGCACTCTTTCCTAGAAAGGAAATTTTCCTCCTAAACTAGTTTATAAGTTTACCTCTACAATAAGATCTTTATTGGGTTCTTTTACTACCATAGTTGCCCCTAGAGTTTGGATTTTATGGATTTCAATGGCTAGAGTCCTTTAGACCTTAATCAATATGACCCTATTCTAGTGGTAGATCTTAAAAGTGTTCCTTACTTCATGGGAGACTAGTCTACAATCCCTTTTGAGCACCTTAGAGATATATCCAATTTTTGAAATATTTATGACATCAATGAAGAAAACATGGCTATCAGGTTATTAGCCATCTCATTTAAGATCAAGGCCCTGGATTGGTATATAAACCTTACATCTAAATCCATCACATCATGGGATTAGTTAGAAGTTACTTTGTGTAAAAGGTTTGAAGACAAGAGTGACCACTTGTTAAATAGTTAAATACAATTAGGATGGATATTCATGAGGTTATGCAGGATTTCAATACCAAGTTTAAAAATACATGGGACATGATTTAATCTCTATCAAGCTTACTCCTAACTATACTTTACTTTACTATATGAAAGCTCTCAATAGTTATATTATAGTAATGATTCATTCTATGGGAGGAAAACCACTACTGAATGTTTATGAGGTGGCAATCAGAGCAAATATAGTATAATCTATCAATCTTACACTCAGGCCATAAATTCCCTTGTTTCTTTAGATTCAATCACCTCCTATTTATATTATTACCCTTGTTTTCATTCCTTCTAGGCCAACACAATAACTTATAAGAGTTTAAGATAATGTTTCAATTCTTGGGAAATGAATTGGTAAATGTGAAGAGGCAACAAGATCTATTTAATATACCTTATGAAGATCCATATCATCCTCAACAATATTATCAAGCTAATAGGCCACTGTACAAAGGAAATTTCCAAGGATAAGGCCAAGGAAAAAGTTAAGGACAAGGGCAACATAATTATGCTAGGAAAAACAATTAAAATCTAAATGTTACAAGTACCTCTAACACTTTAGTTCCTATTCAAAACAACATTAATCAAAAAGGTGAGGGTACTATGCCTTGAAATCAATCATTAAGTTAGTCCATTATCCCAAACATTATGTTTAATAAAGCTTTCAATGATCAATGATAATAATGTGTGAACTATGGATTCAATCAAGCTCTTATGGATCAGAACACAAAGTACCTATAATGACAATACTAGAAGAGCATCAACAAGTCTAAGGTCCTAATGAAGGACAAAAATAGTTGGGTGTTACAATGGTTAACTATGAACAAGAAGAGTGTTATTATTTCAATCAACATGATAGTTCTAGCCAAGCAAGCATTCTAGTGAAAACCAACATGAGGTTCAAAAGAAGTAGCATGGAGAAAAACAAAGAAGTAGTTAGAGAGTCTCTTAGTATTAATCCATTGTATTCAAAGCTAAATGATCCTATTTATTCCCCAAAATTTTTAATAACTTATAAATACTAGAACCAAGTAAACACTTGTGTACCCCAAAACTCATGAGTTCAATGCATGATTGTGGATCCCAAAGCACAAGCAAGGGTTGGTGGTTTGAATATCAAAATTAATGATCAAATGAAGTCTAATTTGAGTTTTATAATATGGTACATGTTATCTATACCTGGTCAAATAGATATCCTTTAAGAAGGCTTGTCAAAGATCAGTGTTTTAGAGAAGCCACCAAATAAGGAGAATGTAGTTCTCACTAATGCAACCAAAGGGAATAATTAAGGAAAATTAAAAAAAGTGGTCAAACCTACTCCATTCTATCTTTATTTAATCATTGGAAAATCCTTGGTGCACAACTACATGGTAGACAGTGGACCAAGTAATTTAGTGATGCCAAAGTCAATAGTATATCACCTTAGTTCAAAGAATGATCCCTAATCTAAGGGTGTTTTGTAGCTTGATGGAAATTCTTCCAAACTAGTTGGTATTATTAGAGGTATAAAATTGACCCTACATGCTTGTCATTGTGTTTCAATGGCTCGAGATGTGTTTATTCTAGAGGTTCCTCCTCATTTTTCCCTATCCATATCTAGATACTTCATGGCCAAAATTGGGGGTTATCTGGCAGTAGATTAGTCCTAAATGGATTTTAGGATAAGGTATGGGGCTAAGGTGTCTATCAAGGCTGAAAATATTTCCCAATTTCACATTTATCCTTATTGTCCATGTATCTTAAACATCAATTATACTATTATAGATGAAGAAGACTACCCTACTAGTCAATAACTAAGCACTCATGTTGAGGGGATACTGAATGTATTCTTAGATGATTTATGGAGTGAGAATCAACTACTTGACCCTTTGGAAGGTGTTAAATAAATATACATAGGAGTCTATTAATTTCATGAAGAGAATGAGTTCATGCTATCCCTGATTAGGCCATAGGAAGATGCTGGTGATTTGTGGAAATTGTTTTTTGATGGCTCAAGGAGAAGACATGGGGTAGGTGAAGGTGTGATGCTGATATCCCCTTCCAATGACAAGTACTTTTCATCTTATAGGTTATAATTTAGTTGATCTTGTAATGCAAGTGAGTATGAGGGCCTTATCTATGCCATTCAATGAGATAATAAGAGGGGAATCAAGAAGTTACAAGTGCATAGGGATAGTGAGTTGATAGTACATTAGGTAAAAGGTCTAAACACCAAAAATAATCCCTTAATGAAATCCTACAAACATAGAGTGTGGGACATACTTGAGGACTTTAACCCTTCAACATCCAAGCAATATCAAGGGAGTAAAATCAACATGTTGATAAGTTAGCAGCTGTGGGGGCTTAGTTTGATATCCCAAATGAGTTTAAAATTTCAAAGTATAGCCACATGTCAAAGTGGTAGTAAGACCATTAGTGTTATATAATGAGGCTCATTGGTAGGTCTTTGATAGTGACAAGTAGATTACTTGTTTCTTGTAGCAAGAGGTAGATTTTTCCTCAATGAACTAAGGTAAATTATAACATCATTATGATGATCAAATTATTTAGATAAGATATAAAAAACTTCCTAAAGGGATAGTCACCCTTAAAGGTGTTTTCCATGAAGGAGATCATATGAGGAAAGACAAGAAAATGATGTCCACTAATGAAGACAAGTATAAAATAATACTTATCTTCAAATATAAGCTCCTCAAGCTTGGGAAGGTAAGTAGTGAGGTAGAAAGGCATGCTTTCATTGAAATTTGTAAGGAATATTCAGACTATTGGAGGTTTTTCAATGATGTTTCTAAGGTGATCAAAGATGTTGATGAGGTGTCATATGTTCTAGGATGATAATGATAAAGTGTGATTTAATAAGCTTTAGTGTTCTTACATGGTTATTCAATGTTTGAATTAATAAGGAAATATATGGATGATATTTATGGTATGGACATGTTTTATAGACCCTATGGGGTGTTATAAGTGCTTGGGGCACTTCTGAAAGTGAAAGGAATTCATTAAAATAGTCATATGAGTTTCTATGTTTAAGTAGTCATCATGATAGATAAGGTTGAGTGATAAAATTTATTATGTTATATTTCACATGTGTTAATGTTTAAAGAGTAGTTTAATACATGGTTGGATTCCACTATGAAAGGTGATCATGTGGTTCAAATTTTAGTCAGGAGGTTATACGTAGCAAATGTTATTAAGGTGAAAAGTTGCCCTTATAAATAGATTACAATGGTTCCCATACTTTACCAGTTTGCATTATCAAATATATATAGTGAGAATTTAATAGGATCATATATCTAATGATGAGAATTTAATCTAACAAGATAATGTTCTAACAGAGCACATGATCTTGTTAGTAGTGATCTACTAGTACATGTGAAGTTAATTTATCAAAGTTTCCTAAGATTTCCCATACTAATGACATGTGTTTCAATCTCAATGATTTGATAGAATAACAATGGCACATGAGTGTTCATAAATATGGATATCAATGGAGCACATTGAGTCAAATAGTTAATATGCATATAAGGCATACAAAGTTGCCAAGTAGCACAATCACAAAAGTGCAGATCTAAAATCAATAGTGAGTGATTGTAGGTTAAATTCATGAGACTTATAAGGGGATCGATGGTTCATATTTGTTAAAAGTTTCTAGGGATCATGATATGATGTCAAATTGTAAAATGTTTAACATTAACATAGTGATTGTTAGTATTTGGATTAACAAAGGAATAACTAGTTTTTAGTATTTGATCTATATATTTTGATCAAGGATGAATTTTTACTAATGTTAAAATAAAATTTGAATATTAATTCAAGGCACATATATATATAATTGAGTTATAAGGTATAAATATCTATACATTCAAAGATATTAAGCTCTAAATTTGACTATATGTTTGACCATATTTTGCAGTGACCCAAGAAGGATAATTGAAGATTTATTGATGGTATTTTGATGTTTTAAGATGAAATAACTATTTTAAAGTGTTTTAGAATCCATGAAGAAAATTTATATGTATTTTATAGGTTTGACCAATCCATATTTAGTTGGAATAATTACTTATAAGTTGACTATGTTTATTGAATACATTAGCAAATTGAGTGACCATGTTTCAGGAGTAAGTGAAATGTGTTATGAGTTGAGTTAAGGAATAAAATGAGTATGAAGATGTTATTTAAGTCTCTAAGGCTTATTAAAATTCATTTATTGTCATATTCTTCCCCTGATCAATTATGAAAGATCAAAATAACTTGATTGTATTTTGACTATATATGACCAATCTATGTGGTCATTATGACAAAGTTAATTTGAGTGCTTAGAGCCTATGTTGTAGTTTATAAGGCACATTGAGGCAGCACATATGTCTTGAATGATTCACCCATATTATCTAATCATATGGCTATGATAAATACTTAAGTATTTATTTTAGAAGTTTGAGACTATGTTTTCTATGTATGAAGACCTAAAGAGTAAGGAGACCTAATTGGTTGGTTTAAGTGTTGATCTAGTTTTCCACATGGTATGGACCCTTTATGGAGTTATCAAGGGTCTATTGAATATAGGTTTGATGTTTTTTAATATTTATTAGAAGATGAAAGTGGCCCAAGGAATTGAAGTTGTAATGTATGAGTATGAAGTCCTAATTATTTTTGGTCTCACCAATACCTAATGGTGGTTTAGGGATAATGATGTATTGGCCGATCTAAGGATTTTTTGTATCTTACATGTAATATTTATGAGGACCTATTTTAAATTTAGAACAAATATATAAATCATAAAATCCAACTAAGATGGGTTAAAGGAAGAGAATGGTATAGTATAAGGTCTAATTGTACTAATTGTGTTTGTTATGGATGTGTGGAGCCAAATGAAGGAGAAAACATTTGAAAGAGAAGGAATAGGTAATTGAGGACCAAAATATAGTGAACAGGATCAATTATGTTTATCTAATCAAGGTGATGAAGGTAAACATATAGGTTACTAGACCTGATAAGCCTATAAGAGGTATATTGAACAAGTATGACCTAGAGGCTAATTGATTATGTGTGCTTAGTAGATGGATTAAAAAGCAGAGTAGGTTTAGGATTGTGTACATGATCTATAGGTCATGTTTATAATGTTTTGATAGATTTGTTTTAGGTCTTTTGATTGTGTATATGCTAAGAAGTGAAGAGTGATCCAAAAGGGTGTTTTGGATGCATTACTTGTGTGTTCAAGTTTGTGAGAGTGTAAAGGGGAAAGAGTGAAAGTAAGAAAAGTCCATCATCAGGTGTATAAGACATAAATTTAGAAGTGGATATCAAATAAAGGTAGTTGGGTTAGTGCTTGGTTGCTTAGGATGTTGGTTTTTCCATGTGGGATGGGTGTCTCAATAAATTAAGGAATGTGTGTTGCTTGATTAGTTGGTATTGGTATAAATGTTGAATATTATCTTTATATGGCTATAGTCCATATTTTAGTGTTCAGTGGGTTTTATCCCCTAAGAGGGTTCCCCACATATGTCATGTGTTTTATGCTTGATATTTCTATATCTTCCTTTTTTATTGAAATGGTTAATTTTTGTGCATCATGATTGTATGTGTTGAATGTTTAAGATGTGGGAATTAAATTGGATTATTTGGAATAACTAATTAACCCCCTCCCCTTAGTGCTTTTACCTCTAACATAGACATATTTTCTTGGGAATACAATGATCTGAGAGGCTTTGACCCCAAGCTAGCCCAACACACTAGAGAGTGAGAGGCCAATGCCAAGCCTGTTAGGCAGAAGAAAAAGCCTATCAATCCAAAAATTAAAGAGATAATGAGGAAAAAAATTAATAAAATGATTGAATCCAATATCATTTTCCCCATCAAACACTCCTCATGGGTAGTCAACTTGGTACCTGTGAGAAAGAATAATGGTGAGATTCAGTTGTGTGTTGACTTCAAAGACTTGAATAAGGTATCTTTGAAATATTATTACCCCTTACCATCCATGGAGAAACTCCTTCAAATGGTTTCTAGTTCATAATGATTCTCTCTTTTGGATGGCTACTCAAGATATAACCAGTTGCTCGTAAGTGAAAAAAATGAATACAAGACTGCCATGACCACAAAGTGGGGCACATATGCTTATCAGAGGATGCCTTTTAGCCTATCAAATTCTAGGGACACTTTTCAAAGAGCCATGGACATGTATTTATAAGTATTGCTAAATTATATAGTACTTATCTATGTGGATGACATAATAGTTTTCTCCAAGAAGGCTAGTGAAAATTTGGATCACCTGAGGTTGATCTTTGAAAAAATTAGAGAGAATAAGTGTGTGTTTGTTTTCCATGAGGGAAAACTCTTTGGGGATATTATCTTAAAGTAAGGAGTAGCTATTTATCTTGATATAATAAGTAAAATATTGGCCTTATCCTTACCCAAGCATAAGAAGGGACTTCAGAGTCTCCTTGGAAAGATAAACTTCATCAGAAGGTTTATACCTAGTTTTACAAGCTTGGTTAAACCCATCATTATTATTCTAAATAAAAATCAAATGTTCACTTGGACAAGAGAAGGTAAAGTAGGATTTATGGATATCAATTAATCCATTACCCAAGAACCTGCACTCATGAATCCTGATTCTTCAAAGCATTTCATATTATATGTCTTTGCCAATATTGAAAATATATCAACTATGCCGATGCAAAAGAATGGTGAAGGACTTGAGTAGCCAATTGCATTTTTTAGTCAAGGGCTTGAAGGGTATGAAGTAAGGTATAATTTTATAGAGAATAAATTCCTTTTAGTGGTAAGAAGCCTTAAAAATTTAATACCAATGCTCTCTAATATAAAAATTTATCTTATGGTGTCTCATCTTGGAGTGAAAGACTTCCTTCTTAACAAAGACTTGAACAAGAAGATGGTTGGTTGGATTACCAAGGACATAGAATATAATATGGAGATCAAGGTCACTAAGCTAGTGAGAGGTAAAGTATTATGTTAAAAAATAGTTGATGACCTTCATGAAGATAAAGAGGTTGTATTGGTGACTCAAGATAACTCACAAACAAATTCATGTCCACCTTACACTAGCTAGCTCTAAGATATGACACATTTATTGATAAGAGGCAAGTTCCCTCAAGGTATGGATAGGGAAAAGAGAAGTTATTTCAAACTTTAGTCCATACCTTATGCACTGGTTTATGGAGTTATATTCATAAAATACTTCAATGGAATGCTCTTAAGGTGCATAAATGATGATGAAGTGACTAGGCTCTTAGAGAAATTATATGATGGGCCTACATGAGGCCATTTTGCTCTAAGGACTATAGAAACAAAAGTGATGAGGGCTGGTTATTATTAGCCTAACATATTCAAGGATGCATATGTATGGGTGAAAAAGTGTCAAAAGTGTACTCTCTTTATAATCAAATAAAGGTTGGTAGCCCTTCGTCTCAACCCAATTTAGGTAGAGTAGTCATTCATGTAGTGGGGTTTGGAATTAATATGAATGATCAATACACCTTCTAGTGGAGGACATAAGTGGATACTCACTATCACTGACTACTTCACTAGGTGGGAGGAATCAATTTCTCTAAAAGAAGCCAATGAGATAGTAGTGTTGGACTTCTATGATAGTATAGTAATAAGGTTTGGTGTACCAACATCAATCATTTTAAATAATGCCTTAGCATTTGTTATCATGAGGATAAGTGAGTGGGGACTTCAGCTGGCCATCTACCTTAGTACATCATCCAATTACTACCCCGAAGGCAATGGAATTGTAACTTCAACAAACAAAAAATTGATAAGAATCATCAAGAGGACTATGGAAAATATCTAGAGAGTGTGGCACATAGAGTTAAGGACAACCTTATGGGTTAATACAGTGACTCCAAAATTTTCCATTGGAAACTCACCATTAGTCCTTGTATATGGGAGAGAAGAAAATTTTCCCATCCCTCTTGAGTTACCCACCTTAGAGCTATCCCATCAGCTTGAGTTGATGGATATTGAACCTATGAGTGTGAGTATGGTAGAGCTCATGGAGCTTGAAGAAACAAGGGACCTTGCAGTGAAGACACTAGAGTCACATCAAGCTCAAGTAAATAAAGTATTTGACAAGATAACCATAGAAAGGTACTTCAAAGCATGGGATTTAATCCTCAAGTGGGATTAAAATAAGGCAAAGATAGATAACCATGATAAGTTCGACATCTTATGGAGTGGCACTTATTTGATCCATGGATGCAAACAACATAATGTTTTTCATCTTGCCCAACTGAATGGAGAGGTATTACCCATCCAATTCAATAGGATTAATCTAAATCCTTTCTATTAAATCACAACATTAGAAAATTAGATTATAATACAAAATCCTCAAAGGTACCCTAGTGCCAATCATGTATATGCACCTCTACCTTGTCAATTGGTTGCAATCAATGTTACATATCAAAACAAAAAATCACAAAAAAGTAACTCTACAACTAATGATTCAAAAAGCATTCAAAGATCAAATAAGAGTTCAAGTGATGTGTTAAGTGAAATTATTAAATCTAAGTTGATCAAACTACCTCTTCTACATCTAATAAGAAGATCCAGATATTATTGTGCATATCATAGATGCATGGGCATCACATAGATTCATGTTTGGCATTGAAAAAAATTATACATTAGATAATTACTAATGAGGAACCTATACAACGTAAATCAGTCAAGCAATCCATAGTGACATAAGAACACATTCACAAAGGGTCAAATTTAGAAATAGTACAAAAGTGGTTACCAAAGCATAACTCAAAATAATAAAAGGATCAAAAAGGAAAATTAGAGTAATAAATAGTACCATAAGCATAGGTCAAGCATGAAAAATATGCAAATCTACCCCTCCAAAATGAGGCTCAACTTTCAAAGTAATATGGGTTTGGTCAAAAATATCTACAACAGTTTGAATGTCAAGGTCAAGGGTTGGGCAAGCATGCTCAAGTAATCACGACTCCTATTCTAGTAGTTGATAATGTTTGTCACCAAGGTTTTGGATTTATTGAACATCCTAAGGCAAATCATTTGAAAACACAATTTATAAAAGGAAAATATCTAGATACAATAAAAGTCAACATTAACATTCCATTGGTTCAAAATCAAGATGATAATGATGAGTGGAAAAATATAGGTTATTATGATTTCCAAGATATTGATAATGAATCTAAATATTTAGAGTCATATTCCCAACCATTCCCTTATGCTTCAAAATCACACATGAGTCTTTTGTTTGATACAAGACACCATGATAGGGAGTCTCCTCTAAGACTCATTAGTTAGTATCATTTTTTCTCAGCTTAATTGTACATAGTTTCTTCCTACTTTCATATACATAATTTCTTAGATTACTTGTACATAGCTTATTTCAAACTAATAAAATCAATAAAATATTGAAAAATACAAAAAACAATAGAACATGTCAAAATAAAAAAATATTCAAATAACTCAAAACACCAAAAACACTTTCCATCTATATGCCTTATCTATGCTTTACATTTCTACTACCATGCTAAACTTAAATTTTGTTGTTATATGTTATTTCTTGTTGATTTATCTACATTACCATGTTTCACTTGATCTTCTTTGAGTGCATAGAGTGACACCCATATCCTTGATTGCTTCACTCTACCCATATCCTTGATTAAGTGACATGTACCCATGTCCCTTGTTTGCTTGGCCACTTGACTTATTTTGTATGCATGTTTCTTATTGCCTTATGTGCTTATTTGCAATGCCATAATCCACATCATGCATTATCTTGCTTTATTGGATGCCATGATGGACATAATGCTCCATCCCTCCTTGACAACTAACTAGATTTCCACTTTTAGTTCAATATACTACACATGTTATTACATTGTTACATCTATCTAGGCATACCCCTATTGATCTAACAATCTCCAATATAAACTATGCTATATATTTAGACATATTGTTTATTATCATTGCTATATCATGTATTTTGCAACATAACACACTTGCAAGGCTCTTTCTTCTAAGGGAAGTCATTGAAAGGTCTTCATTCTTACCCTTATAAGAGGGGAAAACAAATAAGGGTTATGTCATAGAGATCATAGCTTTTTCCTAATCAAAAACCAAATTTTAGAGCACTCAAAATAGTAATCAGAATTCAAACAAGGTAGAAAAGACTAAAAAGATAGTGACGAATACAAAATAGTAATCAAAAATAGTAAATAACAAGAGCACCATACTTGGGCTATATCATTGGACAACAAAGTGTCATGTTTTTAGCACTCCCAACCAAATAACCAAAAACTCAAAAAAATTAGAAACAAACAAAAAGGTAAGATTAGTTACAGTTTAGTTAGCCACAATATAGTTTATATTGAGTAGTTTTAGTATAATTTTACTCAGAGTATCTAGATATAGGATGCATCATGCACGACATGATGGATCTCACTTCCAATTTTAGATTGGGAAGTTGGTACAACTTTTAGATCAAAATACATGTTATAGACACTAGTGATTAGAAGCAATGTTCACAACACATTTGCCTTCTTTTCTTTCCAAAGTTTAGTGCATTACCTACGTATTCTTACTAGTTTCATGCCTTATTATATCTATAGGCGGTTCACATCATTTCAAAGTGAATTTCATATAAGCCTAGTTCTTAGTTTTGGAGTGGATTTCATACAAGCCTAATCTCCACCTTTCAGAGAGGCCAAGATTGGTTTAGTTCCTAGTACACACTCAGCTATCCATACCACATTCTTAGATTATATAGAATTCATGGGCTTCATGAGCCATCTCATATGATACATATTCATATCAATATCAATCCATAGCTACACTTAGCTAAAGTACTAGCTAACCTTTGTATTCTTGAGCCACCTTCTCAGAGGGATTGGAAATATATTATAAACATTGATTAATACACGCATGATCATATAACTTTATGTAGTGGGTGATGATGGATACAAAGGTCCAACCTTTGTATTATTGATATACCCTCAAGTAATTGAGAACCTAGCTTCATACACAATATTAATTTTGTTACAACACATACCCAATGTCACTCAATATCATAATAGGTTTTGTATTGGTTTGCATACCCGATGAGGTGTATTCATTCCTTTTTCTTCCTTTCTCTTTTACCCAACCTTTGTACATTCTTATTTTAGACATTGCATGTCTAGTAAGAACTTATATACTCCTTGTTTTCCTTTTCATATTTACAATTCATGATGTGCTCTCTCTATGCACACTCAACATCACACATCTTCATGGGCTTCATCCTTACAAGCAAGTTTAGGTACGCTTTCTACTTTTATTGTACCCTAGTATCTAACTTTGTTGCATCACTATAATAAAGGAGGGGAAACTATAGTCATATAAAATTTCCAAATTAGTATTTTGATTGTGGCTTGTGATACCCTATTCATAGGTCCTTTTTGCATGCTCTTGTGACCCTTTTAGACATATTTTTACTCATTATTGACCATCCAAAACATTCTGAATGATCATTCCACCTCAACTAGGCTATATTTCCTAGGCCAATCCTATTCCCATAGGTCTTAAACCTATAAGATAGGAGTACCATACATGGACTATAGTGTCAGACCCTAGGGTGCCCATATTTAGTGCTCCTATCCATTTGCATTTTGAGCCCCAATGGTCATTTTCATCTGATCCTTATCCTTCATTATGTCAACCTTACATGAATACATCTAAACAATGACCAATGTTTCCCTATAAAAGCTTATCCAAAGATCAGTTATAGGGAGGGAAAAGATCTTGAAAAGCAAGAAAGAATATAAATAAAACACTAAGGCAAACTTCCATATTCTCTACATACAGTGACCTAACATAACTGTAAACACACTCAAACCCTCATACCAATCCCTAACCACATCAATAACTCTCAAGTTGGAATTTTTGCATCTTCATTACACTATTACACAAATCACATTAGATGTGAGAAATACATATGACTTGATCCCTCTTTAGAGTATTGTTATTTAGGAAACATGGTCACACAAGGGGTGTGGATTACGTGTTCAATGCATCTTACAAACTAATCCCCCCTTTCTCAAGTGATTAAAACATTGTTTTATCAAACATGATAGAGGGTTAGGGTTTGAATATTAAATCATCTATATAGTGGGTTTTATTGGCAATCAACACTCAAGATTTCATAAACAGGCTCACAAAAGAATAGTGAAAAACTTAGAAAGTTTTAGGTCTCTATGACCAATTTGGATAAATTCGGTAGGAGTGGACAACATCATCCGACGCCAAAGTGTCTTATTTTTGGTGCTCTTATCATTTCACCAAATGAAATATAGATCTAGGTTCATGACATTATCCTAGTCTTACACAACCACTTTTAGCCTTTGTTTCATCCATCTTAGTCCAATTTTAAGCTAAGTTATATTTCTCTTTATGTATTGCTATTTTTAGAAAGGTCAAAAAAGATAAATAAATCATACAAATTAGGATTATATTTATTGCAATATTATTTATTGATTTATTAATCCAAACCCTTAACTAAAATAGGAAGAAAATACCATTATTTCCAAAAAAAATTGAATAACAAAAATTGTTTATATTTTACACTTTGTATAGTTTTTCATGTTTTCTTATATATGCCTTGTGCACATCTTGTTTAGTTTTATGTTTCCCTTCCAATTGCTAAATTTTCCTAATAGGCACTTTTGAATCCCATTTGTATAGGCAAAAATAAAGTCCAAATTCCATGAAAATTTGTATTATTGTACCCTAATGTCATGAAAATATAATTCACTTGGTTTTGTAGATGATTTAGTTTCTAGTAAATCCTTATGATGGTGCGAAGTGACCCTTCTAGAAAGATTTATCACTTGGCCAACTCTTTACTAGAAAACACTCAGAGGACAAGTCATAGGGGTTATTATGATTATTTCCAAAAACTAAAAATACTATTTAAATCATATTTTTAATATATTTTTGAAAATATAAGATATGATGGGTTTTGCTCATATCTTAAGTTGAAATTTTCCATTGTATAAAGGTGTTGATGTGACTGTGTGCGACTACGTGTTAGTTTTTAAGCCATATATTTTTATTCACATCCCTATTTTCAATTCTATTAGTTGCATTTAAAATATTATTTCTCCTTATCTATAATGATGTTTATTTTAAATTGGATAAATGTATAGAAATTTTCCAATATCATAGCTGAAGTGGTGGTTATTGGCCCTCAAGAGGCCTTTCTAGGTTAAGCTGTGAGTAAAGCTTCAAGTTGTAGATCTAATGGAGTTATAAATGGTTTTGGAAGTGTATTCTAGGTCATTTATCATCAATGGAGGTTGAGGAAGGTAATAAAAGTCACTTTCAAGGTCCCCAAACATTAAATGCTAAGATGACAAGCCTTCATAAGTCTTTAGAGGCTTCTAGAAGACCAAGCGAAAGATGTGATGAATTTGGCAAGTGGGAGAGGTTATGAGAAGTTGAGTAAGGTTTACATAAGTATATAAAAGCATTGAATGTGGATTCTAGATTATCAAAGACTTTTAGATAATTAGAGTGGATGGAGACATCATCTAAGACAAGAAACCTTTAGCCCAAAAGTGCCTAATAGACCAAATTATACATTTTGGTGCCTTTTAGAGATTATTTACTAAAAAGTGCAGATAAAAGACAAAATTAAAAGGGATAAAATAATACAAATGACATTCCCTCTATTACCTACCTTGTAAATCAATTATGAGATCTTGGAGAGTGGTTAGAAATACATTTATTAAAGAATTAAATCTTTCTCTCTTATCCTCTCTTCCTCTTCTTCCCTATATCTCCCATTTTTAGCTCATTTGTAAGGGATTCTCATTTGATAAGGTAAAAACCTATCAAAAATTTTAAGGACTACCATTTTAATTAATAAGATTATTTTTCACCTATCTCTTTCCTTTAACTTGTGTTTAGCAAGCTTGTGAATGATGGCTTTGTGAAGAAGTGTTCTTCTAAGTTCATTGTCCTTCTATCTTGCCTCTTTTTAGGTGTTTTCAAGTTATTTTCAGGTGTGAACTAGAGATTTTTTTTCCATTAATTGATGTTCAGCATGATTTTTATAACTCCTCTTTACTTCATCTATTGCTTAATGAACCTAGTTTAATAAATACTTATGTAAATTAGCTAGTTTGTGAGATTGTGTGAGCAAAGATCATCTTATACTGAATTAGTGTTTGTTTCAAGATTATTTAAGTGTCATTTAATTTGGTGCATCACTCTTTTAGTGTTCTTATTCATCATATACCCCATTTCTATCCCTTTTCTAAGTAGAAATATTAGTTTAGGTGATACACCAAGAATAAGTTGGCCTTCTCCAGAGGTTCAACTTCATTATAGGATACCCACATCCTGAGGTTGATCCAATATTATAGTTGGGAGTAAGAAATCCTAAAAAAAATCTCATAATGGTGAAATTATATGCTACAAAAATTTATGGCATGCCTGATAGGACCACATTTAAAGAAGATTGGTCAATTTTGATAATGGTTTGATCAATTTTTAGTGGTTATAGCTTTCATTTTTTAGTATCTAGTGACTTGAAAGAACACTCAACATTTTGGTGGTAGAGAAATAGCCATATTTAATACCAAAGGTGACTAAAATATTAACTTCTAGAGGTATTCCTTTTAAATTTCTTGAATTACATTGAAACTCATAAAAAAGGTTAAGATTTACTAACACTCATTCCTACAAAGAAAATTTTCCTCCTGAACTAGTTTCTAAGTTTACCTCTAAAAGAAGATCTTTGTTGGGTCCTTTTACTACCAATGCTACCCTTAGAGATTTGGATTTTGTGGATTTCAATGGACAGAGTCCTTTAGACCTCAATCAATATGACCCTATTCTAGTGGAAAATCTTAAAAATGTTCCTTACTTCACAAGAGACCAGTCTACAACTCTTTCTGAGCACCTTAGATATATCCAAATTTTTTAATATTTATGACATCAATGAAGAAAACATGGCTATCAAGTTATTGTCCATCTCATTCAAGGTCAAGGACTTGGACTGGTATAAAAACGTGACTTCTAATTCTATCACATCATGGGATCCGTTAAGATCTACTTTGTGTAAAATTTTTGAAGACAAGAGTGACCACTTATTACTTGTTGAATAATTAAATATAATTAGGAGGAATCCTCATGAGGTTATGCAAGATTTCAATACCAAGTTTGAAAATACATGTGATAGGATCCAATCTCTATCTGACTTACTCCTAAGTATGTTTTCCATTACTATATGAAATTTATCAATAGTTATATTGTACTAATGACTCAGTTTATGGGAGTAAACACACTATTAGATGCTTATGGGGTGGCAATCCAAGCAATAATTAGTATATTACAAGGTGGAAAGCTTAGACCTAGGCCACCAATTCCTTTATTTCTTAAGATTCAGCCACCCCCTATTTCTATTCCTCACCTTGCTATCATTCTTGCTATGTCAACACTTGTTTCAATACCTACACCATAGCAGGAAAAGGCTTTAACTAGTCAATATAGTGACTCCCAAGAACACAATAACTTCTAAGAGTTTAAAATCATGTTTCAATCCTTAGGAAATGTATTTGTAATTATGAAGAGGCAATAATATTAGTTCAATATGCCTTATCAAGTTCCATATCAACCTCAGTAGTCTTATCAAGCTAATAGGCCACCCTACAAAGGATATTTCCAAGGATAAGGGAAAACTAACTATGCTAGGAAAAACAACTAAAATTCAAATGTTTCAAGTACATATAACACTTTGGTTCCTAATCAAAATAAAATTTCTCAAGAAGGTAAGGGTACTATGCATTTGAATCAGTCAATCCATTATCCAAAACACTGAGTTCAATCAGGCTTTCAATGATTAATGGGTATATGGTACTAACTATGGATTCAATCAAGCTCTTATGGCTTAGAACATCTAAGTACCTATGATGAAAAAAATGGAAGAGCCTCAACAAGGCCAAGGTCTTAATAAAGGACCAAACTAGTTGGGTGATACAATGGTTAACTATGAACAAGAAGAGTGATATGTTTTCAATCAATAGGATAGTTCTATATAAGCAAACATTCCAATGATAGCCAAAACATGGTTTAAAATAAGTAACATGGAGGGAAACCAAGAATTAGTTAGAGATTCTCCTACTCTTACTCCATTACAGTCAAATCCAAATGAGCCCACTACTTACCCAAAAGTTTAAATAACTCATAAAAATTAGAACTAAGTAAACACTTTTGTACCCTAAAACTCATAGGTTCAAAACATGATTGTGGCTCCCAAAGCATAAAAAAGGGTTGGTGGTTTACACATCAATATTATCGATCAAATGAATAATTATAATGTGTGTTTTCCATTGTGGTACATGCTATCTATACCTGGTTAAATGGATATCCTTCAATAAGGCTTGTCAAAGATTAGTGTTTTAGAGAAGCCACCAAATAAGGAGACTGTAGTTCTCACTAATGCAACCAAAGGGCCTAATTAAGGAAAATCAAACAAAGTGGTCAAATCTAATCCATTTTATATTTTTGTAAACATTAGAAAATCCTTAGTACATAACCACATGGTAGACATTGGACCAAGTAATTAAATGAAGCCAATGTCGATAGTAGATCCACTTGGTTTAAAGTATGAACCCCAATATAAGGTAGTTTTGTATCTTGATGGATATTATACCAAACCATCTAGTATTATTAGATTTCTAAACCTGACCCTACATGTTTGTCTTAGTGTATCAATGGATCAGGATGTGTTGATTCTAGAGGTGCCTCCTCATTTTGCTTTATGCATATCTAGAGACTTCATAGCCAAAATTAGGGGTTATTTAGTAATATATTGGTCCTATATAGATTTTAGGACTAGATATTGGGATAAGGTGTCTATCAAGGCTGAACCTATTTCCCAATTTCACATTAATCCTTATGGGCCATGTAATTCAAACATCAATTGTACTATTTTAGATGAAGAAGGTTACCCTACTGGTCAAGAAATAAGCACTCATGTTGAGGGGATACCTAATGTATTATTAGATGATTTATGGAGTGAGAATCAGCTACTTGACCATTTAGAAGGTGTTGAATAAAGAGACATGGGATTTTGTTGCTTGCATGAAGAGAATGAGTTCATGCCATCCCTTATTAGGCCATAAGAAGATGTTAGTGGTATGTGTAAATTGTTATTTGATGGCTCAAGAGAAAACATGGGGTAGTTGAAGGTGTGATGTTGATATCCCCTTCAAATTACAAGTAATTTTCATCTTATAGGTTCTAATTCAATTGCTCTTGCAATGCAACTGAGTATCAGGGCCTTATGCATGACCTTCAATGGGCTAGTAAGATGGGAATCAAGAAGTTAAAAGTGCATGGAAATAGTGCGATGAAATTAGATCAAGTTATATTTATAAACATTGAAAATAATCCCTTATTAAAATCCTAAAAACATAGAGTGTAGGACATACTTGAGGACTTTGAAGACTTCAACATCCAAGCAGTGCCAAGGGAGCATAATCAACATGTTGATAGGGTGGTAGCTATGGGGGCTCAATTTGAAATCCCAAATGAGTTGAAAAGTCCAAAGTATAGCCACATGTAAAAGTGATAGTAATACCATTAGTTCTATATAATGAAGCTCATTGGTAGGTCTTTGATAGTGACAAGCAAATTGCTTGTTTCCTATAGCAAGAGGTAGATTTTTCCTCAATGAACTAAGGTAAATTCCAACATCAGTATGAGGATCAAATTATTTAGCTGAGATCTAAAAAACTTCTTAAAGGGTTGTTCACCCTTGAAGGTCTTTTTCATGAAGGAGATCATATGAGGAAAGACAAGGTAGTGATGTATACTAATGATGAGAACTATGAAAGAGTACTTATCTTCAAAGATAAGCTCCTCAAGCTTAGGAAGGTAAGAAATGAGATAGAAAGGTATGATTTCATTTAAATTTATAAAGAATTTTCAGAATTTTGGAGGATTTTCAATGATGTCTCCAAGGTGACCAAAGATGTTAATGAGGTGTCATATGTTTTAGGATGGCAATGCAATGATAAGTGTGATTCAATGAGATTTAATGTTCCTACATGGTTCTTCAGTGTTTGACTTAATAAGTAAATTTATGGATTATATTGATGGTATGGACATGTTATAGAGACCCTATGGGGTGTTATGAGTGCTTGGGGCACTTATGAAAGTGAAAGGAATTCATTAGTGCAGTCATATAAATGTTTATGTTCAAGTAATCATCTTGACAGATAAGGATGAGTGAGAAAATTGATGACATTATAGTTCACATGTGTGAAGGTTTCAAAAGTAATTTAATACATGGATGGATTCCCATATGAAAGGGATCATGTGGTTAAAATTTTAGGTCATGAAGTTATACATAGAAAACATTATTAAGGTGAAAATTTGGCCTTCTAGACAGATTATAGTGGTTCCCATACTTAGCCAAATTTTCATTATCAAATATCTATGGTGAGAATTTAATCAGATCATAGATCTAATGGTGAGTGTTTAATCTAATCAGATAATTATCTAATAAATCATGTGAAGCAAATTTATTAAAGGTTCCTAATATTTCACATGTGTTTCAATTTCAATGATTTGATAAAAGATCAATGGCATGTGAGTGTTCATATAAATGGATATCGATGGAGCCAATTGAGTAAAATAGTTAATATGTGTATAAGGCATGAAAAGCTTCCAAGTGGCATGATCATGGAAATAGGGATATAATATCAATAGTGAGTGATTGTAGGTTAAAGTCAGGAGACTTCTAAGGAGATTGATGGTGTGTATTTGTTTGAATTTTCTAGGGAGCATGATATGATGATAAAGTGTACAATGTTTAACATTAACACAATGACTGTTGGTATTTGAATTAACAAAGGAATAACTAGTTTGTAGTATTTTATCTATATATTTTGATCTAGGACAAATTTTTGGTGATGTAAAAAAAAGTTGAAGATGAATTCAAGGCACATCCATAGAAGTGAGTTAGAAGGTCTGAATGTCTATACAGTTAAAGATATTAAGCTCCAAAGTTGACTGTATGTTTTACCATATTATACAATTGACCCAAGAAGGAAATTTGAAGATTTATTTGTGGTATTTCGATGTTTTAAGATTAAGTAACTATTAGAGGGTGTTGTAGACTCCATGAGGACAATTTATTTGAATTTTATAGGTTTGACCAATCCATATTTATTATGAAAAATTAATTATAAGTTGACTATCTTTGTTGAATACATTGGTAGATTGAGTGACCATATTGCAGGACTAATTTAAAGGTGTTCTAAGAAGAGTTAAGGAATAAAATTAGTATGAATATGTTATATTAGTCTATAAGTATTATGAAAAGGTGTTGGTTTTCATATATTTGATCAGTTATGAAGAGCCAAAATAGCTTGACTGTATTTTTACTATATATAACCAGTCTATGTGATCATTCTAAGAGAGTTGATTTGAGTGCTTAGAGCTTATTTTATAGTTTATAAGGCACATAGAGGTATTAAAAATGTCCTAAAGGATTAACCCATATTATCTAATCATATGTCTATGTGAAATACTTGAGTGTTTAATTTATAAGTTTAAGACTATATTTTCTATGTATGAAGAGCTGGAGAGCAAGAAGACCTAATTGGTAGGTTCAAGTGTTGAGATTGTGTTTCAAGTGTTATGGACACATCAAGTAGTTATAAAGGGTTTATTTAATATAGGTTTGATGTTTTTAAGCATTGGTTGAATCTGAAAGTGACCCAAGGAGTTGAAGTTGTAGTGTATGAGTATGAAGGCTTAATTGTATTAGGTCTCACCCAGACTTAATGGTAGTTTGGGGATAATGAGGTATTGATCAACCTAAGGAGTGTGTGGTTCTTACATGTAATGTGTATGAGGACCTATTTAAAATGTAGAACAAATATGTAAAACATACTATCTAACCACTATGGGTTAAAGGAAGAGAATGGTATAAGTACAAAGTCTAATTGGATTCATTATGTTTGTTGTGGATGTGTGGAGCCAAACGAAGGAGAGAACCTTTGAAAGAGAATGTACAGGTCATTGAGGACCAAAAGAGAGTAAAGACGATTAGATATGCTTATCTAATCAAGGTGATGAAGGTGAAAACATAGGACATTGGACATAATGAGCTTAGAAGAGATAGATTGAGCAAGTAAGCCCTAGAGGTTGATTGATTAAGTGTGATTAGTAGATGGATTGAAGAGTAGAGAAGGTTGAGGATTGTGTTCATAATATATAGGTCATGTTACTGATGTTTTGATAGAGTTATTTTAGGTCTTTAGATTGTGTATATGTTAATAAGTGAAGAGTGATCCAAAAGGGTGTTTTGGATGCATTGCTTGTGTGTGCAAGATCATCAGAGTTTAAAGGGGAAATAGTGAAAATAAGAGAAGTCCATCATTAGGTGTAGAAGACATTAGATTAGAAGTGGAGATCAAATCAAGGTAGCTGGATTAGTGCTTGGTTGCTTAGGAGGTTGGTTCTTCCTTATGGGATGGGTGTCTCACTAAATTAAGGGATGGGTGTTCCTTGATCAATTAGTGCTAGTCTAAATGTTGAATCTTATATTTATAGGATTTTAGTCATTATTTTTGGGGTTCAGTGGGTTTTATCCCCCAAGAGGGTTACCCACATATATCATGTGTTTTGTGCTTGATCTTGCTATATCTTCCTTATTCATTACAATGGTTAATTTATATGCATCATGATTATATGTGCTAAATATTTAAGAGTTGGGAATTGAATTGGATTATCTGGCATCACTAATTCACTCTGAATCTCAATGATTGTACCTCTAACATAGACATCTTTGCTTGGGAATACAATGATATGAAAGGCTTTGATCCTAAGTTAGCCCAACTCACTATAGATTTGGAGGCCAATGCCAAGCCTATTAGATAGAAGTAAATGGATATTAATCTAAAAATTGAGGAGGTAACATGGAAAAAATTGACTAAATTGATTTAATCTAATATGATTTTTCCCATCAAACACTCCTCATGGGTAGCCAACCTCGTACCTATGAAAAAGAAGAATGGTGAGTTTCAGTTGTATCTTGACTTTAGTGAATTTAATAGGGTCTCTTTTAAAGATCATTAACCCTTACCATCCATGGATCAACTCCTTCAAATGGTTTTTGGTTTAGAACACTTCTCTCTTTTGGATGGGTACTCGAGATACAACTAGGTGTTGTTAAAAGAAGAAGACTAATACAAGACTAAATTCACCATAAAGTGGGGCACATATGATTATTAGAAGATGAATTTTGTCCTATAAAATGATAGGGACACTTTTCAAAGACCATGGAAATGAATTTTCAAGGCTTGCTAAATCATATGGTGATTGTCTATGTGGATGACATAATAGTTTTCTCCAAGAAGGATAGTGAACACTTAGACCACCTAAAGTTAATCTTTGAAAAAATTAGAGAGAATGAGAATTCATTGAATCCCAAGAAGTGTGTGTTTGTTATACATGCGGGAAAAATCTTTGGGCATATTGTCTCAAAGTAGGGACTAGTTATTGATCATGATAAAATAAGTGCAATCTTGGCCTTGTCCTTACTCAAGCATAAGAAGGGACTTCAGAGTTTCCAAGCAAAGATAAAATTCATGAGAAGGTTTATACCTTGTTTTTCAAGCTTGGTTAAGCCCATCGCTACTATGATAAAGAATAATCATGTGTTCACTTGGATAAGAGATGGTAAAGAAAGATTTGAGGATATAAAGTAAGCTATTACCCAAACATATACACTCATGAATCCTGATTCCTTAAGGGATTTCATATTATATGATTTTACAAATATTTATAATATATTAGATATGTTGATGCAAAAGAACAGTGAAGGACTTGAGTATCCAATTACATTTTTCAGTCAAGGGCTTGAAGGGTATGAAGCAAGGTATACTTTTGTAGAGAAGTAAGTCCTTGAATCAATAAAAATTTTACACTGATGATATCTAATAGAAAAATATATCTTATGGTGTTTCATCCCAGAGTGAGAGACTTCCTTCTTAATAAAGACTTGAACAAGAAGAGGGTTGGTTGGATTACCAAGGTCATAGAATATGACATGGCTATCAAGGTCACTATCTAGTGAGAGGAAAATACTAATGTGAACACATGGTTGATGACATTGATGAAGATAAAGAGGTCGCATTGCTGACACAAGACAATTCACAAATAGATGCATGTCCACATCATACTAGTTGGCTCTAGGATATGACACATTTATTGATAATAGGCAAGTGCCCTCAAGGTATGGATAGGGAAAAGAGAAGGTATTTCAAACTCTAGTCCATACCTTATGCATTGGTTTATGGGGTTTTATTTATAAAATACCTCAATGGAGTGATCCTAAGGTGCATAAATGATGACCAAGTGATTAGGCTCTTAGATTAATTCCATGATGGGCCTATAGGAGGCCATTTTACTCCAAGAACTATAATAGAAAAAGTGGCAAGGAATAGTTATTATTATCCCAACCTCTTCAAAGATGCATATAAATGGGTGAGAAAGTGTCAAAAGTGTGCTCTCTTTACATGCAAGCAAAGGTTGGCAGCCCTTCCTCTCAACCCATTTCAGGGAGAGTAGCCCTTCATGAAGTGGGGTTTTGAATTCATAAGCATGATAAATCCACCTTCTAATGGAGGAAATAAGTGGATACTCACTACCATTGACTACTTCACCAAGTGGGTGGAATCAATTTCTCTAAAATAACCCAATGAGATAGCAGTGTTAGATTTCTATGATAGTATAGTAATAGTGTTTGGTGTACCAACAACAATCATTTCAAATAATGGCTTAGCATTTGTTGGCATGAGAACAAGTGAGTGGGTACTTCAGTTGGGAATCTAACTTAGTACATCATTTAATTACTACTCCTAAGGAAATGGACTTGGAAATTCAATAAACAAAAAAATGATAAGTATCATCAAGAGGAGTATGGAAGAGAATCAAAGAGTATGGCACATAGAGTTAAGGACAACCTTATGAAATAATAGAGTGACTCCCAAAGTTTCCATTGAAAACTCACCATTTGTCCTTGTATATAGGATATAATCCAAGCTTCCCATCTCTCTTGATTTGCCCACCTTAGAACTATCCCATTATCTTGAGTTGATGGAGAGTGAACCTATGAGTGTGAGGATGGCAGACCTCATGGAGTTAGAAGAAACAAGGGACCTTGCAATGAATACACTAGAGTCACATCAAGATCACATCAAGAAAGCCTTTGTTAAGAGATCCATAGCAAGGGACGTAAAATCATGGGATATAATCCTCAAGTGGGATTTAAATAAGTCCAATCCAGGAAACCATACTAAGTTTAGAATCTTATGTAGTGGCCCTTATTTGATCCATGGATGCAAATAACATAATGTTTTTCATCTTGCCTAGCTAAATGGAGAGGTATTACACATCCCAATCAATGGGATTTATCTAAATCCTTGTTATTAGAAAAAAAATCAGCCATTATATATTATATATTTTGTATAGTTTTTCATGTTTTCCTCAATGTGCCTTGTGCACATCCTTTTAGTTGTATGTTTCCCTTTTAGTTGCTAAATCTACCCAATAATCACTTTTTAATCCCATTTTCATAGAAAAAAATAAATTCCAAATTCTATGAAAATTTGTATTATTGTACCCTAATGTCATGAAAAGGTAGTTCTCTTGGTTTTTTAGATGCTTGAGTTTTTAGTAAAACCTTATGATGGTGTGAAGTGATCCTTTTGGAAAGATTTAACACTCGGCCAACTTTTTACCAGAAAACACTTAAAGGGTAGGTCATAGGGGTTATTTTGATTATGTTAAAAAAAATTGAAAATACCCTTTCTAGTATATTTTAAAGATATTTTTGTCAATATAAGATATGATGGGTTTTGATCATATCTTATGTTGAAATTTTCTAATTTTATATTTTTTAAAGGTGCTAATGCGACTATGTGCAACTATGTGTTAGTTTTTGAGCCATATCTTTTAATTCATACCTCTATTTTCAATTCCATTGGTTGCATTGGAAATATTATTTCTCCCTCTTTGTAATTATGTTTATTTTAAATTAGATAAATGTATAGAAATTGGTATATATCATAGATGAAATGGCGATTATTGGCCCTCAAAAGGACATTCTATGTTAAGTTATGAGTAAAGATTCAAGTTATAGATCTAATGGAGTTATAAATGGTTGTAAAAGTGTATTATAGGTCATTTATCATAAATGGAGGTTGAGGAAGGTAATAAAAGTCACCTTTAAGGTCCCCAAGCATTAAATGCTAAGATGACAAGCCTTCACAATTGTCTAGAGGCTTCTAGAAGACCAAGTGAGAGATGTGATGAATTTGGAAAGTGGGAGAGGTTATCATAAGTCGAGGAAGGTTTTTATAATTAGATCAAAGAATTTAAATGTGATTCTAGAAGATCAAATACTTTCAAATAATTAGGGTGGATGTTGACATCATCTAAGATAGGAAACCTTTAGCCCAAAAGTGCCTAATAGGCCAAATTAGACTTTTTATTGCCTTTTGGAGCTTAGTGACTAAAAAGTATAGCTAAAATACAAAATTAAAAGGGATAAAAGAAGATAAAGTAGATTCCATCTATTTCCTACCTTCAAAATCAGCTATGAGATCTTAGAGAGTGGTTGGAAATGCATTTATTAAATAACTAAATCTTTCTCTCTTCTCCTCTCTTCCTCTTCTTCCATATATCTCCCATTTTTAGCTCATTTGTAAGGGATTCTCATTTGACAAGGAAAAACCCTATAAATTTTTTTAAGTACTACCATTTGAAGTAATAAGTGTATTTTTCACCTATCTCTTTCCTTTAACTTGTGTTTAGCAAACTTATTTATGATGGCTTTGTGAAGTGTTCTTCCAAGTTCATTCTGCTTCTTTCTTGCCTTTTTTTAGGTGTTTTCAAGTTATTTATAGGTATTAACTTGATATTTTTATGCCATTAATGGATGTTTAGGGTGAGTTTTATAACTCTTATTTTCTTTATTTATTTCTTAGTGATCCTAGTTTAAGAAAAAATTATGAAAATTAGCTAGTTTGTGATATTGTGTGAGCAAAGATCATATTCTGTTGAATTAGTGTTTATTTAAATCTTATTTAAGTGTCATTTAATTTGGTGCATCACCCTTTTAGTGTTATTAGTCATCCTATACCCGCTTTCTATCTCTTTTCCAAGTAAAATTATTAGTTTAGGTGATCTACCAAGAGGAAGCTAGCCTTCTCTAGAGGTTCAAGCTCATTACAGGATACCCATAACCTGAGGTTGATATAATATTGTAGCTAGGAGTGAGAGAACTTGAAAATATCTCTCACAAGGGTGAAATTATATGCTACAAAAGTTTTTAGCATGCCCAATGGGACCAATTTCAAATAAGATTGGTTAATTTTGATAATGGTTTGATCAATTTTTAGTGGTTATAGCTTTTATATTTCAATAGTTTGTGACTTTGAAGAACACTCAACATTTTGGTGGTAGAGAAATAGCTTTTATATTTCATGCCAAAGGTGACTACAAGATTAGATTCTAAAGGTATTCCTTTTGAAATTATTGAATTAACTTTAAACTCAGAAAAAGGTTAAGATTTGCTAACACTCATTCCTACAAAGGAAATTTTCCTCCTAAACTAGTTTATAATTTTACCTCTACAAGAAGATCTTTGTTGGGTCCTTTTACTACCATGGCTACACCTAGAGCCTTAGATTTTGTGTCTTTCAATCGCCAAAGTCCTTTCGAACTTAATGAATATGACCCTATTTCAATGATAGATATTAAAAGTGTTCCTTACTTCATAGGAGATCAGTGTACAACCCCTCATGATCACCTTAGAGATATATCTAAATTTTGTAATATATATGACATCAATGAATAAAACATGGCTATAAAGTTATTAGCCATCTCATTCAAGGTTAAGTCCCTAGACTGGTATTAAAACCTTGCTTATAATTCCATCACATCATGGGATCAGTTAAGAGATACTTTTTGTAAAAGGTTTGAAGACAAGTGTGACCAATTGTCACTTGCTGAGCAGTTAAATATAATTAGAAGGGATCCTCATGAGTTTATGCAGGATTTCAATACCAAGTTTTGAAAGATATGGGAAAAAATTCAATATCTTTGAGGCTCACTCCTAAATATGCTTTCTTTTACTATATGAATTGTCTCAATAGTTATATTTTAGTAATGATTTAGTCTATGGGAGGAAACACACTGCTGAATGCTTATAAGGTGGCAATCAGAGCAAAAAATAGTCTAGTATAAGATATCAAGCTTACACTTAGGCCATAAATGCTTTTATTTCTTGATATTGAACCAATTCCTATTATTATTACTCTCCTGTCTATCATTCTTCCTATGCCAACACTTGTTACCATACCTACACCAAAGTAGGAAAAGGGTTCAACTAGTCAATCTAGTGACTGCCAAGAACACAATAACTTCTAAGAGCTTAAGAGCATGTTTCAATCCTTGGGAAATGAATTGGTGAATGTGAATAGGAATACAAGTCAGTTCAATATACCTTATCAAGCTCCAAGGACAAGGCTAAGGACAAGGGAAACCTAACTATGCTAGGAAAAATAACTATAGTATAAATGTTGCAAGTAACTATAACACTTTGGTTCCTATTCATAATAAAATTTCTCAATAAGGTAAGATTACTATGCCTTGGAATCAATCATTTGGTCAATCCATTATCCCAAACATTGAATTCAATCAAGCTTTCAATGGTTAATGGCAACAGGGTGCTAGTTATGGATTCAATCAAGATCTTAGGGCTTAGAACAAAATGAGAAGAGCCTCAACAAGGCTAAAGTCCAAATGAAGGACCAAACTAGTTGGGTTTTACAATGGTTATCTATGAACAAGAAGAGTGTTATGATTTCAATTAGCATGATTATTATATCCAAGTAAACATTATAGTGACAACTAACACAAGGTTCAAAAGAAGTAAAATGGAGGGAAACCAAGAATAAGTTAGAAAATATCCTACTCTTCATCCATTAAAATAAAATCTA